>JAZHEH010001062.1:0-18644 GCA_036589455.1 Ateles fusciceps | reverse complement strand
TAAGCCATCTCTTTTGTTTCCTATTACAAAATATATGGACACTTAAAACTACATGTAAAAGAATACTTAAAAAATCATGAACCAAAAAAAATTTTTTTCCTCTACTTTAAAATAATAATATACCAGGCACTTAAGCTATGTGGTATAGAATTTGTGTAAAAAGATATAGCTGTGTCATAGATAGATAACTCTACCACTAGAAGATGGGTTAAGAGTGGTATAGCTTCTTGGCTTTAAAATGACTACAAAGCAAACCTGACAATAAAATTCACTTAAATATCTGACTCTGCAAAAAAAGATTACACTCTGTCCTAGAGGAGTGCTATGTAATTGGAAGGCCTGTGGTATGACCAAGAACATCCTTAGTATGCCGCACGGTGCCAGACGTGATAAAATAAAAATGTAGACTATTAAGTACTTTTTAATGTTTCAAAGTCGGTGAGAACTAACTGCCAGGAGTAGGTGGGTGACTTTTTCACGTCGTAACACATTTTTTAAGCAGAAAAATTCCTTAATAAGAAGACGTGGAGTCACACTTAAGGAATGATGGAGGCTAGAATTATGAAGCACCAAGGGATTTTAAATGAAGGTGTTGAATGAATTGGCTTTTGGCGTATAAGAATGTGTGTGAGCCAGGGCTTTGTTTGCAGGGCCTGCAGTAAATGTAGGTTTTGGGGACCTGCCTTGACCATTTAGGAAAGAGTTAAAACTAAGACTAAGTATCTTCTTGAAGATAGAAAGTTGAGCTTAGACTTGACACTTTATTTTCCACACCAAACACTGGAAAAGGTAGAAAACTATTTAAGTGTAATACGAGTCAGTACATATATATCCATACTTAAAAGCAAGAAAGAGACATCTCATGAGACCAAAATCAGGGATTCCTTAAACCCTAAAACATGAAACAAAAGGAACCTAAAATGGACAATATGCCAATGCTCTTTGCCTTTAGTAAGGATTAGACCACCCCTCATGAGGCTGGGTCACCATGCTCACTGGTGTTGAAAAGCTAAGCTGGGTGGTTTCCACCCTACCATCTCCCCAAGGTTAGGGGTGATGTGATTACCCAGGGCTAGGTGAGGAAAGTCCTTCTACATGTGACACAGAGGCCCAGAGCTCACACCACTGAGGGCGGAGGCTGAGATTGCACATCACCCATCTACAGGTGGGGCAGACCAGCAGCACAGCACAGGCCTGACTAGGAGACCACTTGCCACTCAAGTCCAGGGCTAAGGCCCCCGCGATATCTGTTCCCTGGGATGCCACCCAGAACATTTAGAAGGGTAGCCTATGGTAAAAAATGAGCTCATAAACCAAAAATTCTGAAGCCTGTGGGAGAGCTAACACCAAAGAAGGCAGACAACCAACAGAACTCACGTGGGGGAAACTGAGATGGTAGAATAACATTAGGAATGACTCTTAAACAGTACCTTTTAAGAAACTAGAAAGAGATGAAAAGGGGATCATAACATGCATGGAGAGATATAAATTTTTATGGAATGAGGAAAAGGTGGTTATAGAAAAGATAAAAGATTTAGAAGCTTTGGAAATGAAAAGCTGCAGAAGTAGAGGCGAAGACATTTAATCAGTAATTTATGAAGAGGAAATAAAATGCTAAGGTTAAAAGAAGTAGACTCCTGGCAGTAGAGAAGAAGCAAATGAGAGAGAACAGATCCTGAGCCTGCTGGGAGATGGGCAAGGCAAATGTTTCAGGCTGAGACCGTGGGGGCTACTCCTGCACTAGGACTGCTTGTGTACAGTGTTGGCTGGTGTGGGGGGTGGCCAGAGAGCTAGCTCAGAGGATTCAGGCCAGACTGAACTTTGTGGGAGCCAAAGATAGGATGGGGTGTAGTTCAAAAGGATGAGTGTGGGGACACTTGTAATAGCTGGGGCATAAACAGTAGAGAGAGATATCGTGCTGGTTGGTGGGTGGAAGGAGTAGGAGAGGAACCCAGGGTTGAGCTTTGGAAATGGGCAGGCTTAGCTTGGAGGAGCACAAGTAAGGCTCAGTATTTTCTACTGGGGGTTAGCAGCAAACTTCTTAACAGCCCAGCTCACAGGGACACCCACCTCAGTAGGAAAGGTCTAAAACATCAAAAGCATTGGCGACAAAGCCAAAATAGGACAAATGGGACATAATTGAGTTACAGAACTACTGTACAGCAAAAAGAAACAAATCATAGAGTCGAACCCGCAACCAACAGAACGGGAAAAAGATTTGCAATCTACCCCGTCTGACAAAGGGCTAATATCCAGAATCTTCCCAAAGAACTAAAACAGATTGCAAGAAAAACAAACAAACCCATCCAAAAGTAGGTGGCAAAGGAGATAAAGCAGACACTTTTAGAAAGAAGAGATATATGTGGCCAAGCAAACATATGAAAAATGCTAATCATCACTGATTATTAAGAAGCAATGCAAATCAAACCACATTGAGAGTACCACCTCACACCAGTTAGAATGGCGATCATTAAAAAATCTGGAGAGGTCAACAGATGCTGGAGAGGGTGTGGAGAGATTGCGAACACTTTACAGTGTTGGTGGGAGTGTAAACTGGTTGAGACCATTGTGGAAGACCGTGTGGCACTTGCCTAAAGGACCTAGAGATGGGAAATTCATTTGACCCAGCAATCCCATTACTGGGCATGTACCCAAAGGATTAATAAATAATTTTATTATAAAGACACATGCACACGTATATTCATTAGTGGCACTGTTATAATAGCAAAGACCTGGAACCAACCCAAATGCCCATCGATGATAGACTGGACAAGGAAAATGTGGCACATATCACCATGGAATACTATGCAGCCATAAAAAACAATAAGTTGTGTCCTTGTAGAGGCATGGGTGAATGTGGGAAACCATCATTCTCAGCAAACTGACACAAGACAGAAAATCAAACACCACATGTTCTCACTCATAGGCGGGGTCTGAACAATGAGAACACATGGACACAGGGAGGGGAGCACCACACACTGGGGTCTGTAGGGGGGGTCAAGAGGGAGGGGGCAGCGGTGGGTGGGGAGGAGGGGGGGAGTGAGGGGAGGGGGTGAGACATGGGGGAGAGATGCTAGGGATAGGTGATGGGGGGATGGAGGCAGCAAACCGCATTGCCATATTGTGTACCTTATGCAACAATCCTACCATGATCTGCACATGTACCCCAGAACCTAAAGTACAATAAAAAACATATATGGAATTATGAATATAGATAGTGAATAGAATATATGCATGAAAGCAGAATATTCTGGAACCCTCCTTCAATTTTTTATTTTTTACTCTGCACCAAATGTATGCCCTAGTCTTCACTTCATAACTCTTACAAGTTGTGTGTGTATACACACACACACACACACACACACACACATAAAAGTACGCAGAACTAAAACACAAACTACACAGCAAACTAAATCACTTTAAAGATAAACATCATCTGTTTTCAGTCCTTAGAGCACTGCTTACAGACTTGAGTTAGCAGACCTGCTTTTACTTAGATATTTTTTCACAATTCGCCCAAGTGACACTCTTTATTCTTTTCTAAACTCAGAAAAACTTTTTTATCTCTGTGTATGTTTCAGCTGCAATAGGAATTAAGAAGACAACTCTGCAACGGTGAGAAAGAGAGCTATGACGGAGGCAAGCCAAGCACAGCCTTAAGCGATATAACCTCTTGTAGCTCCTAAATCCACGAACTATATTCAACATGGCACTGGTGTTGCCACCACCCAACTGAAACATAAGCCCTGAGGAAGCTCCCTACTGAACTCTAAGTGGTGGCTATGTCTACAAGTATGTCTTGAGGAGCATATAAGTAGTACTGAGGCTATTCACTCTTGTAAAAACCCTAGATGCTCTTCATCCATCAGGCATTGAGTTGTTAGACTAATGCTATTAGTCTTAACAATGCATTAAGCAGGTCATCTGAGAGTTTTCTAAATTGAAAGGAAGGGGCTAAGTAACAAGTGAACTACTAACACCTTTACAAATTTTAAGGTCCTTCTCCAATTTAGAGGCTCCCCAGAATCTACTCCCAGGAAATACAGGTGACCCATAGCTGGGTAGGTGAGCTACACCTGACTTCTGAGCAGTTCTATACAGGGTGACTAACCAACTGGCTGATTTGCCCTCTCCGTATGAAGATGGAGGGCCTCTGGCAATATTCGAAGGGCTGCACTGAGCAGATTCTCAATATCAATAGTGACTGATACTCTGACCAATCTGCAAGGCCTAGAGCAAAGGGAAAAACAGACTTTCATGGGAAGTTACTTCCACCCTTCTGAATTGCCTTTCCTCTCACTTCCAGCCACTCTTTGCTTCTGTTCCCCCATCCTTCCCTCACAATGAGCTATGGCTCTGCAAGGCCCCAATCTGTAGGACAACCATCAAGTGGCTATCCTTTTCCCAGGGAGTTCCTCAATCCAAAATAATTTTCTTTCTCCCTCACACCCATAAGATGCAGATGATGGACAAACCTAACACTCTCTAGCAATAGCTGAATTTGAGGTGAAAATTGTGAAACCAAAATATCACACTTGAAAAAAATAAGCAGGAACAGGCTTCTCCATTTCCAATTAACTTTGCCTCCTTAATCTATCCAGAGTAAAAAACGTGGAGGAGACAGAAAACTTTCCATCACTTCAGACTTTCTTCCCCAAAGGAAGAAATGACATCCTCTCTCAACCTCCTCCAGGAAGAGGGAGATGAAAGAAGAAACAATTCTACCTCTTTCTCGAGAGCCATTGCCCACTTTATCACACCCCATTTCTACTTATGAATAAGGTTTTAGGTCATTAAAAACCGTTATTAGTAAAGATAATATGTTATTAAATCTATTTCAACAAATTATGTCTCAAAATTTCATTTCTGGAAATGAGTTTATCAAATGTTTGTCACAGATCTCTAACCTCCAAATTTATGCCACTAATTGTATTATTTCAAGTTAATGTATTTTAATTAAATCTCTCTAACTTTTGGGCATCTTATTTTTTTCTTGTAAATTATCCAGTTTTACTTCATGTGATCTTATCTTAAATGCTTTTTTAGAATAGGATATAGTAAACGTTCAAATAAGAATATAAATTATTCTGATTCTAGCAACCCGAATGGAGTGAAATGCTCATATGGGGGTAAGATATTAATTCTTAATACGTAAGAGCACTCAGGGCTGAAAACCTAATGTATAATAAAATGTTAACACCTTATTTTGTAGAATTGGACTCACCAGCTATTACAACTCCACATGTTAAACAGGGTGACCTTCAGAGAGCTGTCCCATACTGAACTGTCAACTCTCTTCCTCTGATAGAACTCTGCATTTAAAAGGATATCACAACTTCTCAAATGACTCCATCCCATTCCTACTAACAGTATCAAAATGCAGGAAGACCATCATAGATCATTTCTTGTTGTGTTGGGTGCTTTTTGAAAGAGGGAGCAAGATTGGCAAACAGCTCCTAAAATCTATTAAATAAATCTATCAACAAAATGCAGAATAAGCTTAAAAAATAATGAGACCATTGCTCAATGAGGCAGATGGCTTGGCAACCCTAGAAGACTAACATCAAAAAAACATTCATTTGAGTCTTCATCTAGCTTCACTAAATTAGTATATGAATTCAAACATTTGTCTTTTGACATTTCTTTCCCAGTGATGGAAACTATATCAAGTAAAGGACCACTAGGCAAGAGGAGGAGGAAATGTTAGCCAAAGAAAATGACACTTGTAAGTCATGCTGACACTAAGCCTTATGGCTTAAGTATAATAGAAAGTATTGGAGACCTTCCATCTATACCTCAAAGGCCTAAGGACATATTGAGTTCTTGCCTTGGGTGCAATTATCC
Source organism: Ateles fusciceps (assembly GCA_036589455.1). Taxonomy (NCBI): domain Eukaryota; kingdom Metazoa; phylum Chordata; class Mammalia; order Primates; family Atelidae; genus Ateles; species Ateles fusciceps. The sequence continues at coordinate 12,800 of JAZHEH010001062.1, read as the reverse complement.
ATAATTATCCCCAAGTTCTTCAAACTCTGCCACCACGCAATTATTTGTGCATTGAAGTAGAATTCTTGCCATGCTATTGGTGAATCGATCTTCAATGACATATGTACTCACAAACAGGAAAAACAGACTTTTACTCTCTGTGAACATTCATGGAAGGTGGGAGTGGGAGGGAGAAAATCTCTTATTAATATCATATGAAAGATACAGTCATATTTTAAAAACACAAGTCTCTAAGAGTTTAATATTTAGAAGAGACATTGGCCACCAAACTATGCAAAAGACTATACTAAAAATACCTCTGTGTGTGTGTGTGTGTGTGTGTGTGTATGTGCGCACATGTGCATTTGTGTGTAAAATCTAAAATTTTACTTAGATAAATAAAATATAAAAAATTAAAAGTTTAACACTTGAATATAGGAGACCATAAAAGACAATTAGTGGTTTAAAAAAAAAAGGAAGCCACTACAAAGGAAAGGATTCACCATTTACACTGGAAAAGTCCATAATCTCTCTTTGAAATCACTCACTGCTGAAAATAAAAGACATTCAAAATGCATCAATAGAAAATATGTGAGTAGGATTAAGGCACATTAAAAGACTAGCTCTTATTCTCTTTTCAGGGCTATCAGTCAAAAACAAGAATTTTCCAGTAGGCTGTGGTATGGAAAAAATATTCCTCTAATCACCTCACAAAATTCATAACCCTAATGAGAAATAATATGATGATGCATAAGCAAAGAATATTGACACATGATGTGAAGCTGTCTTCAATGAAGTAGTACTTTCTTGGTTACACAACAACTCAACTACTTGTAAAGGAAGAAGAAAATTACAGCCTTGCTTCCCAATATCCAAGTTGGCCTTCCATGCTAGAGTCTGGGCCAAAAATCCTAAAGACTCACCCAAGTGATTATATAAGCTAATTGATTTTTCAATAATCAAGGTGAGGGATCTTGCTCTAGTATTTTGGCATGCACCTTCCTGAATCTCATCTCTCGCACAACTAAATGAAATGAATTGCCTTTTTGTTTTGTTTATAAAATGTAAAAAGTTTATCTTTGTCTTTCCCTGCACTGAAGGAGAATAGGAAAAAAAATGGAAAATCTTTATAATCAACTGGAAAACATTTTCAAATAAAATCTTCATAATTCTGAACTATCTGCAACAATCTAAATGTCCAACAATGGGAGGTATTTACGTGTATTGTGGTACATCCCCCCCCTCGATACAATGCCATTTGTGAGGTATTTCAGTGGAACAAGAAGGCTTTTTATATTTTGATAGAAAGTAAAAATAGAGGTCAGCTTGATAGGTCTATGTGCAGTGATCATCAGTGCCGTTTGCCAAATTTTTCTAATTCTCTCATTTTCTGACCACATGGTACAATGGCACTTCCTTGCCCACATGAGTACTTCCGGATACTAAGTCATTGAGTGAAAGTGGTGTTTGTCACCTCAAACCAGAACATGTTATTTCTGGGATAAGAGCTTCCAGAGCTTTTTTCCCCTCTGCCACAGCAGCTTCCAGGTAATGGCTGCCTATCAGCCAAGGGAGTGAGAAATGGCACTACGAAGCAGGGTGCAATGCATCTGTGACAGACTTCAGGCATGAATGAAGAACAAACCTTTGTTGTTTAAACTCACTGTGACTGAGAGCTGTATATTACAGCAGCATATCCTACTCTTTTCAGACAATTACAGTGTGTTTATATTATAGTATCAAAGGAAAATTTACCTAGAAGGAAATACACAAAAATGTTAATGTATAGTAAACACCCTTGGGTTGGTCATCGATAAATCTTTATCAACTTATCTTACAGTTTCCATATTTTTAATGAGCATTTAATAATTTTATAATCAGAAAAGAAAGATTTCTCATGTTTCCTAAATGGTAAGATAAATTATAGAGTCTTTAAAATGTCTTCCATATTTGCCAGTTAGATAAATGAGGCCAGCTTTTACCCTGAAGATCTCATGTGAAACACACTTTCTCTTAGTATCACTAAAACTGCTGTTTCTCATCCTTTAAAAAACCATATGACCTGTCAAATAGAAAAGCTGCATCCCCCATTTTAACTCAAAAAAAAATGTCTAAAACATCCTCTGCATATAGAGTTATTAGTGAAAGACTAAAATTGCAAAAGGTTTCTTGCTTTAGCTCTATTTCTTAGGGAACAAGGAACCAATAAAAAAGGAGTTAATAGATAAAAGGCTTTTCCTCTAGATACCAATTGTGTTACATCGATTATAATGTAAAACTCATGTGTATAGAAATTCATTTGACAGCTACTAAACAAGACAGCATGAGCAAGAGTAATCTAATATATACTAATTTCAGCAGAGAAATACATGTTTGTGGGAGGGGGGGGGAGTTTAAAGTGGCATTTAAATGTAAGTACTATTGTTAAGTATTATTTCACTCTAAGTTCCCACTGTGCTTCATACAATACCCTGCACATAGTAAATAGTCAAGTAGTTTAGGGGAAAGAACATTGGATTAGAAGTCAAGAGGCCTGAATTCTTGCTCCAGCTTCACCGCTATGTAATTAGCTAACTTTTAATCCATCATTTTATCCATTTCCTCATCTGTAAATCAGGAATTGAAACTACCTCACCTGTCTCAGAGGCCTGTGTGAAGATAATAAGAGAAAGAATGGTAATACATGTTTTATTTAAATTACAAAGTATGTTGGGGGTAACTAACTTATCTCCTTTATATAATCCTGTTATACAAAGAAAATCTTTATTGTAGTATTTCATCTCATCACTGAGATCAACTATAATCAAATTCTTATCTGCTTCTGCAAGTAAATATCAGGACATGAAATTGTTTGCGTGGCTGTCTGGTGGCTGGAATTTCAAATAATTTGGAGAGCAGATATTTGAAGGGCTGCTCTCCAAATTATTTGAAATTCCTACTTACATAAGTGGGAGCTAAATGATGAGAACACATGGAACACAGAGGGGAACATCAGACACCACAGCCAACCAGAAGGTGGAGGGTTGAAGGAGAAAGAGGATAAGGAAAAGAACTAATGGGTACTAGGCTTAATACCTGGATGATGAAATAATCTGTATGACAAACCCCAATGACACGAGTTTACCTATGTAACAAAATCTGCACAAGTATCCCTGAACTTAAAATACAAATTTTTTAAAAATAAATTCGAAAATAAAGAAATTCCTACTTACAACAATAAAAACATGCCCCATTCTGAGAATCAAGCCACAGTAGTTGTTTAGGGTTTTGACAACCGGCACAACTCAGAGGACCAAGAAGGAAGTTTGTTTCTTCTACCAGATTCCCACTGCTGAAACTTATAGCCCCTCTCTTTCCATGCAGAGGAGTGGAGATGGCAAATTCAAAATAACTTATTTTTATTTCTACCTGGATTGACCAAAAAAGACACTGGAAAGCGTTAAGAGTGACATGAGTGAACTGACAAGATTTTGGACTGAAGGCCAAGGAAGCCAGTAGTACCAAAGCCTGGAAAATCATCAGAGAATAAACCGCACAATGCTGGTCTACTTTAGACCAGGGGTCAGCAAACTGTTTTTTCTCTTAAATGGCCAGAGAGTAAATATTTTAGTAGCCCCTGCAATCTCTATCGCAACTACTCAACTCAGCTATTGTAGTGTGAAAGCAACCACAAACAATACATTAAAAACTATGTTCCAATAAAATAGACACTGAAAATTGAATTTCATATAATTTTCACGTATTATGAAAAAATTTTCTTCTTTGGATTTTTTTCCACCATTAAAAAATATTAAAAACCTTCTTAGTTTGCAAGTTGGATTTGGCCCACTGACTATAGTTTGCCAACCCCTATTTTAGATAAAGAAATAGCAATTATTTAGGTCAGGCTCTGCAGAAGTAGATCCTGAGACAAGAATTCTCATACAAGTAATTTATTAAGGAAGTCCTGCCATGGGAAATGAGTAAAGGAGAAGGGGAAGCAGGGGAACAAGGAAGGAAGAGACATTGTGAGAGTCAGTCCTCAGGATGGCCGCCAATAGTTCCTACCTCCTGTTATTCACATCCTTGTATAGTCTCCTCCCACAATGCATCAGGGTTGATTTCTGTGTGACCCAGAGATGATGGTATATGACTTTCAAGATTAGGCTATTAAAAACTGTTGCTTTTGCCTCCTCCTCCTCCTCCTCCTCCCCCCGCTCCCCCTTTGCCCTCCTCCCCCCCCCCCTTTCCCCTCCCCATCCTCATCCTTTTCCTTCTCCTCCTCCTCTTCCTCCTCTTCCTCCTCCTTTCTCTTTCTCTTCCTTATTTTCTCTCTCTCTCTCTCTCTCTCTCTCTCTCTCTTCCCTACCCCCATTAGCTCTGATAGAATCCAGGAGTCATATCCTGAAGATGCTCAACCAGCCCTGTGTGAAGGCCCATATGGCAAGGAATTGATTGAGGTCTCCAGCCAACAGCCTTGTGAATGAGCTTAGAAGCAGATTCTCGAGCTTCAGATGACTACAGCCCCAGAGGACAGCTCAGTTACAACTTCTTGAGAGACCCTGAACTAGAACCATCCAGCTAAGTCACTCCCAGATTGCTGGCCTTCAGAAACTGTATGGGATAATAATGTTTTCTTGTTTTAAGCCACTAAATTTGGTAATAATTTGTCACACAGCAATCAGAATTCCCAAGCCAAGCAAGGGGGTGATCTCCAGCAGAGTTCCACAGGGTGTGGCTTCAGTCTGATCTTGCAGGGGAACTCTGGAGTTTTAGTTAATCCTCAGAGTTGTCCTGACTTCACAGACAAGGGAGCTGGAGCTTTCAAAGTCTACCCCCTATCAGGTAAGAACCACCTCAGGGGAACATGAATCCCCCAGGCAGTTCCCTCTCTCTGCATGTGAGGGGAAAAGTAGGGGCAGTCCTCAGAGAATGAACCATAGGTGCTGGTGGCTGAAGTTAAATATTTAAAAAGATGTTTTTGGACCTGAATACAGCACTGACATTACCCACTATAGCCCATTTTTACAAGTATGTCAAATGTACAGAAAAACGTTTCAAGCTGCATTTGAGTGTGCAGGTCTGCAACATGTTATAAATGAATTAACTTACCAACAAGGTCCAGCATTCCAATTTCATATTTCATACATGTCCCAAAGACAATTTGAACATTAAGAATGTTCACTAGGTAAATCATGCAGTGCCACCTTTTAGATAATTCAGCATGAAGACAATCAATAAAATCACTTTGCCAGTTATAGATGTTAAAATACATGATGGAAAAATGGTATAAAGCTTTTTGCAGGGCCACAGATATCAACTTTCTCAGGTACAGTGTTCTAGCCTCTAAATTCCTAAGTAAACTTAGGGAAGTATTGTAATGTTTAACATAAATTATTCAATAAATCAAATAATGCTTAAACTAAGGACCTACTCTCTAACCAATATTAAAGGGAACTGACATAGTCATGATCTCTAAATCTTAAATCTCTTTCTTCATCTCTGCAATTTATCCCACCTTTCATCTAACGCATAAGAAACTCAAACTGGATCAAAAAACTCAGCACAACTGCAATTTTGCCAAGCATTAATCATATAAGAGTCTGCCTGTTAGAACCGGCCACAAGGGGAAAATGAAAATAGCATAGACTTAGCAGGGCCAGACAGCTGAGCCATCAAACTGCCAGTATACGACACTAGTAGGTCAAACCTTAGGTCTCCAGGATTATGTAGAACATAAGGGGATGCTGAAGCACCAGGAAAGAAGCCAGTTCATATAGACCCCATTGAGATCCTTCTCCATCCTCAAGCATCACTTGCACATGTGCGCGCGCGCACACACACACACACACACACACACGAGTCTGTACTTATCATTTCCTATTCACCCGCAGACTTATTTCTTGTAGTTGTTCTACTCTGCTCTGTATCACAGAGGCTGACCCCTACGGGCTGACTTCTGCAGTCAACTGGTTTCTGTCTCAGTTCTGCCAAGTGGAAGCACAGACAGAAGAATGGAGAGTAGGAGAGAGGAAAAAGCCAGCGTACTGCTTATCCATTCTCTCTTGGCTAAAGGGTAGCAACTATGTCTTCATGGCTCCAGCTCCACTAGAAAACTCCTTCCCCTCCTAGTTCCTGCCAAATGACCTTAGCTTATGATCTCTTGATAATCTACAGGTTCTCATGCCCTTCAGCCACAGGGTGGTAGAGGCTTCCTAAGGTTGCTAATTTTTGTGTTGCCCCCACAATCCTGTTTGGATTTTCAGCTCATCTACCATGTGTGTAACCAATTCCCTGTATTCATTTCCTTCTATCTGAAATACCTGGAGTGGTGTGTTTCCTAGACAGAGCCCTCATCCAAATACTGGGGTGTGTCTGGACACTGATAAGTAGATTTCCGCACTGGTATGTAGGCTTCAACAGCCAAGGTATTCTTATGAATTCAATATCTATTGAACAAGGAAGTAGCAAGCTGTTTTTGAGCCTCAACTATGTGCCTGTCATTTTGCTAGACATACAGGCCAAAAGTTCTCAAAGACTTTGAGAACCATGTCAGTTACCAAAAAAGCTTTTGAAAATAACTCACTTTGGTGCTTCAGGTTCAGGTCTCCAAGGTCTGCTTCTTTGACCTACTGGAGTCTGCAGTTTTCCTGACCTTTGCTCTCAATTTCTCAACATCTAACTAAGCTCTTATTCCTATATTAAACTCCTTTGTTCCTAAATTATTTAGAATGACTCTGTTTTAGTCAACAACCCTAGAATGATGTACACCATATAAGTGTGATTTAAGTTCACTGTGTCTAAACCTAGCCAAACAATTTGCCATCTGAAATCGGAGTTGTCCTTATATGGCATTCCTTCTTCTCTCAAAGCAACTAATTAATTTCTGTGTTATCACTGAAGCATATACCTTTGATTGTCCAGCTCAAAACCCATTCCAACCTTTTGTTACTTATGTCCTTTTACTATAAAGGCAGAACAGCAGAAAACTTGCTTTCTCAAACTGCCTCATATCTAGGGGTGGCCAGGTAACTCTGCTCTGTCCAGTGAAATACAAGTAAAAGTCAACTGGTGTTCCTCTCCCCTTCCTTCTTCTTGTCTGGATGTTATATGATACTCAAAGTGAAACAGCCATGGGTTATGATGGTATAGCAAGAAGAGAGAAAAATTGTATTCCTTGATGGTAACTTTGAGCTGCCTCCTCCCAGACTTCCGAAGCATTAGACAAATAATCTCATTAGTTTTTAATCCACTGTTGTCAGCTTTTCTGGATTTTATGCCAAATACAATTATGTATAGAGAAGAAAATATGCTTTTTAAAAAAAATCAGATTAGCTTAAATTTATTGAGTCTCAAGATACACTCCCTGCTGAGTAAAAGCCATGTGAATCTCTAAATTTCTCCTTTGTAATCATTATTTAGAAGAAAGTGTCCTTACCAAGCATGAAAATAACTTACTTTGCAGTTGGAGTTTACTTCTCAAAATAGAAATGTTGCGAGTAAAGTCAACCAAAAATATAATAATATATTATTTTTTCATTATATTTTAATGCAGACCAGAAAAGTTACTAAAGTGAACTATTGGAGAACATTTTTTTTAATAATGGAAACACTGTGTTATCTTAAATCCAAATGATTAAATATCAGATTAGCTTAACTGGCACCTGACTATATGTCCTGGTTTTACAGGGTTTCACATTAAACTAACAATTAAATAGAAATATGTTTTCTTTATAAAGGAATATCACACAGGTAAGTATACATAGGGATATCCAAGTCTATGGCAGAATACATTTTCCTATCTGAGAGGCTTCTCAAACTAAGGAGTTATGAAGCCACTGGATGCCCCCAACTGCTATTAGGGAGTAATAATTTCTCCTTCCCCCTTTGGTTTTACCATCTCAATGAGTCCAGTGAACAAAACTGGCAGGACAGGTCAGACAGGGACAGTGCCATTTACATCTAAGAAAGACTTCTTCTTGATCCTCCATCTCTCACATCCTGGGCATTTGTCTGCCTTCTTCTTGATAAAAATACCAGCCTGCTCCTTGATAACATCTTTTAGACTAAGGACTTTGCCCAAATGATATAATATCCTATCTCACTAATAGGAAGTTCTTCTCCTCCAGGCCTTATAGGAGGACAGAAAGAAGAAGGAAAAACTAAATGAAAAGTAGACAGTGATTTCCTCTCTATTAGTCTGTGTGTTCTCACACTGCTATAAAGAAATACCCGAGACTGGGTAATTTATAAAGGAAAGAGGTTTAACTGACTCACAGTTCCACATGGCTAGGGAGGCCACAGAAAACTTACAATCATGGTGGAAAGCAAAGGGGAGAAAGGACCTTCTTCACATGGTGATAGGAGAGAGAAGTGTAAGCAGGGGAAATGCCAGATGTTTATGAAACCCTCAGATCTTGTGAGAATTCGCTCACTATCATGAGAACAACAAGGGGGGAACCACCCCCATGATCCAATCACCTCCCTCCCTCGACACATGGGGATTATAATTCGAGATGAGATTTGTGTGGGGACACAGAGCCAAACCATATCATCCTCTAATACAAGACTGGTCTAGTCCCCAGACCAACCAAACTTTTCAGTTGGTCTTCTTAAATCCAGACTTTTCCATCCTTTATTTTGGCCACCATATCATTCTTTTTTTTTTTTTTAATTGCATTTTAGGTTTGGGGGTACATGTGAAGAACATGGAAGATTGTTGCATAGGTACACACATGGTAGTGTGATTTGCTGCCTTCCTCCCCATCACCTATATCTGGCATCTCTCTCCCCATGCTATCCCTCCCCCAACTCCCCACCCCCCACTATCCCTCCCCTTCTCCCCCCACAGACCCCAGTGTGTGATACTCCCCTCCCTGTGTCCATGTGTTCGCATTGTTCAACACCCGCCTATGAGTAGAGAACATGCGGTGTTTGATTTTCTGTCTTGTGTCAGTTTGCTGAGAATGATGGCTTCCAGGTTCATCCATGTCCCTACAAAGGACACGAACTCATCGTTTTTGATGGCTGCATAATATTCCATGGTGTATATGTGCCACATTTTCCCCTGTCCAGTAAATGAATCTTATCTAAAATGTTATATTCATCGAGATCAGTTTGTTCAAGACTCTTCTGCAGCTCCCTGTGAGCTACCACACAAAATCTCAAGTCTTCCATCTGGTTTTCAAGTCTCCTAATGACATTCCTCCTTCTGACTTAACCACATTTACTTCCCAGTACAGCCAAATATACACTGGTCTCTGTTACATCATTTTGTATGCTTCATGTTGCAAAATATAGAAAGAGAAAAGCCATACAATTCTACTGGCTTTATTAATCAAAGAAGTCTAAAGAGACAGAAGTTATGGTATTGATTAATTCAGTGCCTGTACATCATCAGGCACCCTGCTTTCTTCCTCTTGTCTCTAACATCTGGGATGATCAGTCCCTTCTCAGCAGGGAGCTTGTTCTCAGGATTACTCTCCCTCTGCTCAAGGCATCACATGCAACAATGTCCAGGAAAACAGAGGAAGGTACTTTCTGCCTCTTGTTTTCTTTCCAACAGTGAGAATGCCTTTCCCAGAAGTCCCCTCATTTTCCCCCTCCTGACTCCCTGGCTACCATATCACAGGTGTAAACCTGACCTATGCTTCAGCCATGGTGGAGAGGGACCATCACAGCTGTGTGAAAGAGGATGAACACATGAAAAAACTGGGCTTTCCAACCAAAAAAGAAGAAGGAATGACTGTAGGATAGGCAAACACACTGTCTGCGATACCTCAGCTTCATAGCCCTACAGATTACCCTCATTCCAATGTCTGTGCCTTTGTTCTTATTTTCAATATCTAATGCCTTCCCCTCTTCCTTTGTATACATACAAATGATTTCCATTCCTAAAGATCTCAAAGATATAAGAAAGAGACTTTGACACTGATATGTCAAATTGCCAAGAACATAGCCAGAGTGAGGGCAAGCTGGAATTAAAACCTAGAACTTTCTAACCCCAGCTCACATGTGCCATCTTCCACCCTCTAAGACCTATCTCCTCTGTAAAACTGTCAGTTGTCTTATCATTCCCTCACTTCTGTTTCAAGACAACACCTTGATCCCATGTCATTCACTTCTTTCTCTCCCAAATTTCCATTATTTAATAACCAAAGATATAGAAATTATGGAAAATCTACATCAACTCTGTAAAACATGGAAGTGTGGCATGTTGTATACATGGGACTGGGTTAAGGAAAGGACTTACCAGTACATGGGGAATAATGGTGGGATCCCACAGAAGCTCTCAAGGTCAGAGAAGCTGCAGATAGGAACAGGTAAGCTATAGGCCACATGGGAAAGAGAAAACTCAAACATTTCTGGAAGTGTGCAAATACTTACATATGGGGCAGAGTGAGACCAGTGGACATCACTGTCAGACTCAGCTTGCTGAGACAAAGGGGCTAAGGAAGACAAAGGCATTGCCCTAGCAGGCTGTTTATAAGGACAATCAAGACCTTAGAAGAAGTGGGACAAGACTCACCATTTGCTACAACAAACATGGAAGAGAAAATACTTGGCCCAGCAGTTCACTTTCCTGCCCCATGTCTGTCTCCTTTATAAAACACTCTTTCTATTTCTTCCAATCCAATGAAACCCTTATTTATCAAAGTAAAACAATAGAAAATATAACTTTTCTCATGAAGTCTCTGGCATGTCAATCCCAGGAATGGTTAAGCATAGACATCAGGAAGAACAAATACAGGAAACTTACTGAGCGAAATAAAGGCAGGTGTGGAAAAGGAGAGGGATAAGAAGAGGAAGCAGAAGAGGGAGAGGGAGAAAGAGAGGGATGGGAGAGAGAGAAAGAGTGATTCAACAGTTGAAAATATGGAGACCTTCTGAGGATTCAGAACAAAAAAAGTTTTAAGAAATTTCTTTTAAAAAATAAATAACAATATAAAAACCCATCATTTGGATTTATAATAAAATGTGAAATGACATTTCATCTCCAAAAACAGAAACACCTAAGGTCAGGAAAGATTGCTTTCAGGTAAAAAAAAAAAAAAAAAATACACTGGAGCCAGGTGTGCTGCTGCAGAAAACTCCACTAGAGAGATTAGGAGTTTGAGAAAATTTCCCCATATTCATAGGAAATGTATGAAGAGATAAATATCATGGAAAAATGTAGTAGACATGCAGGATAAATCTAGGAAATTAAATACCTTAAATTTAAACCAATGTCAGCTGGGCCTGTTGCTCCTTAGGGATCAGGGTATAACTGGCTGCTTGGACTCTGCTACTTCCAGAAAGTCCAATGCAATCCACTCGATTTTCGGCTTACTAGGGTTTATGTTTCCAGGGTTCCTCCAACCCATATTTCCATATTTTGTATCTATTTCTTGCCACATCAAACTGGACAGGGAACTCAACCCCTTCACCTCCTCCCCACTAGAAGCCCACTTGGTAGATTAGTATATTTTATACTCATGTTCATATACTCCCCTTTTTTCTTGCCACCTCTGCTCCTCCCTGCTACCTTCAAGACTGCCCTCATTCATCCGTTCATTCATTCAGTAAATATCCACTACACTGACATTACAACAGTGACCAACACAGGCAAATGCCTGTCCTCATGCAGTTAATATTCTAGTGGAGGACACAGAAGATATTTATCAAATATATAATGTCAAGTAGTGTGTTAGTTACCCAGGGCTACTGTAACAAATTACCACAAACTGTGGCTTAAAATAACACAAATTTTTTCTTGCACAGTTCTGGAAACTGAAAGTCTAAAACCAAGATGTCAGCAGGGCCGTGTTCCCTCTGATGGCTCTAAGAAGAATCTTTCCTTGCTGCTCCTAGCACCTGGTGGTGTCCTACAATTTTTTTTTTTTTTTTTTTTTTTGGCATTCTTTGGCTTATGACAGCAGAACTACAATCTCTGTCTCTATCTTCACATGGCCTTGTTCCATGTATATCTCCTCTGTATCACTCTCCTCTTAATGATACCAGTCACTGGATTTAGGGCCCACCCTAATCCAGTATAACTTCACCTTAATTTGATTACATCTGCAAAGACCCTATTCCTAAGTAAGATCACATTCACAGGTACCAGAGGTTAGGACTTTATTATGAGGTAAATTCATATGTTGAAATTCTGACCTTCAGTACCTGAGAATATCACTAGATTTGAAGACGGTCTTTAAGGAGGTAATTAAGGTTACAAAGATGCCATTGGGGGTGGGCCCTAATGAAATATGACTGATGTTCATTATAAGAAGAGAATAGGGGCACAGATTAGACACAGGGAGAAGATGGCCATCTATAGCCATGGAGACAAGTTCAGAAACAACTCAACCTTTCGAAATCTTGACTTTGGCCTTCCCTAGTCTCCACAACTATGAAAAAATTATTTTCTGTTGTTTAAGCTGCCCAGTCTGTGATACTTGTTATGGCAACTTGAGCAAACTGACACATATTTCAACATGTCTTTTAGAGAAGGCACCATTCAACCCTCAATAGGCAATGAGAAGTGCTATGAAAATCAATAAAACAAAGTAGGAAGACAGTAAGACAGATGGGGTGGGCAGAGGAATTCCATTCTCCCCATCTCTAATCCCAGCGTTGCTTACCCAAACTAGCAAAGTGTGCAGCAGAACAAAGAGCTTTTTATATAACTGCATGTATTTTCCATGGAAGATGGTTAGAAAAATAGCAAAAAACTTCTGTTAAATTTAACCTAACATCACACCTAGAGGAACTAGCAAACAAGAGCAAACCAACCCCAAAGCTAGCAAAAGTAAAGAAATAACCAAATCAGAGCAGAACTGAATGAAACAGAGATGAGAAAAACA
>JAZHEH010000106.1:0-28713 GCA_036589455.1 Ateles fusciceps | reverse complement strand
CAACACAAAGAACTGCTCCCTGCCCAGGTCCACAGCTGTGCGGCCCTACAACAACACAAAGAACTGCTCCTGCCCCGGTCCACAGCTGTGCGGCCCTAAAACAACAAAAAGAACTGCTCCTGCCCCGGTCCACAGCTGTGCGGCCCTCCAACAACACAAAGAACTGCTCCTGCCCCGGTCCACAGCTGAGCGGCCCTAAAACAACAAAAAGAACTGCTCCTACCCCGGTCCACAGCTGTGCGGCCCTCCAACAACACAAAACTGCTCCTGCCCAGGTCCACAGCTGAGCGGCCCTAAACCAACACAAATAACTGCTCCTGCCCCAGTCCACAGCTGTGCGGCCCTCCAACAACAAAAAGAACTGCTCCTGCCCCGGTCCACAGCTGTGCGGTCCTAAAACAACAAAAAGAACTGCACCTGCCCCGGTCCACAGCTGTGTGGCCCTCCAACAACACAAAGCACTGCTCCTGGCCCGGTCCACCGCTGTGGGGCCCTAAAACAACACAAAGAACTGCTCCTGCCTAGTTCCACAGCTGTGCGGCCCTAAAACAACAAAAAGAAGTGCTCCTACCACGGTCCACAGCTGTGCGGCCCTAAAACAACAAAAGAACTGCTCTTGCCCCGGTCCACAGCTGTGTGGCCCAAAACAACACAAAGAACTGCTCCTGCCCCGGTCCACAGCTGTGCGGCCCTCGAACAACAAAAAGAACTGCTCCTGCCCCGGTCCACAGCTGTGCGGCCCTCCAACAACACAAAGAACTGCTCCTGCCCCGGTCCACAGCTGTGCGGCCCTCAAACAACAAAAAGAACTGCTCCTGCCCCGGTCCACAGCTGTGCGGCCCGCCAACAACACAAAGAACTGCTCCTGCCCCGGTCCACAGCTGCGCGGCCCTCAAACAACAAAAAGAACTGCTCCTGCCCCGGTCCACAGCTGTGTGGCCCTCCAACAACACAAAGAACTGCACCTGCCCCGGTCCACAGCTGTGCGGCCCTCCAACAACACAAACCACTGCTCCTGCCCCGGTCCACCGCTGTGGGGGCCCGAAAACAACACAAAGAACTGCTCCTGCCCCGGTCCACAGCTGTGCGGCCCTAAAACAACACAAAGAACTGCTCCTACCCCGGTCCACAGCTGTGCGGCCCTAAAACAACAAAAAGAACTGCTCCTGCCCCGGTCCACAGCTGTGCGGCCCTCCAACAACACAAAGAACTGCTCCTGCCCCCGGTCCACAGCTGTGCGGCCCTCAAACAACACAAAGAACTGCTCCTGCCCCGGTCCACAGCTGAGCGGCCCTAAAACAACACAAAGAACTGCTCCTGCCCCGGTCCACAGCTGTGCGGCCCTCCAACAACACAAAGAACTGCTCCTGCCCCGGTCCACAGCTGAGCGGCCCTAAAACAACACAAAGAACTGCTCCTGCCCCGGTCCACAGCTGTGAGGCCCTCCAACAACAAAAAGAACTGCTCCTGCCCCGGTCCACAGCTGTGCGGTCCTCAAACAACAAAAAGAACTGCTCCTGCCCCGGTCCACAGCTGTGCGGCCCTCCAACAACACAAAGAACTGCTCCTGCCCCGGTCCACAGCTGTGCGGCCCTAAAACAACACAAAGAACTGCTCCTGCCCGGCTCCACAGCTGTGTGGCCCGCAAACAACAGAAAGAACTGCTCCTACCCCGGTCCACAGCTGTGCGGCCCTAAAACAACAAAAAGAACTGCTCCTGCACCGGTCCACAGCTGTGTGGCCCTAAAACAACACAAAGAACTGCTCCTGCCCCGGTCCACAGCTGTGCGGCCCTCCAACAACACAAAGAACTGCTCCTGCCCCGGTCCACAGCTGTGCGGCCCTAAAACAACAAAAAGAACTGCTCCTGCCCTGGTCCACAGCTGTGCGGCCCTCCAACAACACAAAGAACTGCTCCTGCCCCGGTCCACAACTGTGCGGCCCTCAAACAACACAAAGAACTGCTCCTGCCCCGGTCCACAGCTGTGCGGCCCTCCAACAACACAAAGAACTGCTCCTGCCCCGGTCCACAGCTGTGCGGCCCTAAAACAACACAAAGAACTGCTCCTGCCCCGGTCCACAGCTGTGCGGCCCTCAAACAACAAAAAGAACTGCTCCTGCCCCGGTCCACAGCTGTGCGGCCCTACAACAACACAAAGAACTGCTCCTGCCCCGGTCCACAGCTGTGCGGCCCTAAAACAACACAAAGAACTGCTCCTGCCCCGGTCCACAGCTGTGTGGCCCTCCAACAACACAAAGAACTGCTCCTCCCCCCGGTCCACAGCTGTGCGGCCCTAAAACAACACAAAGAACTGCTCCTGCCCCGGTCCACAGCTGTGCGGCCCTCAAACAACAAAAAAGAACTGCTCCTGCCCCGGTCCACAGCTGTGCGGCCCTCCAACAACACAAAGAACTGCTCCTGCCCCGGTCCACAGCTGTGCGGCCCTACAACAACAAAAAGAACTGCTCCTGCCCCGGTCCACAGCTGTGTGGCCCTCCAACAACACAAAGAACTGCTCCTGCCCCCGGTCCACAGCTGTGCGGCCCTCAAACAACAAAAAGAACTGCTCCTACCCCAGGTCCACAGCTGTGCGGCCCTCCAACAACACAAAGAACTGCTCCTGCCCCCAGTCCACAGCTGTGCGGCCCTAAAACAACACAAAGAACTGCTCCTGCCCAGTTCCACAGCTGTGTGGCCCGCAAACAACACAAAGAACTGCTCCTGCCACGGTCCACAGCTGTGCGGCCCTAAAACAACAAAAAGAACTGCTCCTGCCCCCGGTCCACAGCTGTGCGGCCCTAGAACAACACAAAGAACTGCTCCTGCCCCGGTCCACAGCTGTGCGGCCCTCCAACAACACAAAGAACTGCTCCTGCCCCGGTCCACAGCTGTGCGGCCCTACAACAACACAAAGAACTGCTCCTGCCCCGGTCCACAGCTGTGCGGCCCTCCAACAACACAAAGAACTGCTCCTGCCCCGGTCCACAGCTGTGCGGCCCTCCAACAACACAAAGAACTGCTCCTGCCCCGGTCCACAGCTGTGCGGCCCTCCAACAACACAAAGAACTGCTCCTGCCCCGGTCCACAGCTGTGCGGCCCTCCAACAACACAAAGAACTGCTCCTGCCCCGGTCCACAGCTGTGCGGCCCTCAAACAACACAAAGAACTGCTCCTGCCCCGGTCCACAGCTGTGCGGCCCTCAAACAACAAAAAGAACTGCTCCTGCCCCGGTCCACAGCTGTGCGGCCCTCCAACAACAAAAAGAACTGCTCCTGCCCCGGTCCACAGCTGTGTGGCCCTACAACAACAAAAAGAACTGCTCCTGCCCCGGTCCACAGCTGTGCGGCCCTCCAACAACACAAAGAACTGCTCCTGCCCCGGTCCACAGCTGTGCGGCCCTACAACAACACAAAGAACTGCTCCTGCCCCGGTCCACAGCTGTGCGGCCCTCCAACAACACAAAGAACTGCTCCTGCCCCGGTCCACAGCTGTGAGGCCCTCCAACAACACAAAGAACTGCTCCTACCCTGGTCCACAGCTGTGCGGCCCTCCAACAACACAAAGAACTGCTCCTGCCCCGGTCCACAGCTGAGCGGCCCTAAAACAACAAAAAGAACTGCTCCTACCCTGGTCCACAGCTGTGCGGCCCTCCAACAACACAAAGAACTGCTCCTGCCCCGGTCCACAACTGTGTGGCCCTCCAACAACACAAAGAACTGCTCCTACCCGGGTCCACAGCTGTACGGCCCTCCAACAACACAAAGAACTGCTCCTGCCCCGGTCCACAGCTGAGCGGCCCTCCAACAACACAAATAACTGCTCCTGCCCCAGTCCACAGCTGTGCGGCCCTCCAACAACAAAAGAACTACTCCTGCCCCGGTCCACAGCTGTGCGGCACCCCAACAACACAAAGAACTGCTCCTGCCCCGGTCCACAGCTGTGCGGCCCTCAAACAATAAAAAGAACTGCTCCTGCCCCGGTCCACAGCTGTGCGACCCTCCAACAACAGAAAGAACTGCTCCTGCCCCCGGTCCACAGCTGCGCGGCCCTCAAACAACGAAAAGAACTGCTCCTGCCCAGGTCCACGGCGGCATGGCCCTCAAACAACGAAAAGAACTGCTCCTCCCCCGGTCCACAGCTGTGCGTCCCTCAAACAATAAAAAGAACTGCTCCTCGCCCAGTCCACAACCGTGCGGCCCGAAAACAACACACAGAACTGCTCCTGCCCTGGTCCAACACCTCTGTGGCCAAAAAATAACAGAAAGAACTGCTCCTGCCCCGGTCCACAGCTGGGAGGCCCTAAAACAAGAAAAAGAACTGTTGCTGCCCTAGTCCACAGCTGTTCGGGCCTAAAACAACACAGAGAACTGCTCCTGCCCCCGGTACACAGCTGTGCGGCCCTCCAACAACAAAAAGAACTGCTCCTGCCCCGGTCCACAGCTGTGCGGCCCTAAAACAACAAAAAGAACTGCTCCTGCCTAGGTCCACACCTGTGTGGCCCTAAAACAACACAAAGAACTGCTCCTGCCCCCGGTCCACAGCTGTGCGGCCCTCCAACAACACAAAGAACTGCTCCTGCCTAGGTCCACACCTGTGTGGCCCTAAAACAACAAAAAGAACTGCTCCTGCCCCGGTCCACAGCTGTGCGGCCCTCCAACAACACAAAGAACTGCTCCTGCAATGGCCCACAGCGGTGTGGCCCCAAAACAACACAAAGAACTGCTCCTTCCCCCGGTCCACAGCTATGCGGCCCTCCAACAACACAAACAACTGCTCCTGCCCTGGTCCACAGTTGAGCTGCCCTAAAACAACAAAAAGAACTACTCCTACCCCGGTCCACAGCTGAGCTGCCCTAAAACAACAGAAAGAACTACTCCTACCACGGTCCATAGCTGTGCGGCCCTAAAACAACAAAAAGAACTACTCCTGCACCGGTCCACAGCTGTGTGGCCCGAAAACAACACAAAGAACTGCTCCTGCCCCGGTCCACAGCTGTGCGGCCCTACAACAACACAAAGAACTACTCCCGCCACGGTCCACATCTGTGTGGCCCTCCAACAATAAAAAGAACTACTACTGCCCCAGTCCACAACTGTGAGGCCCTCCAACAACACAAAGAACTGCTCCTACAATGGTCCACAGCTGTGCGGCCCTCCAACAACACAAAGAACTGCTCCTGCCCCGGTCCACAGCTGAGCGGCCCTAAAACAACAAAAAGAACTGCTCCTACCCTGCTCCACAGCTGTGCGGCCCTCCAACAACACAAAGAACTGCTCCTGCCCCCGGTCCACAACTGTGTGGCCCTCCAACAACACAAAGAACTGCTCCTAACCGGGTCCACAGCAGTACGGCCCTCCAACAACACAAAGAACTGCTCCTGCCCAGGTCCACAGCTGAGCGGCCCTAAACCAACAAAAATAACTGCTCCTGACCCAGTCCACAGCTGTGCGGCCCTCCAACAACACAAAGAACTGCTCCTGCCCAGGTCCACAGCTGAGCGGCCCTACAACAACACAAAGAACTGCTCCTGCCCCAGTCCACAGCTGTGCGGTCCTAAAACAACAAAAAGAACTGCTCCTGCCCCGGTCCACAGCTGTGCGGCCCTCCAACAACACAAAGAACTGCTCCTGCCCCGGTCCACAGCTGAGCGGCCCTAACAACAACAAAAAGAACTGCTCCTACCCCTGGTCCACAGCTGTGTCGGCCCTCCAACAACACAAAACTGCTACTGCCCCAGGTCCACAGCTGAGCGGCCCTAAACCAACACAAATAACTGCTCCTGCCCCAGTCCACAGCTGTGCGGCCCTCCAACAACAAAAAGAACTGCTCCTGCCCCGGTCCACAGCTGTGCGGTCCTAAAACAACAAAAAGAACTGCACCTGCCCCGGTCCACAGCTGTGCGGCCCTCCAACAACACAAAGCACTGCTCCTGGCCCGGTCCACCGCTGTGGGGCCCGAAAACAACACAAAGAACTGCTCCTGCCTAGTTCCACAGCTGTGCGGCCCTAAAACAACAGAAAGAAGTGCTCCTACCACGGTCCACAGCTGGGCGGCCCTAAAACAACAAAAAGAACTGCTCCTGCACCGGTCCACAGCTGTGTGGCCCTAAAACAACACAAAGAACTGCTCCTGCCCCGGTCCACAGCTGTGCGGCCCTCAAACAACAAAAAGAACTGCTCCTGCCCCGGTCCACAGCTGTGCGGCCCTCCAACAACACAAAGAACTGCTCCTGCCCCGGTCCACAGCTGTGCGGCCCTCAAACAACAAAAAGAACTGCTCCTGCCCCGGTCCACAGCTGTGCGGCCCTCAAACAACACAAAGAACTGCTCCTGCCCAGGTCCACAGCTGTGCGGCCCTCAAACAACAAAAAGAACTGCTCCTGCCCCGGTCCACAGCTGTGCGGCCCTACAACAACACAAAGAACTGCACCTGCCCCGGTCCACAGCTGTGCGGCCCCTAAAACAACACAAACAACTGCTCCTGCCCCGGTCCACAGCTGTGCGGCCCGAAAACAACACAAAGAACTGCTCCTGCCCCGGTCCACAGCTGTGCGGCCCTCCAACAACACAAAGAACTGCTCCTGCCCCGGTCCACAGCTGTGCGGCCCTAAAACAACAAAAAGAACTGCTCCTGCCCCGGTCCACAGCTGTGCGGCCCAACAACAACACAAAGAACTGCTCCTGCCCAGGTCCACAGCTGTGCGGCCCTCAAACAACACAAAGAACTGCTCCTGCCCCGGTCCACAGCTGTGCGGCCCTCCAACAACACAAAGAACTGCTCCTGCCCCGGTCCACAGCTGTGCGGCCCTACAACAACACAAAGAACTGCTCCTGCCCCGGTCCACAGCTGTGCGGCCCTCCAACAACACAAAGAACTGCTCCTGCCCAGGTCCACAGCTGTGCGGCCCTAAAACAACAAAAAGAACTGCTCCTGCCCCGGTCCACAGCTGTGCGGCCCTCCAACAACACAAAGAACTGCTCCTGCCCCGGTCCACAGCTGTGCGGCCCTCAAACAACACAAAGAACTGCTCCTGCCCCGGTCCACAGCTGTGCGGCCCTACAACAACACAAAGAACTGCTCCTGCCCCGGTCCACAGCTGTGCGGCCCTAAAACAACAAAAAGAACTGCTCCTGCCCCGGTCCACAGCTGTGCGGCCCTCCAACAACACAAAGAACTGCTCCTGCCCCGGTCCACAGCTGTGTGGCCCTCCAACAACACAAAGAACTGCTCCTGCCCCGGTCCACAGCTGTGCGGCCCTCCAACAACACAAAAGAACTGCTCCTCCCCCGGTCCACAGCTGTGCGGCCCTAGACCAACACAAAGAACTGCTCCTGCCCCGGTCCACAGCTGTGCGGCCCTCCAACAACACAAAGAACTGCTCCTGCCCCGGTCCACAGCTGTGCGGCCCTACAACAACACAAAGAACTGCTCCTGCCCCCGGTCCACAGCTGTGCGGCCCTCAAACAACACAAAGAACTGCTCCTGCCCCGGTCCACAGCTGTGCGGCCCTACAACAACACAAAGAACTGCTCCTGCCCCGGTCCACAGCTGTGCGGCCCTCAAACAACACAAAGAACTGCTCCTGCCCCGGTCCACAGCTGTGCGGCCCTAAAACAACAAAAAGAACTGCTCCTGCCCCGGTCCACAGCTGTGCGGCCCTCAAACAACACAAAGAACTGCTCCTGCCCCGGTCCACAGCTGTGCGGCCCTCAAACAACACAAAGAACTGCTCCTGCCCCGGTCCACAGCTGTGCGGCCCTCAAACAACACAAAGAACTGCTCCTGCCCCGGTCCACAGCTGTGCGGCCCTCAAACAACACAAAGAACTGCTCCTGCCCCGGTCCACAGCTGTGCGGCCCTCCAACAACACAAAGAACTGCTCCTGCCCCGGTCCACAGCTGTGCGGCCCTAAAACAACAAAAAGAACTGCTCCTGCCCCGGTCCACAGCTGTGCGGCCCTACAACAACACAAAGAACTGCTCCTGCCCCGGTCCACAGCTGTGCGGCCCTCAAACAACACAAAGAACTGCTCCTGCCCCGGTCCACAGCTGTGCGGCCCTCCAACAACACAAAGAACTGCTCCTGCCCCGGTCCACAGCTGTGCGGCCCTAAAACAACAAAAAGAACTGCTCCTCCCCCGGTCCACAGCTGTGCGGCCCTACAACAACACAAAGAACTGCTCCTGCCCCGGTCCACAGCTGTGCGGCCCTAAAACAACACAAAGAACTGCTCCTGCCCCGGTCCACAGCTGTGCGGCCCTCCAACAACACAAAGAACTGCTCCTGCCCCGGTCCACAGCTGTGCGGCCCTAAAACAACACAAAGAACTGCTCCTGCCCCGGTCCACAGCTGTGCGGCCCTACAACAACACAAAGAACTGCTCCTGCCCCGGTCCACAGCTGTGCGGCCCTACAACAACACAAAGAACTGCTCCTGCCCCGGTCCACAGCTGTGTGGCCCTCAAACAACAAAAAGAACTGCTCCTGCCCCGGTCCACAGCTGTGCGGCCCTAAAACAACACAAAGAACTGCTCCTGCCCCCGGTCCACAGCTGTGCGGCCCTCCAACAACACAAAGAACTGCTCCTGCCCCGGTCCACAGCTGTGCGGCCCTAAAACAACACAAAGAACTGCTCCTGCCCCGGTCCACAGCTGTGCGGCCCTCCAACAACACAAAGAACTGCTCCTGCCCCGGTCCACAGCTGTGCGGCCCTAAAACAACAAAAAGAACTGCTCCTGCCCCGGTCCACAGCTGTGCGGCCCTCCAACAACACAAAGAACTGCTCCTGCCCAGGTCCACAGCTGTGCGGCCCTAAACCAACACAAATAACTGCTCCTGCCCCGGTCCACAGCTGTGCGGCCCTCCAACAACAAAAAGAACTGCTCCTGCCCCGGTCCACAGCTGTGCGGCCCTAAAACAACAAAAAGAACTGCTCCTGCCCCGGTCCACAGCTGTGCGGCCCTCCAACAACACAAAGAACTGCTCCTGCCCCGGTCCACAGCTGTGGGCCCTAAAACAACACAAAGAACTGCTCCTGCCCCGGTCCCACAGCTGTGCGGCCCTCAAACAACAGAAAGAACTGCTCCTGCCCCGGTCCACAGCTGTGCGGCCCTACAACAACAAAAAGAACTGCTCCTGCCCCGGTCCACAGCTGTGCGGCCCTCCAACAACACAAAGAACTGCTCCTGCCCCGGTCCACAGCTGTGCGGCCCTCAAACAACACAAAGAACTGCTCCTGCCCCGGTCCACAGCTGTGCGGCCCTACAACAACACAAAGAACTGCTCCTGCCCAGGTCCACAGCTGTGCGGCCCTACAACAACACAAAGAACTGCTCCTGCCCCGGTCCACAGCTGTGCGGCCCTCCAACAACACAAAGAACTGCTCCTGCCCCGGTCCACAGCTGTGCGGCCCTAAAACAACACAAAGAACTGCTCCTGCCCCGGTCCACAGCTGTGCGGCCCTCCAACAACACAAAGAACTGCTCCTGCCCCCGGTCCACAGCTGTGCGGCCCTCCAACAACACAAAGAACTGCTCCTGCCCCGGTCCACAGCTGTGCGGCCCTCCAAACAACACAAAGAACTGCTCCTGCCCCGGTCCACAGCTGTGCGGCCCTCAAACAACAAAAAGAACTGCTCCTGCCCCGGTCCACAGCTGTGCGGCCCTAAAACAACACAAAGAACTGCTCCTGCCCCGGTCCACAGCTGTGCGGCCCTACAACAACACAAAGAACTGCTCCTGCCCCGGTCCACAGCTGTGCGGCCCTCAAACAACACAAAGAACTGCTCCTGCCCCGGTCCACAGCTGTGCGGCCCTCAAACAACACAAAGAACTGCTCCTGCCCCGGTCCACAGCTGTGCGGCCCTCAAACAACACAAAGAACTGCTCCTGCCCCGGTCCACAGCTGTGCGGCCCTAAAACAACACAAAGAACTGCTCCTGCCCCGGTCCACAGCTGTGCGGCCCTCCAACAACACAAAGAACTGCTCCCTGCCCCGGTCCACAGCTGTGCGGCCCTCAAACAACACAAAGAACTGCTCCTGCCCCGGTCCACAGCTGTGCGGCCCTAAAACAACACAAAGAACTGCTCCTGCCCCGGTCCACAGCTGTGCGGCCCTACAACAACACAAAGAACTGCTCCTGCCCCGGTCCACAGCTGTGCGGCCCTCCAACAACACAAAGAACTGCTCCTGCCCCGGTCCACAGCTGTGCGGCCCTCAAACAACAAAAAGAACTGCTCCTGCCCCGGTCCACAGCTGTGCGGCCCTACAACAACACAAAGAACTGCTCCTGCCCCGGTCCACAGCTGTGCGGCCCTCAAACAACACAAAGAACTGCTCCTGCCCCGGTCCACAGCTGTGCGGCCCTCCAACAACACAAAGAACTGCTCCTGCCCCGGTCCACAGCTGTGCGGCCCTAAAACAACACAAAGAACTGCTCCTGCCCCGGTCCACAGCTGTGCGGCCCTCCAACAACACAAAGAACTGCTCCTGCCCCGGTCCACAGCTGTGCGGCCCTAAAACAACACAAAGAACTGCTCCTACCCCGGTCCACAGCTGTGCGGCCCTCCAACAACACAAAGAACTGCTCCTGCCCCGGTCCACAGCTGTGCGGCCCTCCAACAACACAAAGAACTGCTCCTGCCCCGGTCCACAGCTGTGCGGCCCTAAAACAACAAAAAGAACTGCTCCTGCCCCGGTCCACAGCTGTGCGGCCCTCCAACAACACAAAGAACTGCTCCTGCCCCGGTCCACAGCTGTGCGGCCCTCCAACAACACAAATAACTGCTCCTGCCCCGGTCCACAGCTGTGCGGCCCTCCAACAACACAAAGAACTGCTCCTGCCCCGGTCCACAGCTGTGCGGCCCTACAACAACACAAAGAACTGCTCCTGCCCCGGTCCACAGCTGTGCGGCCCTAAAACAACACAAAGAACTGCTCCTGCCCCGGTCCACAGCTGTGCGGCCCTCCAAACAACACAAAGAACTGCTCCTGCCCCGGTCCACAGCTGTGCGGCCCTCAAACAACACAAAGAACTGCTCCTGCCCCGGTCCACAGCTGTGCGGCCCTCAAACAACAAAAAGAACTGCTCCTGCCCCGGTCCACAGCTGTGCGGCCCTAAAACAACACAAAGAACTGCTCCTGCCCCGGTCCACAGCTGTGTGGCCCTAAAACAACACAAAGAACTGCTCCTGCCCCGGTCCACAGCTGTGCGGCCCTCCAAACAACACAAAGAACTGCTCCTGCCCCGGTCCACAGCTGTGCGGCCCTCAAACAACACAAAGAACTGCTCCTGCCCCGGTCCACAGCTGTGCGGCCCTCCAACAACACAAAGAACTGCTCCTGCCCCGGTCCACAGCTGTGCGGCCCTCAAACAACAAAAAGAACTGCTCCTGCCCCGGTCCACAGCTGTGCGGCCCTACAACAACACAAAGAACTGCTCCTGCCCCGGTCCACAGCTGTGCGGCCCTCCAACAACAAAAAGAACTGCTCCTGCCCCCGGTCCACAGCTGTAGCGGCCCTAAAACAACACAAAGAACTGCTCCTGCCCCGGTCCACAGCTGTGTGGCCCTAAAACAACACAAAGAACTGCTCCTGCCCCGGTCCACAGCTGTGCGGCCCTCCAACAACACAAAGAACTGCTCCTGCCCCGGTCCACAGCTGTGCGGCCCTACAACAACACAAAGAACTGCTCCTGCCCCGGTCCACAGCTGTGCGGCCCTCAAACAACACAAAGAACTGCTCCTGCCCCGGTCCACAGCTGTGCGGCCCTACAACAACACAAAGAACTGCTCCTGCCCCGGTCCACAGCTGTGCGGCCCTCCAACAACACAAAGAACTGCTCCTGCCCCGGTCCACAGCTGTGCGGCCCTCCAACAACACAAAGAACTGCTCCTGCCCCGGTCCACAGCTGTGCGGCCCTACAACAACACAAAGAACTGCTCCTGCCCCGGTCCACAGCTGTGCGGCCCTCCAACAACACAAAGAACTGCTCCTGCCCCGGTCCACAGCTGTGCGGCCCTCAAAACAACACAAAGAACTGCTCCTGCCCCGGTCCACAGCTGTGCGGCCCTCCAACAACACAAAGAACTGCTCCTGCCCCGGTCCACAGCTGTACGGCCCTCCAACAACAAAAAGAACTGCTCCTGCCCCGGTCCACAGCTGTGCGGCCCTAAAACAACAAAAAGAACTGCTCCTGCCCCGGTCCACAGCTGTGCGGCCCTCCAACAACACAAAGAACTGCTCCTGCCCCGGTCCACAGCTCTGCGGCCCTAAAACAACAAAAAGAACTGCTCCTGCCCCGGTCCACAGCTGTGCGGCCCTCCAACAACACAAAGAACTGCTCCTGCCCAGGTCCACAGCTGAGCGGCCCTAAACCAACACAAAGAACTGCTCCTGCCCCAGTCCACAGCTGTGCGGCCCTCCAACAACACAAAGAACTGCTCCTACCCCGGTCCACAGCTGTGCGGCCCTAAAACAACAAAAAGAACTGCTCCTGCCCCGGTCCACAGCTGTGCGGCCCTACAACAACACAAAGAACTGCTCCTGCCCCGGTCCACAGCTGTGCGGCCCTCCAACAACACAAAGAACTGCTCCTGCCCCGGTCCACAGCTGTGCGGCCCTAAAACAACAAAAAGAACTGCTCCTGCCCCCGGTCCACAGCTGTGCGGCCCTCAAACAACACAAAGAACTGCTCCTGCCCCGGTCCACAGCTGTGCGGCCCTCAAACAACACAAAGAACTGCTCCTACCCCGGTCCACAGCTGTGCGGCCCTCCAACAACACAAAGAACTGCTCCTGCCCCGGTCCACAGCTGAGCGGCCCTAAACCAACACAAATAACTGCTCCTGCCCCAGTCCACAGCTGTGCGGCCCTCCAACAACAAAAAGAACTGCTCCTACCCCGGTCCACAGCTGTGCGGTCCTAAAACAACAAAAAGAACTGCACCTGCCCCGGTCCACAGCTGTGCGGCCCTCCAACAACACAAAGCACTGCTCCTGGCCCGGTCCACCGCTGTGGGGCCCGAAAACAACACAAAGAACTGCTCCTGCCTAGTTCCACACCTGTGTGGCCCTAAAACAACAGAAAGAAGTGCTCCTACCACGGTCCACAGCTGTGCGGCCCTAAAACAACAAAAAGAACTGCTCCTGCACCGGTCCACAGCTGTGTGGCCCTAAAACAACACAAAGAACTGCTCCTGCCCCGGTCCACAGCTGTGCGGCCCTCCAACAACACAAAGAACTGCTCCTACCCCGGTCCACAGCTGAGCAGCCCTAAAACAACAAAAAGAACTGCTCCTACCCTGGTCCACAGCTGTGCAGCCCTCCAACAACACAAAGAACTGCTCCTGCCCCCGGTCCACAGCTGTGCGGCCCTCCAACAACACAAAGAACTGCTCCTGCCCCGGTCCACAGCTGTGCGGCCCTCCAACAACACAAAGAACTGCTCCTGCCCCCGGTCCACAGCTGTGCGGCCCTCCAACAACACAAAGAACTGCTCCTGCCCCAGTCCACAGCTGTGCGGCCCTCAAACAACAAAAAGAACTGCTCCTGCCCCGGTCCACAGCTGTGCGGCCCTAAAACAACACAAAGAACTGCTCCTGCCCCGGTCCACAGCTGTGCGGCCCTACAACAACACAAAGAAATACTCCTGCCCCGGTCCACAGCTGTGCGGCCCTAAAACAACAAAAAGAACTGCTCCTGCCCCAGTCCACAGCTGTGCGGCCCTCCAACAACACAAAGAACTGCTCCTGCCCCGGTCCACAGCTGTGCGGCCCTAAAACAACACAAAGAACTGCTCCTGCCCCCGGTCCACAGCTATGCGGCCCTAAAACAACAAAAAGAACTGCTCCTGCCCCGGTCCACAGCTGTGCGGCCCTCCAACAACACAAAGAACTGCTCCTGCCCCGGTCCACAGCTGTGCGGCCCTCCAACAACACAAAGAACTGCTCCTGCCCCGGTCCACAGCTGTGCGGCCCTCCAACAACAAAAGAACTGCTCCTGCCCCGGTCCACAGCTGTGCGGCCCTAAAACAACACAAAGAACTGCTCCTGCCCCGGTCCACAGCTGTGCGGCCCTCCAACAACAAAAAGAACTGCTCCTGCCCCGGTCCACAGCTGTACGGCCCTAAAACAACACAAAGAACTGCTCCTGCCCAGCTCCACACCTGTGTGGCCCTAAAACAACACAAAGAACTGCTCCTGCCCCGGTCCACAGCTGTGCGGCCCTCCAACAACACAAAGAACTACTCCTGCCCCGGTCCACAGCTGTGCGGCCCTCCAACAACACAAAGAACTGCTCCTGCCCCGGTCCACAGCTGTGCGGCCCTCAAACAACAAAAAGAACTGCTCCTGCCCCGGTCCACAGCTGTGCGGCCCTAAAACAACACAAAGAACTGCTCCTGCCCCGGTCCACAGCTGTGTGGCCCTCAAACAACACAAAAGAACTGCTCCTGCCCCGGTCCACAGCTGTGCGGCCCTCCAACAACACAAAGAACTGCTCCTGCCCCGGTCCACAGCTGTGCGGCCCTCAAACAACAAAAAGAACTGCTCCTGCCCCGGTCCACAGCTGTGCGGCCCTCCAACAACACAAAGAACTGCTCCTGCCCCGGTCCACAGCTGTGCGGCCCTCAAACAACAAAAAGAACTGCTCCTGCCCTGGTCCACAGCTGTGCGGCCCTCAAACAACACAAAGAACTCCTCCTGCCCCGGTCCACACCTGTGCGGCCCTAAACAACAAAAGAACTGCTCCTGCCCCGGTCCACAGCTGTGGGACCAAAACAACACAAAGAACTCCTCCTGCCCCAGTCCACACCTGTGCGGCCCAAAACAACAAAAAGAACTGCTCCTGCCCAGGTCCACAGCTGTGCATGGCCCTACAACAACACAAAGAACTGCTCCTGCCCCGGTCCACAGCTGTGCGGCCCTCAAACAACACAAAGAACTGCTCCTGCCCCGGTCCACAACTGTGCGGCCCTAAAACAACACAGAGAAATGCTCCTGCCACGGTCCACAGCTGTGCGACCCTCCAACAACAAAAAGAACTGCTCCTGCCCCGGTCAACAGCTGTGCGGCCCCAAAACAACACAAAGAACTACTCCTGCCTAGGTCCACACCTGTGTGGCCCGAAACAGCAAAAGAAGTGCTCCTGCCCCGGTCCACATCTGTGCGGCCCTCCAACAACAGAAAGAACTGCTCCTGCCCCGGTCCACAGCTGTGAGGCCCTCCAACAACACAAAGAACTGCTCCTGCCCCGGTCCACAGCTGTGCGGCCCTCAAACAACAAAAAGAACTGCTCCTGTCCAGGTACAGAGCTGTGCGGCCCACAAACAACAAAAGGAACACCTCCTACCAAGGTCCACAGATGCGTGGACCTGAAACAACGAAAAGAACTGCTCCTGCCCAGGTCCACAGCGGTGTGGCCCTTCAACAACACAAAGAACTGCTAATGCCCCGGTCCACAGCTGTGCGACCCTAAAACAACACAAAGAACTGCTCCTGCCCCGGTCCACAGCTGTGCGGCCCTCAAACAACACAAAGAACTGCTCCTGCCCCGGTCCACAGCTGTGCGGCCCTCCAACAACACAAAGAACTGCTCCTACCCCGGTCCACAGCTGTGCGGCCCTCCAAACAACACAAAGAACTGCTCCTGCCCCGGTCCACAGCTGTGCGGCCCTAAAACAACAACAAAGAACTGCTCCTGCCCCAGTCCACAGCTGTGCGGCCCTAAAACAACAAAAAGAACTGCTCCTGCCCCAGTCCACAGCTGTGCGGCCCTCCAACAACAAAAAGAACTGCTCCTGCCCCGGTCCACACCTGTGCGGACCTAAAACAACAAAAAGAACTGCTCCTGCCCCGGTCCACAGCTGTGCGGCCCTAAAACAAAACAAAGAACTGCTCCTGCACTGGTCCACAGCTGTGCGGCCCCTCCAACAACACAAAGAACTGCTCCTGCCCCGGTCCACAGCTGAGCGGCCCTAAAACAACAAAAAGAACTGCTCCTACCCTGGTCCACAGCTGTGCGGCCCTCCAACAACACAAAGAACTGCTCCTGCCCAGGTCCACAGCCGAGCGGCCCTAAACCAACACAAATAACTGCTCCTGCCCCAGTCCACAGCGGTGCGGCCCTCCAATAACAAAAAGAACTGCTCCTGCCCCCGGTCCACAGCTGTGCGGTCCTAAAACAGCAAAAAGAACTGCACCGGCCCCAGTCCACAGCTGTGCGGCCCTCCAACAACACAAAGCACTGCTCCTGCACCGGTCCACCGCTGTGGGGCCCGAAAACAACACAAAGAACTGCTCCTGCCTAGTTCCACACCTCTGAGGCCCGAAAACAACAGAAAGAAGTGCTCCTACCACGGTCCACAGCTGTGCAGCCCTCCAACAACAAAAAGAACTGCTCCTGCCCCCGGTCCACAGCTGAGCGGCCCTAAAAGAACAAAAAGAACTGCACCTGCCCCGGTCCAAAGCTGTGCAGCCCTCCAACAACAAAAAGAACTGCTCTTGCCCCAGTCCACAGCTGTGCAGCCCGAAAACAACACAAAGAACTGCTCCTGTTCAGGTACAGAGCTGTGCGGCCCACAAACAACAAAAGGAACACCTACTACCAAGGTCCACAGATGCGTGGACATGAAACAACGAAAAGAACTGCTCCTGCCCCAGGTCCACAGCGGCGTGGCCCTCCAACAACACAAAGAACTGCTAATAGCCCGGTCCACAGCTGTGCAACCCGAAAACAACACAAAGAACTGCTCCTGCCTAGGTCCACACCTGTGTGGCCCGAAAACAACAGAAAGAACTGCTCCTGTCCCCGGTCCACAGCTGTGCGACCCTCCAACAACACAAAGAACTAACTACTCCTGCCCCGTTCCACAGCTGAGCGGCCCTCCAACAACACAAAGAACTACTCCAGCCCCAGTCCACAACTGAGCGACCCTAAAACAACAAAAAGAACTGCTCCTGCCCCAGTCCACAGCTGTGCGGCCCTCCAACAACACAAAAGAACTGCTCCTGCCCCAGTCCACAGCTGTGCGGACCTAAAACAACAAAAAGAACTGCTCCTGCCCTGGTCCACAGCTGTGTGGCCCTGCAACAACACAAAGAACTGCTCCTGCCCCGGTCCACAGCTGAGCGGCCCTAAAACAACAAAAAGAACTGCTCCTACCCTGGTCCATAGCTGTGCGGCCCTCCAACAACACAAAGAACTGCTCCTGCCCCGGGTCCACAACTGTGCGGTCCTCCAACAACACAAAGAACTGCTCCTACCCACGGTCCACAGCTCTGCGGCCCTCCAACAACACAAAGAACTGCTCCTGCCCAGGTCCACAGCTGAGCGGCCCTAAACCAACACAAAGAACTGCTCCTGCACCAGTCCACAGCTGTGCGGCCCTCCAACAACAAAAAGAACTGCTCCTACCCCCGGTCCACAGCTGTGTGGTCCTAAAACAAAAAGAACTGCACCTGCCCCGGTCCACAGCTGTGTGGCCCTAAAACAACAAAAAGAACTGCTCTTGCCCCCGGTCCACAGCTGTGCGGCCCGAAAACAAAAAAAAGAACTGCTCCTGCCCCGGTCCACAGCTGTGCGGCCCTCCAACAAAACAAAGAACTGCTCCTGCCCCAGTCCATAGCTGAGCGAACCTAAAACAACAAAAAGAACTGCTCCTGCACCGGTCCACAGCTGTGCGGCCCGAAAACAACACAAAAAACTGCTCCTGCCCCGGTCCACAGCTGAGCGGCCCTAAAACAACAAAAAGAACTGCTCCTAACCTGGTCCACAGCTGTGCGGCCCTCCAACAACACAAAGAACTGCTCCTGCCCAGGTCCACAGCTGAGCGGCCCTAAACTAACACAAATAACTGCTCCTGCCCCAGTCCACAGCTGTGCGGCCCTCCAAAAACAAAAAGAACTGCTCCTACCCCGGTCCACAGCTGTGCGGTACTAAAACAACAAAAAGAACTGCACCTGCCCCGGTCCACAGCTGTGCAGCCCTCCAACAACAAAGCACTGCTCCTGGCCCGGTCCACCGCTGTGGGGCCCCAAAACAACACAAAGAACTGCTCCTGCCTAGTTCCACACCTGTGTGGCCCGAAAACAACAGAAAGAAGTGCTCCTACCACGGACCACAGCTGTGCAGCCCTAAAACAACAAAAAGAACTGCTCTTGCACCGGTCCACAGCTGTGTGGCCCAAAAACAACACAAAGAACTGCTCCTGCCCCGGTCCACAGCTGTGCGGCCCTCCAACAACACAAAGAACTGCTCCTACCCCCGGTCCACAGCTGAGCAGCCCTAAAACAACAAAAAAGAACTGCTCCTACCCCTGGTCCACAGCTGTGCAGCCCTCCAACAACACAACTGCTCCTGTCCCGGTCCACAACTGTGCGGCCCTCCAACAACACAAAGAACTGATCCTGCCCCGGTCCACAGCTGTGCGGCCCTCCAACAACACAAAGAACTGCTCCAGCCCCGGTCCACAGCTGAGCGGCCCCAAAACAACAAAAAGAACTCCTCCTGCCCCGGTCCACAGCTGTGTGGCCCTAAAACAACAAAAGAACTCCTCCTGCCCCGGTCCACAGCTGTGCGGCCCTCCAACAACACAAAGAACTGCTCCTGCCCCGGTCCACAGCTGTGCGGCCCTACAAACAACACAAAGAACTGCTCCTGCCCCGGTCCACAGCTGTGCGGCCCTACAACAACACAAAGAACTGCTCCTGCCCCGGTCCACAGCTGTGCGGCCCTACAACAACACAAAGAACTGCTCCTGCCCCGGTCCACAGCTGTGCGGCCCTCAAACAACACAAAGAACTGCTCCTGCCCCGGTCCACAGCTGTGCGGCCCTCCAACAACACAAAGAACTGCTCCTGCCCCGGTCCACAGCTGTGCGGCCCTACAACAACACAAAGAACTGCTCCTGCCCCGGTCCACAGCTGTGCGGCCCTACAACAACACAAAGAACTGCTCCTGCCCCGGTCCACAGCTGTGCGGCCCTCCAACAACACAAAGAACTGCTCCTGCCCCGGTCCACAGCTGTGCGGCCCTCAAACAACAAAAAGAACTGCTCCTGCCCCGGTCCACAGCTGTGCGGCCCTCCAACAACACAAAGAACTGCTCCTGCCCCGGTCCACAGCTGTGCGGCCCTCCAACAACACAAAGAACTGCTCCTGCCCCGGTCCACAGCTGTGCGGCCCTAAAACAACACAAAGAACTGCTCCTGCCCCGGTCCACAGCTGTGCGGCCCTCCAACAACACAAAGAACTGCTCCTGCCCCGGTCCACAGCTGTGCGGCCCTAAAACAACACAAAGAACTGCTCCTGCCCCGGTCCACAGCTGTGCGGCCCTCCAACAACACAAAGAACTGCTCCTGCCCCGGTCCACAGCTGTGCGGCCCTCAAACAACACAAAGAACTGCTCCTGCCCCGGTCCACAGCTGTGCGGCCCTCCAACAACACAAAGAACTGCTCCTGCCCCGGTCCACAGCTGTGCGGCCCTCCAACAACACAAAGAACTGCTCCTGCCCCGGTCCACAGCTGTGCGGCCCTAAAACAACAAAAAGAACTGCTCCTGCCCCGGTCCACAGCTGTGCGGCCCTACAACAACACAAAGAACTGCTCCTGCCCCGGTCCACAGCTGTGCGGCCCTCCAACAACACAAAGAACTGCTCCTGCCCCGGTCCACAGCTGTGTGGCCCTAAAACAACACAAAGAACTGCTCCTGCCCCGGTCCACAGCTGTGTGGCCCTCCAACAACAAAAAGAACTGCTCCTGCCCCGGTCCACAGCTGTGCGGCCCTCAAACAACACAAAGAACTGCTCCTGCCCCCGGTCCACAGCTGTGCGGCCCTCCAACAACACAAAGAACTGCTCCTGCCCCGGTCCACAGCTGTGCGGCCCTAAAACAACACAAAGAACTGCTCCTGCCCCGGTCCACAGCTGTGCGGCCCTCAAACAACACAAAGAACTGCTCCTGCCCCGGTCCACAGCTGTGCGGCCCTACAACAACACAAAGAACTGCTCCTGCCCCGGTCCACAGCTGTGCGGCCCTAAAACAACACAAAGAACTGCTCCTGCCCCGGTCCACAGCTGTGCGGCCCTCCAACAACAAAAAAGAACTGCTCCTGCCCCGGTCCACAGCTGTGCGGCCCTAAAACAACACAAAGAACTGCTCCTGCCCCGGTCCACAGCTGTGCGGCCCTAAAACAACACAAAGAACTGCTCCTACCCCCGGTCCACAGCTGTGCGGCCCTAAAACAACAAAAAGAACTGCTCCTGCCCCGGTCCACAGCTGTGCGGCCCTAAAACAACACAAAGAACTGCTCCTGCCCCGGTCCACAGCTGTGCGGCCCTCCAACAACACAAAGAACTGCTCCTGCCCCGGTCCACAGCTGTGCGGCCCTAAAACAACACAAAAGAACTGCTCCTGCCCCGGTCCACAGCTGTGCGGCCCTACAACAACACAAAGAACTGCTCCTGCCCCGGTCCACAGCTGTGCGGCCCTACAACAACAAAAAGAACTGCTCCTGCCCCGGTCCACAGCTGTGCGGCCCTCCAACAACAAAAAGAACTGCTCCTGCCCCGGTCCACAGCTGTGCGGCCCTAAAACAACAAAAAGAACTGCTCCTGCCCCGGTCCACAGCTGTGCGGCCCTCAAACAACACAAAGAACTGCTCCTGCCCCGGTCCACAGCTGTGCGGCCCTCAAACAACAAAAAGAACTGCTCCTGCCCCGGTCCACAGCTGTGCGGCCCTACAACAACACAAAGAACTGCTCCTGCCCCGGTCCACAGCTGTGCGGCCCTCCAACAACACAAAGAACTGCTCCTGCCCCGGTCCACAGCTGTGCGGCCCTCCAACAACACAAAGAACTGCTCCTGCCCCGGTCCACAGCTGTGCGGCCCTCCAACAACACAAAGAACTGCTCCTGCCCCGGTCCACAGCTGTGCGGCCCTCCAACAACAAAAAGAACTGCTCCTGCCCCGGTCCACAGCTGAGCGGCCCTAAAACAACAAAAAGAACTGCTCCTGCCCCGGTCCACAGCTGTGTGGCCCTAAAACAACAAAAAGAACTGCTCCTGCCCCGAGTCCACAGCTGTGCGGCCCTCCAACAACAAAAAGAACTGCTCCTGCCCCGGTCCACAGCTGTGCGGCCCTACAACAACACAAATAACTGCTCCTGCCCCCGGTCCACAGCTGTGCGACCCTCCAACAACAGAAAGAACTGCTCCTGCCCTGGTCCACAGCTGTGCGGCCCTCAAACAACAAAAAGAACTGCTCCTGCCCAGGTCCACGGCGGCATGGCCCTCAAACAATCAAAAGAACTGCTCCTGCCCCGGTCCACAGCTGTGCGTCCCTCAAACAATAAAAAGAACTGCTCCTCGCCCCGGTCCACAACTGTGCGGCCCTAAAACAACACACAGAACTGCTCCTGCCCTGGTCCAACCTCTGTGGCCCAAAAACAACAGAAAGAACTGCTCCTGCCCCCGGTCCACAGCTGGGAGGCCCTAAAACAAGAAAAAGAACTGCTCCTGCCCTAGTCCACAGCTGTGCGGGCCTAAAACAACACAGAGAACTGCTCCTGCCCCGGTACACAGCTGTGCGGCCCTCCAACAACAAAAAGAACTGCTCCTGCCCCGGTCCACAGCTGTGCGGCCCTAAAACAACACAAAGAACTGCTCCTGCCCCGGTCCACAGCTGTGTGGCCCTACAACAACACAAATAACTGCTCCTGCCCCGGTCCCACAGCTGTGCGGCCCTCCAACAACAAAAGAACTGCTCCTGCCCCGGTCCACAGCTGTGTGGCCCTAAAACAACAAAAAGAACTGCTCCTGCCCCCGGTCCACAGCTGTGCGGCCCTCCAACAACACAAATAACTGCTCCTGCCCCAGTCCACAGCTGTGCGGCCCTCCAACAACAAAAAGAACTGCTCCTGCCCCCGGTCCACAGCTGTGCGGCCCTACAACAACACAAATAACTGCTCCTGCCCCGGTCCACAGCTGTGCGGCCCTCCAACAACAAAAAGAACTGCTCCTGCCCCGGTCCACAGCTGTGCGGCCCTCAAACAACACAAAGAACTGCTCCTGCCCCGGTCCACAGCTGTGCGGCCCTCCAACAACACAAAGAACTGCTCCTGCCCAGGTCCACAGCTCTGCGGCCCTCCAACAACAAAAAAGAACTGCTCCTGCCCCGGTCCACAGCTGTGTGGACCTAAAACAACAAAAAGAACTGCTCCTGCCCCCGGTCCACAGCCGAGCGGCCCTCCAACAACACAAATAACTGCTCTTGCCCGAGTCCACAGCTGTGCGGCCCTCCAACAACAAGAAGAACTGCTCCTGCCCCAGTCCACAGCTGTGCGACCCTACAACAACACAAATAAGTGCTCTCTCCCCCAGTCCACAGCTGTGCGGCCCTCCAACAACCAAAAGAACTGCTCCTGCCCCGGTCCACAACAGTGTGGCCCTAAAACAACACAAAGAACTGCTCCTGCCCTGGTCCACAGCTGTGCGGCCCTCCAACAACACAAAGAACTGCTCCTGCCCCGGTCCACAGCAGCGTGGCCCTAAAACAACACAAAGACCTGCTCCTGCCCCGGTCCACAGCTGTGCGGCCCTCCAACAACACAAAGAACTGCTCCTGTCCTGGTCCACAACTGTGCGGCCCTCCAACAACAAAAAGAACTGCACCTGCCCCGGTCCACAGCTGTGTGGTCCTAAAACAACAAAAAGAACTGCACCTGCCCCGGTCCACAGCTGTGCGGCCCTCCAACAACACAAAGCACTGCTCCTGGCCCGGTCCACCACTGTGGGGCCCGAAAACAACACAAAGAACTGCTCCTGCCTAGTTCCACACCTGTGTGGCCCGAAAACAACAGAAAGAAGTGCTCCTACCACGGTCCACAGCTGTGCGGCCCTAAAACAACAAAAAGAACTGCTCCTGCACCGGTCCACAGCTGTGTGGCCCGAAAACAACACAAAGACCTGCTCCTGCCCCGGTCCACAGCTGTGCGGCCCTCCAACAACACAAAGAACTGCTCCTGCCCCGGTCCACAGCTGAGCGGCCCTAAAACAACAAAAGAACTGCTCCTACCCCGGTCCACAGCTGTGCGGCCCTAAAACAACAAAAAGAACTGCTCCTGCCCCGGTCCACAGCTGTGCGGCCCTAAAACAACACAAAGAACTGCTCCTGCCCCGGTCCACAGCTGTGCGACCCCTCCAACAACACAAAGAACTGCTCCTGCCCCGGTCCACAGCTGTGAGGCCCTAAAACAACAAAAAGAACTGCTCCTGCCCCGGTCCACAGCTGTGCGGCCCTAAAACAACACAAAGAACTGCTCCTGCCCCGGTCCACAGCTGTGCGGCCCTCCAACAACACAAAGAACTGCTCCTGCCCCGGTCCACAGCTGTGCGGCCCTCCAACAACACAAAGAACTGCTCCTGCCCCGGTCCACAGCTGTGCGGCCCTCCAACAACACAAAGAACTGCTCCTGCCCCGGTCCACAGCTGTGCGGCCCTCCAACAACACAAAGAACTGCTCCTGCCCCGGTCCACAGCTGTGCGGCCCTAAAACAACAAAAAGAACTGCTCCTGCCCCGGTCCACAGCTGTGCGGCCCTAAAACAACAAAAAGAACTGCTCCTGCCCCGAGTCCACAGCTGTGCGGCCCTCCAACAACAAAAAGAACTGCTCCTGCCCCGGTCCACAGCTGTGCGGCCCTACAACAACACAAAGAACTGCTCCTGCCCCCGGTCCACAGCTGTGCGGCCCTAAAACAACACAAAGAACTGCTCCTGCCCCGGTCCACAGCTGTGTGGCCCTAAAACAACAAAAAGAACTGCTCCTGCCCCGGTCCACAGCTGTGCGGCCCTCCAACAACACAAAGAACTGCTCCTGCCCCGGTCCACAGCTGTGCGGCCCTCAAACAACACAAAGAACTGCTCCTGCCCCGGTCCACAGCTGTGCGGCCCTCAAACAACAAAAGAACTGCTCCTGCCCCGGTCCACAGCTGTGCGGCCCTAAAACAACACAAAGAACTGCTCCTGCCCCCGGTCCACAGCTGTGCGGCCCTACAAACAACACAAAGAACTGCTCCTGCCCCGGTCCACAGCTGTGCGGCCCTACAACAACACAAATAACTGCTCCTGCCCCAGTCCACAGCTGTGCGGCCCTCCAACAACAAAAGAACTGCTCCTGCCCCGGTCCACAGCTGTGCGGCCCTAAAACAACACAAATAACTGCTCCTGCCCCAGTCCACAGCTGTGCGGCCCTCCAACAACAAAAAGAACTGCTCCTGCCCCCGGTCCACAGCTGTGCGGCCCTACAAACAACACAAAGAACTGCTCCTGCCCCCGGTCCACAGCTGTGCGGCCCTCCAACAACACAAAGAACTGCTCCTGCCCCGGTCCACAGCTGTGCGGCCCTCCAACAACACAAAGAACTGCTCCTGCCCCGGTCCACAGCTGTGCGGCCCTAAAACAACAAAAAGAACTGCTCCTGCCCCGGTCCACAGCTGTGCGGCCCTAAAACAACAAAAAGAACTGCTCCTGCCCCGAGTCCACAGCTGTGCGGCCCTACAACAACAAAAAGAACTGCTCCTGCCCCGGTCCACAGCTGTGCGGCCCTAAAACAACACAAAGAACTGCTCCTGCCCCGGTCCACAGCTGTGCGGCCCTCCAACAACACAAAGAACTGCTCCTGCCCCCGGTCCACAGCTGTGCGGCCCTAAAACAACACAAAGAACTGCTCCTGCCCCGGTCCACAGCTGTGCGGCCCTCCAACAACACAAAGAACTGCTCCTGCCCCGGTCCACAGCTGTGCGGCCCTCCAACAACACAAAGAACTGCTCCTGCCCAGGTCCACAGCTGTGTGGCCCTAAAACAACACAAATAACTGCTCCTGCCCCAGTCCACAGCTGTGCGGCCCTCCAACAACACAAAGAACTGCTCCTGCCCCGGTCCACCGCTGTGGGGCCCTAAAACAACACAAAGAACTGCTCCTGCCTAGTTCCACACCTGTGTGGCCCTAAAACAACAGAAAGAAGTGCTCCTACCACGGTCCACAGCTGTGCGGCCCTAAAACAACAAAAAGAACTGCTCCTGCACCGGTCCACAGCTGTGTGGCCCTAAAACAACACAAAGAACTGCTCCTGCCCCCGGTCCACAGCTGTGCGGCCCCTCCAACAACAAAAAGAACTGCTCCTGCCCCGGTCCACAGCTGTGCGGCCCTAAAACAACAAAAAGAACTGCTCCTACCCCGGTCCACAGCTGTGCGGCCCTACAACAACACAAAGAACTACTCCTGCCCCGGGTCCACAGCTGTGCGGCCCTAAAACAACAAAAAGAACTGCTCCTGCCCCGGTCCACAGCTGTGCGGCCCTCCAACAACAAAAAGAACTGCTCCTGCCCCGGTCCACAGCTGTGCGGCCCTAAAACAACAAAAAGAACTGCTCCTGCCCCGGTCCACAGCTGTGCGGCCCTCAAACAACACAAAGAACTGCTCCTGCCCCGGTCCACAGCTGTGCGGCCCTAAAACAACAAAAAGAACTGCTCCTGCCCCGGTCCACAGCTGTGCGGCCCTACAACAACACAAAGAACTGCTCCTGCCCCGGTCCACAGCTGTGCGGCCCTACAACAACACAAAGAACTGCTCCTGCCCCGGTCCACAGCTGTGCGGCCCTCCAACAACACAAAGAACTGCTCCTGCCCCGGTCCACAGCTGTGCGGCCCTCCAACAACACAAAGAACTGCTCCTGCCCCGGTCCACAGCTGTGCGGCCCTCCAACAACACAAAGAACTGCTCCTGCCCACGGTCCACAGCTATGCGGCCCTCCAAACAACACAAAGAACTGCTCCTGCCCCGGTCCACAGCTGTGCGGCCCTCAAACAACACAAAGAACTGCTCCTGCCCCGGTCCACAGCTGTGCGGCCCTCCAACAACACAAAGAACTGCTCCTGCCCCGGTCCACAGCTGTGCGGCCCTCCAACAACAAAAAGAACTGCTCCTGCCCCGGTCCACAGCTGTGTGGCCCTAAAACAACAAAAAGAACTGCTCCTGCCCCGGTCCACAGCTGTGCGGCCCTCCAACAACACAAAGAACTGCTCCTGCCCCGAGTCCACAGCTGTGCGGCCCTCCAACAACACAAAGAACTGCTCCTGCCCCGGTCCACAGCTGTGCGGCCCTACAACAACACAAAGAACTGCTCCTGCCCCGGTCCACAGCTGTGCGGCCCTCCAACAACCAAAAGAACTGCTCCTGCCCCCGGTCCACAGCTGTGCGGCCCTAAAACAACACAAAGAACTGCTCCTGCCCTGGTCCACAGCTGTGCGGCCCTCCAACAACACAAAGAACTGCTCCTGCCCCGGTCCACAGCTGTGTGGCCCTCAAACAACACAAAGAACTGCTCCTGCCCCGGTCCACAGCTGTGCGGCCCTCCAACAACACAAAGAACTGCTCCTGCCCCGGTCCACAACTGTGCGGCCCTCCAACAACAAAAAGAACTGCTCCTGCCCCGGTCCACAGCTGTGCGGTCCTAAAACAACAAAAAGAACTGCACCTGCCCCGGTCCACAGCTGTGCGGCCCTCCAACAACACAAAGCACTGCTCCTGGCCCGGTCCACCGCTGTGGGGCCCGAAAACAACACAAAGAACTGCTCCTGCCTAGTTCCACACCTGTGTGGCCCGAAAACAACAGAAAGAAGTGCTCCTACCACGGTCCACAGCTGTGCGGCCCTAAAACAACAAAAAGAACTGCTCCTGCACCGGTCCACAGCTGTGTGGCCCTAAAACAACACAAAGAACTGCTCCTACCCCCGGTCCACAGCTGTGCGGCCCTCCAACAACACAAAGAACTGCTCCTGCCCCGGTCCACAGCTGAGCGGCCCTAAAACAACAAAAGAACTGCTCCTACCCCGGTCCACAGCTGTGCGGCCCTAAAACAACACAAAGAACTGCTCCTGCCCCGGTCCACAGCTGAGCGGCCCTAAAACAACACAAAGAACTGCACCTGCCCCGGTCCACAGCTGTGTGGCCCTAAAACAACAAAAAGAACTCCTCCTGCCCCGGTCCACAGCTGTGCGACCCTCCAACAACACAAAGAACTGCTCCTGCCCCGGTCCACAGCTGTGAGGCCCTAAAACAACAAAAAGAACTGCTGCTGCCCTAGTCCACAGCTGTTCGGGCCTAAAACAACACAAAGAACTGCTCCTGCCCCGGTACACAGCTGTGCGGCCCTACAACAACAAAAAGAACTCCTCCTGCCCCGGTCCACAGCTGTGCGGCCCTCCAACAACACAAAGAACTGCTCCTGCCCCGGTCCACAGCTGTGCGGCCCTCCAACAACACAAAGAACTGCTCCTGCCCCGGTCCACAGCTGTGCGGCCCTACAACAACACAAAGAACTGCTCCTGCCCCGGTCCACAGCTGAGCGGCCCTAAAACAACAAAAAGAACTGCTCCTGCCCCGGTCCACAGCTGTGCGGCCCTAAAACAACAAAAAGAACTGCTCCTGCCCCGGTCCACAGCTGTGCGGCCCTCCAACAACACAAAGAACTGCTCCTGCCCCGGTCCACAGCTGTGCGGCCCTACAACAACATAAAGAACTACTCCTGCCCCGGTCCACAGCTGTGCGGCCCTCAAACAACACAAAGAACTGCTCCTGCCCCGGTCCACAGCTGTGCGGCCCTAAAACAACAAAAAGAACTGCTCCTGCCCCGGTCCACAGCTGTGCGGCCCTCCAACAACACAAAGAACTGCTCCTGCCCCGGTCCACAGCTGTGCGGCCCTAAAACAACAAAAGAACTGCTCCTGCCCCGGTCCACAGCTGTGCGGCCCTCAAACAACACAAAGAACTGCTCCTGCCCCGGTCCACAGCTGTGCGGCCCTCAAACAACAAAAAGAACTGCTCCTGCCCCAGGTCCACAGCTGTGCGGCCCTAAAACAACACAAAGAACTGCTCCTGCCCCGGTCCACAGCTGTGCGGCCCTACAACAACACAAAGAACTGCTCCTGCCCCGGTCCACAGCTGTGCGGCCCTCAAACAACAAAAAGAACTGCTCCTGCCCCGGTCCACAGCTGTGCGGCCCTAAAACAACAAAAAGAACTGCTCCTGCCCCCGGTCCACAGCTGTGCGGCCCTACAAACAACAACAAAGAACTCCTCCTGCCCCCGGTCCACAGCCGTGCGGCCCTCAAACAACACAAAGAACTGCTCCTGCCCCCGGTCCACAGCTGTGCGGCCCTCAAACAACAAAAAGAACTGCTCCTGCCCCGGTCCACAGCTCTGCGGCCCTACAACAACACAAAGAACTACTCCTGCCCCGGTCCACAGCTGTGCGGCCCTAAAACAACAAAAAGAACTGCTCCTGCCCCGGTCCACAGCTGTGCGGCCCTCCAAACAACACAAAGAACTGCTCCTGCCCCGGTCCACAGCTGTGCGGCCCTAAAACAACAAAAAGAACTGCTCCTGCCCCGGTCCACAGCTGTGCGGCCCTCCAACAACAAAAAGAACTGCTCCTGCCCCGGTCCACAGCTGTGCGGCCCTCAAACAACACAAAGAACTGCTCCTGCCCCGGGTCCACAGCTGTGCGGGCCCTCAAACAACATAAAGAACTGCTCCTGCCCCGGTCTCACAGCTGGGCGGCCCTAAAACAACACAAAGAACTGCTCCTGCCCCGGTCCACAGCTGTGTGGCCCTAAAACAACAGAAAGAACTGCTCCTGCCCCGGTCCACAGCTGTGCGGCCC
>JAZHEH010001059.1:0-148141 GCA_036589455.1 Ateles fusciceps | reverse complement strand
ATATGGGTGATGAGGAGAAAGGCAGAAAAGCACACTGCCATGTGTGTACCTATGCAACAATCTTGCATGTTCTTCACATGTACCCCAAAACCTAAAATGCAATAAAAAATATATTTAAAAAAACCACTGTCTGGGGCTGGCTCCTCCAGCCTCCCAGGAAGGCCCTACGTCTGTACCTCCTGTGCCTGCCTATCTCTTTGGATGACCTTCTCTGCCCTAATCTGTACATATGGTGCCAGGTTTCTCTTAAGAATGTCCCCTTTGTCCTTTTTATCAGCATGTAGCTAGCAATTTTCTGACATTTTAACTGTAGAGTGAATGATGATTGGCGTATCCTAAGAGGAGTTCTAGGGTGTTTCTATCTGCATAGATACCTCCTTCCTCCTACACACAACTGACAAGTGCCCACCCACTCCAGTATTAGAGATGCTACAAATATGTGAATTTTGATGGTCCCTCCAGGTGAGCCTTCTCATCATGTTCATATCTAGCTACCTACCTACTCTAACAGAGCCCATTATCCTGTGTCCTTCCCACAATAAGTGAAGCAACGATTCATTGGAAACCATAGAAAATGAAAAGAAAGTAGATGAAAACTTCACAACTTATACAATCACCCAAAATCATCTTTACACTAAAAATTCAAAACTATACAATTTCTAAAATAAAACAGAATAAAAGCTATGTGCCCTTGGGTTTGGTAATAAATTTTAACAAACAACACAAAGTGTCAATACACGCAGAACAAAGAATTAACCAGATTTTTTTTAATATTAAAAATGTATACTCTGGAAAAGACCTTGTTAACAGAATAAAAAGACAAGCCACATATTGAAAGAAAATATTTGCAAAATACAGATCTGAGAAATAATTTGTATTCAATATACAAAAAAATCTTAAAACTATCTAAAACAGCCCAATTAAAGATGCACGCAAATCTGAACAGACACCTCACCAAAGGATTTAAGAGAAACCAGCCCTTTCAAAAGACTCCACCACTGATATCAACCAACTGCCTGAAGCTGCCTCTCCTTCTTGCCTATAAGAGACCACCCATGACAGAGAGGTTCTGGCCAGTAAACAGAGGCTGCACAGAGCAAGTTTTCATGTCCTCTGCTTAACCTTTTAATGTCAGAGGGCTGAAAAATTCACCCTGGGATCATGCTAACACTGACATTTTTAATACATGGGACACATGAAGAAGTAAGAAACTCAACTACAATTGCATGCATTCCTCCTTTCATAAATATTCATGACTCCTCCTAGAGCTTATTAAATATGTGTATTTAGCGATGCCACTCAGCATAAATTACTGTTTCCTCTCCCCTTGAACTCTCTGCTTCTGGCTTTTGGCTGGAGTCTATGCTTCCCAGCCTGTTAGAAGGACTACCCTGCAGGCTGCAACCCTTTATAGAAAATAAATCTCTCACTGGATGCAGTGACTCATGCCTGTAATCCCAGCAATTTTGGAAGCCAAGGCAGGTGGATCACCTGAGTTCAGGAGTTTGAGATCAGCCTGGCCAACATGGTGAAACCCTGTCTCTACTAAAAATACAAAAAATTAGCCACGCATGACAGTGGACCTCTGTAATCCCAGCTAATCGGGATGCTGAGGCAGGAGAATTGCTTGAACCTGGGAGGTGGAGGTTGCAGTGAGCCAAGATCACACCATTGTACTCCAGCCTGGGCAACAAGAGTGAAGCACCTTCTCAAAAAATAAATCAATAAAAATAAAAATAAAGAAATCTCTCCTTTCCAAATTTATGAACCTCATCATTCTTTGGTTGACAGTGTTACAAAGTTCAAAAGACCTTCCATCCTCTCCCACAGAAGTCCTAGAAATTGTCAATTCTGTTAGTTATTTTAGATGCCTGAGAAATTGTAATCGAATGAGTACAAAAGTTGAAATTGTGCTTTACCAGCTATGTATCTCTTAATCCAATCAACCAGATGTGTAAAATTAACCATGAGAATACATATGCCTGATTCATGCCTAAAATTTTAGGATGAAAGCTATGAGATCTCTATTTGTGTTTTATGCCTATTAATGTATATTACGTATATGTGATAATAGCAATGCAAAATTCATTTATAAAATCCTCTAAAAAAAATAAGCATTTATAAATAAATATTGTCCAAACTCCTAGAAATGTAGGAACTGATACAAATGATTTTCAAGTTAACACAATTTAGATAAAACATAGTTAAATAAGATTGATTTAATATATTTGGTGTAATAAAACAACTATGTCTTCAGAGCTATCACTATTGAATATAAAACAAACATAAATTTCTATTCTGCTTGAGTTCTAGTCAAATAAGCTGATATTATACTTACTAGATACTTAAAATCTTAAAGTTTATAGATTTGATTCTAATTAAGTTGTGATTCTTATAAAAAACATTATTGCAATAACAATTTCTTACAGTAAATATGCCTAATAATAGTTTCCAAAATACTTTTGGTAATTTTTAACCTTAAAGTTAAGCTAACTAAAAGATTTGCATTAAATATCTAGATCATTTATAAATAAGCTACAATACTGAAACATTAATTACTGAACATAACTTATTCAACTTTACATACTTTTCAGCCCCTATTTTTACAGAGAGACTAAAGATATTTTAGCCTGTTAATAAATATTTTTTTGTCTACCACACTGAGAAATTGTACTATGAGGAAACACATCCCTCTAGATGTTGGGAGATCGTATACTCATACATTTTCTAATCTACTATAGAATGTTAATATATGACAATTTAAAATTGTCTACTTCCTAGTTTACTCTGGAAAATAAATATTACTAAGTATTAAAAATATAATCTATATACATAAATAAAATTACTAAGCACTGCTCACCCAAGATTCAGCAATACTGGAATTGATTACATGGCACTGAATGAACTGATGAAAATTGATTATAATTTTATAGCTTTTTTTAGCATTGCTGGTTCTTTAATGTTATAGTTTCTGGATTTAAGAAATCTCTTTTCTCTTAAGCTAACTATAATTCACAACAATTTAGTAGATTACACTTTTGTAAACAGAAATGAAGCATTTATTTTTTTCTCCTAACTGATCTCTCCAGATTTTTGAAATTCTTACTGAATACTCTTATTTTCACGACAACATAGTTATTAGCAGAAGTCCAATAAAAATCTGTTCACCTTAGAACAGGACATAATTGGAAACTTTGGCTATATTATCATGGCTTCTACTGGAATATCATATTTAGGAAT
Source organism: Ateles fusciceps (assembly GCA_036589455.1). Taxonomy (NCBI): domain Eukaryota; kingdom Metazoa; phylum Chordata; class Mammalia; order Primates; family Atelidae; genus Ateles; species Ateles fusciceps. The sequence goes on along the minus strand of JAZHEH010001059.1, from coordinate 144,901 downwards.
AGTGTACCCAAGATCAGTTATGACGAGCAATTTTAAGGAACTAAGGTTGATTTTTATGGAGCCTATCCTTACAAAGCACTCTGAGAAAAGCCAGCCTGATATCTAGATTACAGGGTTCACAGCCTTACAAGTTAGTAAGGAAGGTCATTTCTTGTAGGCCCAGGAATTTGAGGATAGTTTGGGAGCCTCAAGAAGAGAGGAATTCACGCAAAGCTTTCCTGAAAATCAGCTACAGGACAGAAAGTTTGTCTCCAACACAGGACTCCGAGACTCAGAGAAAACACTATGACAGGTTCTTTGGTTATAGGCTTCTGACGATATTGCTTAAATAACTTTAAGACCATACAGTTAACTCAGTGAAGCTCTGCAGAAGTCTAGTTGAGAAACTGATGGGTTCAGGAAGCTCATATGCCATATGCCATGTGAGTGTCACTCAGCAAACACAGACTTGTTGCTTACAAATTATTCCCCTACTGTTTTCTTTGTTTTACATGTTCACAAATCTGTAAAAAAAAAAAACATACAGTTATGAAATTAAAAGTTAATTAAAAGTTAATTTTATTATCTCTGAAATTTAAGCCCCCAAATCCAGATTATAAAGCAAGGAAATGTCTTACGGCTCAACACTTGCCATCAATACTTTTTCGATGTTATTGGGCAGGGGAGGGTAGTGAAAGTGAAGGAATTGGAGCTCTAATGAGTGCACACTGTCGTCCCTACAAATCCATTTCTTGTCCAGCCTTTCTCCTATTGGGGCTGCTCTATCCTTTTTGGCACACTTGATCTCCACGGCTTCGGGCCATTCTCATTTGCTTTACTTCCTAGTCTGAATTCCATGGGGCCTGCATTTAAGAGGAGAGATACTGGAGAAAGTTCATCTTATGTGATATGCCTACCTCCTTCCTCTACAGTAAACAGTCTCTGGGGTCCCTGGGTGTTCAGTTTTTTTTTCCATTTATGTCTTACTGGCTGTTCTGGTGGAAAAATAGCCCATGACATTTATGGTATTTAAGGGAAAAAATAAAAATCTTTTTTTTAACTTTTATTTTAGGTTTGGGGTACATGGGAGTTATATACGTAAACACGTGTCACAGGAGTTTGTTGTACATATCATTTCACCATCCAGGTATTAATCCAAGTACCCGTTATCTTTTCTGCTCCTCTCCCCTCCTCCCACCCTCCCACCTTAAATAGACCCCAGTGTCTGTTGTTTCCTTCTTTGCATTCACAAGTTCTTATCATTTAGTTCTCATTTATAAGTGAGAGCATGCAGTATTTGGTTCTCTGTTCCTGCGTTAGTTTGCTAAGGATAATATCCTTCAGCTTCATCCATATTAATGAAAAAGATAAAATCTCATTCTTTTTTATGGCTGCAGAGTATTCCATGATACTTATGTACCATATTTTATTTATGCCCTATGTGACGGGCATTTGGGTTCATTCTATGTCTTTGCTATTGCAAATAGTGCTACAATGAACATTTGATTGCATGTATCTTCATGGTAGAATGACTTACATTCATCTGGGTATATACCCAGTAATGGGATTGACAGGTCAAATGATAGTTCTGATTTTAGCTCTTTGAGGAATCACTATACTGCTTTCCATGGTTGAACTCACTTACACTCCCATCAACAGTGTATAAGTGTTCACTTTTCTCTGTAACCTTGCCAGCATCTGTTATTTCTTGAGTTTTTAATAATAGCCATTGTGATTGGTGTGAGATGGCGTCTCATTGTCATTTTGATTAGCATTTCTCTAGTGATTAGGGTACAGAGCGTTTTTTCATATGCTTCTTGGCCACGTGTTTGCCTTCTTTCAAGAAGCATCTCTTCATGTCCTTGGCCCACATTTTAATAGGGTTGTTTTTCTCTTGTAAAATTACGTGCCTTATAGATGCTGGATATTAGACCTTTGTTAGATGCATGGTTTGTAAATATTTTTTCCCATTCTGTAAGTTTCCTGTTTGCTTTTTTGATAGTTTCTTTTGCTGTACAGAAGCTCTTGACTTTAACTAGATACCACTTATCAATTTTTGCTTTCATTGTGATTGATTTTGGTGTGTCACGAAATCTTTGCCAGTTCATAGCCAGGATGATATTGCCTAGGTTGTCTTCCAGGGTTTTTAGATTTTGGGTTTTACACTTAAGTCTTTCATCCATCTTGAGTTCATTTTTGTGAAAATGAATATAATTAGGTGTTATGGGCTTTGTATCGGGTGTAAACTGTGCAAGTGCATCTGCTCACACACATGCACATGCCCACAAATTAAACCTTAGTGGGAAAGGCACCGAGGCAAAAATGTATAATCCCAGCACTTTGGGAAGCTGAGGATGATTGGATTGCCTCTGGATCTCGAGACCAGCCTGGGGAACAAGGTGAAATGCTGTCTCTACAAAAAAACACAAAAAGTAGCCCAGTGTGGTTGTGTGCACCTGTAGTCCCAACTACCATCAGCCCTCCAGGCTCCTTACGCAGTTCAGAGACATGTGTTTGGATGTAAGCAAAATGGAACAATTCTGAGAGTCTCCATCTTGCAGGTGCCGCTTTCCATGTGGCCAGGGCACTGTAGGCTCTCACTGTCCTTTCCTCATCTCCCTCTTGCCATTTATCCTCAGGGCATGCTGCAGCCTGAGGGCCTTTGCACTTACTGTCTTCCCCCATAAATAGCACTGGTGCTCACTTCCTCATATCCCCTGGTCTCTGCTCAGATGCTGCCCTGTCAGAGAGACTCTCCTGACACAACCACTCTCCCTCTCCCTTTTATTTCAGGGCATGGACCCCTCCTGGCGTCCTTCATATTTTAGCATTTGTTCCTGCCTCTCTCCCACTAGAATGCAAGCTGCAGGATGACTGTATCCATAGGGTCTGGTAAGTGCTCAATGACCACTTTTTCAAGGACCACATTTGCATAATATTAACATGTATTATGAAAGAGAACAGCAGTGAATTGTCCTGTTATGTGCACTGGCCACATGTTGCATCAGCATGTCCCTCTCCCTGTGTGATTTAATTTCCACGACTTTGTGGGGGGTGATGTTAATGTAATTCCCAATTAACAGATGAGGCACAGAGAATCACAGGTGGGGATTCTGCCTGGAAGTCAGCAAGCACTTGGTGACTGTTAGCTGAGATTAACTATTATTTTGCTATGGAGATGAGTGGGGACCATGTAAAAATGCAAGGCTTCCAAAGTAGACAACAACCTTCTCACTTTGGGTCACACCTAATGTGTCACAAGAAAGTGAGATCCAAGCCACCTTTGGGAGAGTCACCTGAGGGGAAGCTAGGCACTCCTGCTCAGCATGATTGACAAGGTCCTTATGCCATTTCTAGTGCCCAGAAGGTGCAAGCGGTTCAAGGCACTGCCACACATTGTCTAGACTACTGACCTATCAGGGTAGTGTCTGAGATACCAGGGGTTGCAAGAGAACAAGCTTTTAAAAACCACATTGAAGGCCAGGTGTGGTGGCTCACACCTGTAATCCCAGCACTTTGAGAGGCTAAAATGGGCAGATTATCTGAGTTTGGTAGTTTGAGCCCAACCTGACCAATATGGTGAAACCCCGTTTCTACTAAAAATACAAAAATAAGCCAGCCGTGGTGGCACAAGCCTGTGACACCAGCTACTAGGGAAACTGAGGCAGGAGAATTGCTTGGGCCCATGAGGTGGAGGTTGCAGTGAGCCGAGGTTGTGCCACTGCGCTCCAGACTGGGCAACAAGGCTGAAATTCCATCTCAAAAAATAACAACACAACCCAAAAAAACAGCATTAAAGATAAAATAGCAAATAAAGACCAAAATCTTCAGAACCCTTGTCTCAGAAAATTCTAGGCTAGAGCTGAAGGTTCTGAAATACTGACTCAAGATTTGTCTTGCTTTAACTCATCCAGTTTCCACTTTCTTTACCAACTATAAATGATTTACCATGTAAGTCCTCTTTCACTGCTGTCGAAACTGATACTAGTAACTAACATATCCTGAAACATTAAGTCACATGTGCATTACTTTAAAATGAAAACCAAGATTCCTTTGTTATTTTTGTAATTAATAAAATTCATATGTGTTTGACTACATTCCCCTTGAGAATTGTTCTCAGAATTAATCACATTCTAAATGAAAACACAGGACAGGACATGCACACATTGATTAAAAAAAAAAAATGATCCTTTACAAACCATACAGTTTTGGTAAAACAGATCCAAACTCTCCAAATTTCCTCACATCATCAATTTGTCTTGAGCCCACAACCAGTCTATTTCACCTCAAGAGACTCTTTGCTTCTTTGAAAATGTGTGAGAAACTTAAATTGTTGGAATTTGAGCGCAAATCACAAGTCTGGCTTTAATACCATTTTTTTTTTTTAAATTAATGGAATCTCCTGTTGCCCAGGCTGGTGTGCAGTGGTGCGATCTTGACTCACTGCAACCTCCGCCTCCTGGGTTCAAGTGATTCTCCTGCCTCAGCCTCCCAGAGGAGCTGGGACTACGGCGCACACCAACAAACCCAGCTAATTTTTTTTTTTTTTTTTTTTGTATTTTTAATAGAGACGAGGCTTTTAGAAAACATAAGGGAGGGTGGGGCATAGTGGCTCATAACTGTAATCCCGGGACTTTGGGAGGCTGAGGCAGGCAGATCACTTGAGATCAGGGGTTCGAGACCAGCCTGGCTAACATGACAAAATCCCATCTCTACTAAAAATACAAACATTAGCTGGGAGCAATGACACACGCCTATAATCCCAGTTACTTGGGAGACTGAGGCAGAGAATCACTTGAATCTAGAAGGCAGAGGCTGCAGTGGGTCAAGATCACGCTATTGCACTCCAGCCTGGGAGACAAAGTGAAACTCCATCTCAAAAAAACAGAAAAGAGAGAGAGAGAGGGTACAGAAGGATAGGGTCTCATTATGTTGCCAAGGCTGGACTCAAACACCTAGGCTCAAGCAATCCTCCCTCCTCAGCATCCCAAGTTAACCGGGAATATTGGCAGAAACCACTCCATGAGGATATAGCCGATTTCTGATTGCCCACTATGTGCTAGGCAATGACGATATACTCATCCTTTTACATATATTTACTGGTTTACATGTAAATAATTTCACATGTATTTGCATGTGTGTATACACATGTACAGACACACGTACCTCACATTATCTTAATAATGTCGGTGTGGCTCACATAACGAGTTGAAGATTTTTACAACAAAAACTGAGGTTTCCGGAACAAGGAATTCCATTTTAAGACATCAGCATCAAGATTTGAGCCGTGTCAGCCCCACCCAATCACACAGACTGATTCTTTTAAATGGATCTTTTATATATATCACGTCTCTCTCAATGGCTCTGTTTGTTTGGAGAACCTTGATAGACACACGAGAAATCTGCAAATGGACCATTCAGAGGAGCAGCAACAGGAAGAGAGAGACACAACAGTCCCTAAGCTGCACGTGCTTCTGGGAGGCTATGATGTGCAGAAACACTAGAACACGTCCAGGACCCAGAAAGAGAAACTATCTATATCTGACAACAGATTGATAACTAGAATATATAAGAAGCTCAAACAACTTTAGAGGAAAAATTTTAATACTCTGATTTTGAAAATGGACAAACTATCTCAGTCTCCAAAGAGGACATAAAGATGGAAAACAGGTATATGAAAAGGTGCTCGACATCTAGCCCAAGGTCCCAGCAGGAGCAGAAGAGAACCCAGTTTCCTAGAGAAGGGATGAAGGGGGCAGTTCTGGCATCTTCTCAGCACAGTCACCACTCTCAGATGAAGGCAGCATGGGGATGTTATGCTGGTTTTTAAGGGACTGAACTCTTCCTGGAATTCTCCAGAGGAATTCTGAATCCATCAGTACTGATGGCCAGAAAGCAACACTGAAGGGACCTTGTGGAGGAGACACAAGGACAGAAAGCAACACACTGTGAGTTCCCGCTCCATGCCAGCCCTGTCCCTGGGCTCCAACTTCTATTTCACCTTTAAGATCTGTCTCAATGGCCAGGCGCTGTGGGTCACTCCTGTAATCCCAGCACTTTGGGAGGCTGGGGCGGGCAGATGACGAGATCTGGAGTTTAAGACAAGCCTAGCCAACATGGTGAAACCCTGTCTCTACTAAAAGTACAAAAAAACTTACCTGGGCATGGTGGTGCGCATGCCTGCAGTGCCAGCCACTCAGGAGGCTGAGGCAGGAGAATCGCTTGAATCTGGAGGTGGAGCTTGCAGTGAGCCATGACGGCAGCACTGCACACCCACCTGGGCAACAGAGCAAGACTCCATCTCAAAAAAGAAAGAAAGAAAGAAGAAAGAGAGAAAGAAAGAAAAGAAAGAAAAAGAAAGAAAGAAAGAAAGAAAAAGTCTGACTCAAGAAATGCCTCTCTAGCTTTTCAAACTCTACTTACCAATCCAGGGTACCCAGGGCAGATGGTGAAGATGGACAGGTCCTGTGCACTTAAACTGCTGGCTGCGTGCTGCTTAGGAAGTACCTGTGAGCATGAGACAGACCCATCACAGGACATTCCAGTGTGGACAACAAGCAGGGGCCCACTGGACACTTCATCTAAGGAAATACTAATAGATAACAAAAGCGAGCAGCTCACAGGAGCTACAATACGCCCCAAAGTCACACTCAAAACTCCTGGACTAGAAATAAAATGAGTCTGCTGGTGAAGTCAGCACAGGAGGGTGAAACCAGCCCAGACACTGCCCAACTTCATGTGCCTGAGGACAAGGGTACAGAGGAGCACACAGGGTGGAGGGCACTCGGGGCCAGAACACAAGGAGAAGCTTTAAGTTCTGATTAGGAAGTCTGATGGCTCCTGAGGCTTGTGGCAGGCAGTGGCTGTGCTGACAATACCACCTCAGTGCCCACTCGAGGAATCCTCAGGTTCACGCACAGAGTGCACTTGGGGGTGATATGCTCCTTCTGGCACCCACGTCCCCACTGCCCAGAAGAGAATCTGCTGGGGAAGCAAGGACCACACATTCAACCAACACATACACCCTCAATTTTGTTAAAAATAATCCTCTGGAATGAACACACCAAAGTAATAATAATGCCACCTGCTCGGGTGGGAGAGAATGGGGAATGGAGCAGAGAGGGGATGTCACTGCACCTTTACAAACTTCAAAATGTTTAAGCAACATGAGCGTGTCACTTACTGTTTTAAAGTAAGTTGAACATAGCAGCATAGCAGCTTCTGAGCTGGAAGTCAGATGAGATGGAGTGCTCGGGCAGGGCTGCTGGTGCCTGGAAGGAAGCGAGAGGGCCCTGCGAGGTGAGCCACAGGGGCTGAGGCGGTCGCTGCCCACTGACCTCGGGAACACAGCTGACCTGTCCCAAAGCACACGTGGAAGTAGAATAACCGTGACCCACAAGTGAGGCTGTGGAAACACTGGATAAGCAGAAAGGGAGGTGAGACGTGGGGAACGGAAGGTTTTCCATGATACAAAATCATGCCAGAGGATTTTATTTCCTAATCCCCTCCATTTCAACTCTGGTTCACAATTGAATTTGCTATAGGTTTAAGCACAGATTTGTTATAAGAATTTCAAAGGAGATAACCAGTATGTGATCAGAAGAAAGCTGACTTGAGTAGATCTAGGTAACGGAGGAATTCAAAGTCAACACCAGATGAGACTGTCATTTCCAAGGAAACGCAGTGGTGATCTTTTTCATTATTGTTTCACCTTCATGACTTCAATACAAGATGTTTCAAATTTCTGAAAATGTTAAATGTTCAATTAGTTACACTGAAACAAATTTATCTCAAGCAATCTGTGAATGCTACAGATCACGATGAGAAGCTCAAAAATACTGTACCTTCATCCAAAGAGGACTCTTTAAACGTAATCTCTATCCTTGGAAAACAAGCAGTGAAGGATCAAGATCAGCCTCAGCAGAAAAGCAGGATCCACCACACCACCCCCACCTCCCCCATGAGGGGAGCACACAGGTAGGGCTGCCCATGGCCTGGAGATTAAAGTCCAGGGGGAACAAAACGGCCAGAGAGATCTCTGCTGCACAGATCTCTCTGGTCACTTTGCAGGCCCAGCGGAGTGCAGTGTGGACTGCACTCCGCTGGGCCTGCAACTCCTGACCTCTGCAAGGCACCGGAAGCTCCTCAAAGGCCAAGACCTAGCTCACGTCATGAAGTCACGTCTTCGAAGCCTCTCTTCTCTGCCTAAGGGAAGACATCTGACCAGGACACGGGAAAGGGCCCAAGGAAGCATGTGCACCTGATTTCATGTGGACAGCAGTGGCTGGAGGTACATACCAAGCTTTGGTTTCCACATGAGTGCCAGGCAGAAAAGAATAGATGACTAGGAGCACAGATACAGCAGAAGACCAGATGGGGGGACCTGGTCATCACTTTTGAACCTCTCCCAAGTGGAGAAACCACTTAGGGGGGCTATTGTTCATAGGAAAAAGATACTGTGTACACAAATAACTAGAAAAATCAGAAATCATAATGCTTAAACAGAACGTAAAACCATAACTCTTCAAAGGCCATTGGACTCCTAGTGGGCCTGACACATGTGAGTTGGATGAGATGGCTCAGAGCACTCACAATGACTTCACCTGGCCTTCTGCAAGCCAATTCTTAGGAAAGGTAGGCTTGTCCACAGGCTCATCTTTTACCAATATCATAACAGAGCACACTAGAATTTTCTTGTGCAAATCATCACAGCTTGACACCAATGCAGTCTTACAATGGGCAAGGCACTGCGTGTCAGTGCTTCCAACATGTGTGTCCTTTCCATCCAGCAGTTCTCTCTAAGAGTTCACCTGAGGAAGCAAGCAAAAGCACAGACACACACAAACATACTCATGGCAGCGGCACTTTCAGGTCCAAAATGAAAATGCTTCCAGTTACAGGATCATTGACGAGCTGTGACTTTAACCTCTCCAGCTTACTTCATCCTCAGATTCCTCAAGGAAAGGAAAAATATTAACTCCTTAATATCTGCTACAAAGAAGGTTCATTGATAAAGAAGATACCCACTTTGAATGAGCTGTGCACCAAGGCCCCATGGTGGATCCTTATTTTAAAAGGCATTGCTGTCACTAGCCACACGGGATCCTCCTGGAAGAGTCCACAGCATTGGTGAGCAATTTATTATCATTCAGGGAAAGGAAAACAAGTGGTCTTTTCTTCTGTACATTTCTCCTCATTTTCTGAACTTTCAAATACTATATATAACTTAGAAAGGAGAATAAACACAGCTACTGCTGTGCATCTGCACGGGGCTCCTAAATGTTATGAGGCCCCAACATCACCCATGAGTGTTCCTAGAGCAAGAAAATTCTTCCAGTGGGAGTTTCCACAGTGAGCAAGAGGCTACAACATCATCAAATTCATAAATACATCAAACGTAATGCATGTATCAATAGACATAGTTCCAAAGCAGGATCACTTACCCTTTGCAGGACTAAGATTTTGGTCTGTAAAGACTTATTTCTCAGTGGGGCACAGTAGCTCATGCCTGTAATCCTATCACTTTGAGAGGCAGGTGGATGGCTTCAACTCAGGAGTTCGAGATCAGCCTGGGCAACATGGTGAAACTCCATCTCTACCAAAAAGACAAAGAAATTAGCCAAACAGGGTTGCACATACATATAATCCCAGCTACTTGGGAGGCTGAGATGGGAGGGTTGCTTGAGCCCAGGTGAGTGATGCTGCAGGGAGCCACGATTGTGCCACTATACTCCAGCCTGGGTGACAGTGCAGGACCTCATCTGAAAAAAAAAAAAGAGACTCTTCTTTATTGCCTTCCATTAGACGAACCTTCAGAAAATAACAGTAATAGATACAACATCTACAAAAATTATAAAGCAAATGTTTTTTACCAAAATTATTCTTGTTAAAGGATTCTACAAAATAACATCATAGAGACAAAAAGGTCACCGTCAGGCAGAGGACTCCAGCTACAACCAGGACGACACCTATGTCTTTGGAGCAATGCTGAAGCTGTGGTTACTTCCAGTGAACAAAACGCCATACCCTTCTAAGAAGCAGTTACAACATACAGAATTCATGCAATTATTAAAAATCGGGAGGGCTTTCATGACAGAGGAAAGTACTCACAATAGAATGTTACCTGAAAGGTACATTTAGTTATCACACTGAATATACACGCCGAGGTCAACAGTTCAAGAAGAAATCTTACCAGAACTGTCAACATCATCCTGTTTCTCTAGGAAATCCAGTCCAGACCTTCCATTCTCTCCCCCATTCAAAGGGAAATGTCAGTTCCCAGGGGCAAGTCTCTTCCACGGATCCAAGGAAGCCTCAGAGGTGAAGGCTCTGGGAGTACCAGGTAGCAACTTCAAGCCAAGAGTCAAGTGGGGGTTTCACTGTGCACCTTTATAAACTTTGAAATGTTCAACCAACATGGGCATGTCCCTTGAGTCTGAGCTGGAAGTCAGAGATGGAATGCATGGGCAGTGGCAGTGGTGCCTGGCAGGAAGCAAAAGGGCACAAGGTGAGCCAAAGGGGCTGAGGTGGTCGGCTGCCCACCAACCTCGGGAGCATAGCTGACCTATTGAGATGCTCAAGTGAAAGCAGAACAGCCATGACCAACAACTGAGGCTGCAGAAACACTGGATAAGCAAAAAGGGAGATGAGATGTGGGGGAACAGAAGGTTTTCCATGATGCAAATTCATGCCAGAGGATTTTATTTCCTAATCCCTCCATTTCAAATCTGGTTCACAATTGAATTCTCTATAGGTTTAAGTACAGATTTGTTAGTAAGAATTTTGAGGGAGATAACCAGTATACGATCAGAAGAAAGCTGACTTGGGTAGATCTAGGTAATAGAGGAATTCAAAGTCAACACCAGTTGAGACTGTGATTTCCATGGAAACACAGTGGTGATCTTTTTCATTACCATTTCAACTTCATGACTTGGAATAGAAGACGTTTGAAGTTTCTGAAAATGTTAGATGTTCAATTAGTTACACTGAAACAGAATCTCTCAAGCAATCTGTAAGGGCTGCCCACGGCGTGAAGATTAAAGTCTAGTGGGGCACAAAGTGGCCAGAGAAAGCTGTGCTGTGCAGTGGACTGTACTCCACTGGGCCTGGAGCTCCTGACCTCTGTGAGGGACTGCAAGCTCCTGGAAGGCCATGACCTTGGTCAGGTCATGAAGTCAAGTCCTCGAAGCCTCTCTTCTGTGCCTGAGGGAAGGCATCCGACCAGGACACGGGAAAGGGCCCAAGGAAGCATATGCACCTGATTTCACGTGAACAGTGGTGGCTGGAGGTACATACCAAGCTTTGGTTTCCACACAAGTGCTGAGCAGAAAAGAATGGATGAGCAGGGGCACAGATATGGCAGATGCCCAGATGGGGGACCTGGTTATAACTTTAGAAGCTTCCCAAAGTCATAGTAAGCATTGAGAAACCACCTAGGAGAGGCAGCAGTTCATAGTAAAATATAGTATGTGCACAAATAGTTACAAAAATCAGAAATCATAATGCTTAAACAGAATGTAAAACCATAACTCTTCAAGGCCACTGAACTCCTAGTGGGCCTGACACATGTGAGTTGGATAAGATGGCTCAGAGCATTCACAATGACTTCACCTGGCCTTCTGCAAGCCAATTCTTCTTAGGAAAGGTAGGCTTGTCCACAGGCTGATCTTTTACCCCCTAGTATTATGACAGAGTACACTACAGTTTTCCTACGAAAATCATCACAGCTTGATACCAATGCAGTCTTATGATGGGTGAGGCACTGCGAATCAGTGCTTACAACATGTGTGTCCTTTCCATCCAGCAGTTCTAAGAGTTGACCTGAGGAAGCAAGCAGAAGCACAGACACACACAAACATACTCATGGCAGCGGCACTTTCAGGTCTAAAATGAAAATTCTGCAAATTATAGGATCATTGACAAGCTGTAACTTTAATGAGAAAAAGGAAAATATCAACTCCTCAAGATCTGTTATGTAAAACTCATTAACTCAGAAGATATCCACTTAGAATGAGCTGTTAACCGAGGCACCGCTGTGGATCCTTCTTTCATTTTAAATGGCATTGCTGTCACTGGCAACACAGGATCCTCCTGAAAGAGTCCACAGCATTGGTGAGCTATTTATTATCATTGATGGGAAGTAAGAAGAATAAAGACAGCTACTGGTGTGCATCAGCAGGTGTCTCCTAAATGTTATGAGGCCCCAACATCACCCGTGAGGGTTCCCAGAGCAAGAAAACTCCTCCAGTGGGAGTTTCTATAGTGAACAAGAGGCTACAACATCATCAAATTCATAAATACATCAAACTTAATGCATATATCAATACACATAGTTCCAAAACAGGCTCACTTACCCTTTCCAGAACTAAGATTTTGGTCAATAAACAGTTACTTCCTGGTGTGGCACAGTGGCTCATGCCTGTAATCCTATCACTTTGGGAGGCAGATGGATGGCTTCAACTCAGGAGTTTGAGATCAGCCTGGGCAACATGGTGAAACTCCATCTCTACCAAAAATACAAAAAAATAGACAGGCAGGATGGCACATACCTATAATCTCAGCTACTGAGGAGGCTGAGATGGGGGATCTTGAGCGCAGGTGAGCAAGAATGCAGGTAACCAAGATTGTGCCACAATACTCCATCCTGGGTGACAGAGAAAGACCTTATCGAAAAAACAAAGAGACTTCTCTATTGCCTTCCATTAGACGAATCTGCAGAAAATAACAATAGTAAATACGACGTCTACAAGAATTATAAAGCAAACATTTTTACAAAAATTATCTTTGTTAGAGGATTCTACAACATAACATCATAAAAAGACAAAAGGGTCACTGTCAGGCAGAGGACTCCAGCAACAACCAGGAGGTACATTTAGTTATCACACTGAATATACACGCCGAGGTCAAAATCTCAAGAAGAAATCTTACCAGAACTGTCAACATCATCCTGTTTCTCCAGGAAACCAGTCGAGATCTTCCATTCTCTCCCCATTTAAGGGAAAGGTCAAATCCCAGGAGCAAGGTCTTCCACAGATCCACAACCCAAGAGGAAGCCTCAGAGGTGCAGGCTTCAGGAATACCTGGTGGCAGCTTCAAGCCGGGAGCGCAGTGGAGTGCAGTGCACTTGAACAGTCCAAATCAAGTCAACTGCAGAAGGCCCCTTAGCTCAGGCAGTGGGATGGGAGACAGGAATGGGTTTATTGACTTCATAATAGAGTATAAAAGTAAAAAACAACTCAAATACACTTTGTTCCAGAGAACAAATTGAGGTTATTCAACAAAATGCTGGCCCAGATAAACGTTAGGGGTCACCAAGAGTAAGGGGAACTAACAACAAATCAGGTGACCAAGACTCAGAGACTGACAAGGCCACTGGGCAGTTTTCTGGACTTACTAAAAACTCCACATTCCTATAGAACATGAGGGAAGCAGTTTGGGCTAGAAAGACCTCCATGAGGACTCCACAAGAGTGAAACCAGTTAAACTGCCCTTTTCTGAGCCTCTCAGTGCTGCGGGTACTGCCCCCTGCCCCATGAGACCTGAAGAGAGGCAGGTTAAGGTGGCTTTATATTGACCATGTGGTCACTGCCTACACAGACCAAGGGCGAGCCAGCACACCAGGCCAGGCACATACACAGGGCACTTGCATGAACACTCAGAAATTTCAAGATCTGACCTTGGAGAGACCAGGTCCAGGAGGCTGCCAGGAAGTCTCCATCATGCTGGCCTCAGCCAAGTCACAGAAATGCAGGCTCTGATGTGCCCGGGAGCCCACGGGGATAAGGGTAGAAAATTAACGCCAACTGGGTAAGGCCAGAAGATTGTGACCAGGTGAGTAATGAAAGGAGGTTAGTTAAGATCAGGTGGCTTAGCCCAAGGGAGTAAGGTCAGGGGTGCAGGGAAAGGGGACAAGGATAAGGAGATATAACCAGATTGGTAGACAAGGTGGGTAAGGCCATGAGGTTAAGACCAGCTGAGTAACATTAGGCAATTCATACCTGGTGAGTAAGGACAAGAGGTTAGGGTCAGGTGTGTGAAGCCAGGGGGCTCAGGCAAAGGGCATAGGCCATGAGATTAATGCTGGGCATCCAAGCCCAGGCTGTAAAGGTCTAGAGGTGGGCCAGGTGGGGTAATAGTAAGATGAGAAGGCAAAGGAGCCAAGGCTAAGGTACAGGCAGGTGAGTAAAGCCAGTTAGTTACAGTTAGTTAAAGCCAGGAAAGTAAGTCTGCTGGGTGGGTAAAGATGGGGAATGCCAGAGGCCTACAGCAAGAATGGTAAGCACTGCGGATTAAGGGTTATGGGGGATGTCCAGGGTGGCAGCACAAGACATTACAGCAATGTAGTTATGGGCAGGGAGATGAACCCAGGTAGGTAAGACTTGGATGATATGGCCAGGCATGAAGGCTGGTGGCTAAGGCATGATGAATAAGGCCATGTAAGTTAAAACAAAAGCTTAAGGACAGGTAGGAATGCCAGCTTGCTAAGCTATATTGGTCATCTCAGTAAGTAAGGCCATGAGGTTAAGGGAAGGTGGGTAAATCCAGCTGGCTGATGGGAGTTGTCTGAGTCTGGGGGTAAGGTGGGGAAGCAGTGGTAAATCTGGGGAATAAGGGCAGGGGGATAAGTCCAGGGAAATAAGCCTAGGGAGGTAAATCCAGTGGTTTAGACCTGGTAGATAAAACCAGAAGTTTATGGACACTTGTGTAAACAAACTGTGGAGGCCATGTGGGTCACGTATGGTTGGTGAGACTAAGTGGGAACACTAGGTGGCTAATCCAGGTTTCTAGGACCATGGGATTAAGATCCATAGGGTTAGGCCAGGTGGGTAAGGCTAATGGGGCATGGCCAGGGCCGTAAAATAAGATGGGCAAGGCCCTGGAGTAATGGCAGTGGAATAAGGCCTCATGGGAAAGATCATGTGGGTCTTGAACAGCGATCAAGGCCAGCAAATTGAAGCCAGGTGGGTAAGAACAAGTGGATAATGGTGAGCAAGAAGTTATGGCCAGGTGGGTAAGAGCAGAACTATTAGGCCATAAAATTAAGACTCGGTGAGTATGACCAGGGGGTTAATAAAGCCAGACAGATAATGCCAGGTTAGGAATACCATGAGGATAAGGTGATGTGATGAAGCCAACAAGCTTGGGAAGTTCTGCTGAATACACTCAGGCTGCTAAAACCAGGTGTTTAGGCAGGGCGTGGTGGCTCCCACCTGTAATCCCAGCACTTTGGGATGCCGAGGCAGGCGGATTACCTGAGATTGGGAGTTCAAGACCAACCTGACCAACGTGGAGAAACCCTGTCACTACAAAAAATACAAAGTTAGCCGGGCGTGGTAGCGCATAACTGTAATCCCAGCTATTCAGGAGGCTGAGGCAGGAGAAGGCCTAGTGGGTATGGCTAGGTAAACAAGGTCATGGGAATGCCAGCAAGTGAAGGCCAGGAAAGGAAAACCAGGGATTGGGACACAGGATATGACACCAGGTTAAGTCCAGTAGGGCTGGGATGGTTGATGAAGGGAGACTAGAGCATTAATTGTTAAGGCCAACTGTGTAAGGCTGAGAGGTAAGATGAGTGGGGTGATTCGGGTTGGTAAGGACAAGACATTAACGCCAGTAAGGTAAGGGCAGGTGAGTATGCTGGATGAATAAGGCCAGGAGATTAATACTGGATGAGTAAGGCCAGGAGTTTCATAAGGCAGGTGGGTAAATCCAAGTTAGGAAATCTGTGAAGGTAAGACTGGTCAGGAAACCAAGCAATTGAAAAGGCTGGGTGGCTAAAGTCAGTAAGTTAAGGCCTCCCAGTATAGAGCTAGGTGACTGACTAACTCCACCTGGTCAATATTAAGAGTAAGCTAGGCAAATTAGGCCAGGAGGTTAAGGCCATATGAGTAAAATCAAAAGCTGAAACCAAGACGGGGATGCTAGATTGTAAGCTATGTTGGTCATCCATGTTGGTAAGGCCATAAGTTTAAGACCAGGTGGCTAATTCAAGGTGTCTGCGATGGGGGCACGCAGCTGGGGTAAAGCTAGGGAATAAAAGCAGGGGCATAAGACTAGGGGAAAAAACCTAGGGAAGTAAATCCAGTGGTTTAAGTCCTGGTGGGTAAAACCAAAAGGCTAAGGACAGTTGTGTTAACCAAGTGTGGAGCCCATGTGGTCACATATGGTTGGTAAGACTAGGTGGGAAAACCAGGTGGCTAATCCAAGTTGTCAGGGCCATGAGATTAAGACCCATAGGGTTAGGCCAGGTGGGGGAAGGCTAATGGGGTCTGGCCAGGGACGTAAAATGTGCTGGATAAAACCAGGGAATACGTTAGGCAGCTGAATAAGGCCTCATGGGCAAGATCCACTGGGGTGGGTCTTGATCAGAGACTGAGGCCAGCAAGTTAACGCCACATGAGTAAGAACAGGTGGACAACGGTGAGTGGGAAGTAATGGTCAGGTGGGTAAGGGAAGGACTTCTAGGCCAGGAAATTAAGACTTGGTGAGTATGGCCAGGACATTAATAAAGACAGACAAAGCCAGGTTCATAATACCATGGGAGTAAGATAAAATAATAAAGCCAATGAGCTCAGTAAGTTCTGCAAAGTGAAGTCAGGTTGTTAAAACCAGGTGTTAAAATCCAGCACAATAGAAGACTATTCCCAGGCCAAGAAATCAATGAGGGAAACAGCCAGTTGGATTAAGGGCAATCTCCAAGCCAGCCAAATGATGACTCAAGACATCATTGGGTAATGGGGGATGGGACTGGGGCTGGATATGGAGTTGGGGGGTAAAGCTAGGGCTGGGGCTGGAGCAGGGACTGGGACTGGGGCTGGGGCTGGAGCAGGGACTGGGACAGGGAATTGGGGGGTAAAGCTGGGGCTGGACCTAGGCCTGGGCCTGGGCCATGGAGTTGGGGGGTAAAGCTAGGGCTGGGCCTGGACCTGGGCCTGGGACATGGAGTTGGGGGGTAAAGCTAGGGCCTGGGCATGGGCCTAGGCCTGGGACATGGAATTAGGGGTAAAGCTAGGGCTGGGGAGGAGCCTCAACCTTGGCCTGGGCCTGGGCCTGGGACATGGAATTAGGGGTAAAGCTAGGGCTGGGGAGGAGCCTCAACCTTGGCCTGGGCCTGGGCCTGGAACATGGAGCTGGAAGTAAAGCTGGGGCTGGAGCTGGGGCTGGGGCTGGGGCTGGGGTAGGGACATGGAGTTCGGGGTAAACCTAGGACTGGGGCTAGCCCTTGGCCTGGGCATAGGCCTAGGCCTGGGACATGGAATAGGGGGGTAAAGCTAGGGATGGTGCTGGGGCTGGGCCTGGGCCTGGGCCTGGGCATGGGACATGGACTTTGGGGTAAAGCTGGGGCTGAGGCAGGGGCTGGGCCTGGGCCTGGGCCTGGGACATGGAGCTGGGGTAAAGCTGGGGCTAGGGCTGGGCCTGGGACATGGAGTTGGGGGGTAAAGCTGGGCTG
This sequence comes from Ateles fusciceps, assembly GCA_036589455.1. NCBI lineage: Eukaryota > Metazoa > Chordata > Mammalia > Primates > Atelidae > Ateles > Ateles fusciceps. The sequence goes on along the minus strand of JAZHEH010001059.1, from coordinate 127,473 downwards.
GGGTTGGGGCTGGGCCTAGAACATGGAGTTAGGGTAAAACTAGGGCTGGAGCTGGGACAGGGACATGGAGTTTGGGGTAAACCTAGGGCTGGGCTGGACTGGGCCTTGGCCTGGGCATGGGCCTAGGCCTGGGACATGGAATAGGGGGTAAAGCTAGAGCTGGGGCAGGGGCTGGGCCTAGGCCTGGGACATGGAATTGGGGGGTAAAGCTAGGGCTGCGGTTGGGCCTAGTCCTGGGCCTCGGACATGGAGTTGGAGATAAAGCTGGGCTGGAGCTGGGCCTGGGCCTGGACCTGGGCCTGGACCTAGGCCTGGGCCATGGAGTTGGTGGTAAAGCTGGGCTGGGGCTGGGCCTGGGCCTGCACCTGGGCCTGGGACATGGAGTTGGGGGGTAAATCTGAGGTTGGGACTGGGACATGGAGTTGGGGGGTAAAGCTAGGGCTGGGGCTGGACTTGGGCCTGGGCCATGGAGTTGGGGGTGAAGCTAGGGCTGGGGCTGGGGCTAAGCCTGGGCCTAGGCCAGAGCCAGGGCCATGGAGTTGGAGGTAATCCTAGGGCTGGGGCTGGAGCTGGGACTGCAACATGGAGTTTGGGGTAAAGCTGGGGTTGGGGCTGGGCCTGGGCCTGGAAATTGAGGTCAGCGAATTGCAACCAGGTAAGCACACGTGGACAATGGCAGGAAGTTATGGCCCGTCCAGTAAGGCCAGGATTTTTAGGCAAAGTCATCAAGACTGGGCAAGTAGGGCAAGGAGGTTAATAAGGCCAGATGGATAATGTCAAGTTCATCATACCATGAGGATAAAATAAGGTGATGAATGCAAACAGCTTAATAAGGTTGGCTGAGTTTGGCCAGGTTGTTAAAACCAGGTATCTAAATCCAGCTCAATAAAGGACTGTTTCAGTAACCCCCAGGCTGTGAAATCAACAGGGAAAACAGCCAGTAGGATTAAGGACCTGGGCCTGGGACATGGAGTTTGGGGGTAAAACTAGGGCTGGGGCTGAGGCTGGGGCTGGGACATGGAGTTGGGGGGTAAAACTAGGGCTGGGGCTGGGACATGGAGTTGTGGGTAAAGCTGGAGCTGGAGCTGGGGCTGGGCCTGGGGCTGGGGCTGGGACATGGAGTTTGGGGTAAAGATGGGGCTGGATCTGAGCCTGCGCCTGCACCTGGGCCTGGGCCATGGAGTTGAGGGTAAAGCTAGTGCTGGGCCTGGGCCTGGGCCTGGGCCTGGCACTGGGATATGGAGTTTGGGGGTAAAGCTAGAACTGGGTTTTGGTCTAGGACATGGAATTGGGGATAAAGCTGGGTTTGGGCATAGGACATGGAATTGGGTATAAAGCTGGGTCTGGGCCTGGGGCTGGGCCTGGGGCTGGGCCTTGGCTTGGGACTTGGAGTTGGGGGTATAGCTGGGGCTAAGGGACATGGACTTGGGGGTAAACTTAGGGATGGGGCTGAGCCTGGGCCTGGGCCTGGGCTTGGGACATGGAAGTGGGGGATAGACTAGGGCTGGGGCTGAGCCAGGGCCTTGGCCTGAGCTGGGCCTGTGACATGGAGTTGGGGTTAAAGCTAGAGCTGGGGCTGGGCCTTGGACTTGTAGTTGTGGGTAAAGCTAGGGCTACGACTTGGCATTGGCCTTGGCCTTGGCCTGGGCTTGGGACTGGGACAATGGAGTTGGGGATAAACCTAGGGCTGGGGCAGGGACTGGGCCTGGGACATGGAGTTGGGGGGTAAAGCTGGGGCTGGGCCTGGGACATGGAGTTGGGGATGAAGCTAGGGCTGGGGCTAGAGCTGGGCCTGGGCCTGGGGCTGGGCCTGAGCCTGGGACATGGAGGTGTGGGTAAAGCCATGGGAAAAGGGCAGGGTGGTGATACCAGGGGACAATATCAAGGTAGGTAAACCCAGGGGCTTAAAACCTGTTAGATGAAACTAGAAGGCTAAGGACAGTTGTGAAAACCAAGTGGAGGCCATAAGGGTCATGTATGATGAGTAAGAGGTGGGAAAACTAGGTGGTGAATACAGGTTTATAAGTCCATGAGGTTAAGACCCATAGGGTTATATCAGCTGGGGAAGGTGAATGGGGTTGGGCCATGGCTGTAAAATGAGGTGGTTAAGGCAACAAGGCAAGTGCGGGAGCAGTGTCAGGAACTTCATAAGGCAGGTGGGTAAATCTTAGTGGGTAAAATGACCTGAGTGTGATGGGAGATTGAGGCCAGCGAATTACAACCAAGTGAGTAAGAACACATGGATATTGGCAGGACGTTATGGCCAGTCCAGTAAGGCCAGGATTTTTAGGCAAAGTCATGAAGACTGGGCGAGTAGGGCAAGGAGATTAATAAGGCCAGATGGATAATGTCAAGTTCATCATACCATGAGGATAAAATAAGGTAATGAATGCAAACAGGTTAATGAGGTTGGCAGAGTTTGGCCAGGTTGTTAAAACCGGGTTAACTAAATCTAGCTCAATAAAGGACTATTTCAGTAACCCCAGGCTGTGAAATCAACAGGGAAACACAAAGTAGAATTAAGGGCCTGGGCCTGGGACATGGAGTTGGAGGTAAAGCTAGGGCTGGACCTGGGCCTGGGCCAGGGCCTGGGCCTGGGGCTCAGGCTGGGGCTGAGACATGGAATTGGGAGTAAAGCTGCGGATGGGGCTGGGGCAGGGGCTGGAACATGGAGATGGGGATAAACCTGGGGTTGTGGCTTGGGTAGGACCTGGGCCTAGTCCTGGGACATGGAGTTGGTGTAAAGCTAGGGCAGGAGCTGGGCCTGGGCCAGGGCCATTGAGTTGTTGGTAATTCTAGGGCTGGGGCTGGGACATGGAGTTGGGGGGTAAACCTAGGGCTGGGGCTGGGGCTGGGACATGGAGTTTATGGTAAAGCTGGGCCTGGGCCTGGAGATTGACACCAGTGACTTACAAACAGGTAAGAACACGTGGACAATGGCAGGACATTATGGCCAGTCCAGTAAGACCAGGATTTTTAGGCAAAGTCATCAAGACTGGGTGAGTAGGGCAAGGAGGTTAATAAGGCCAGATGGATAATGTCAAGTTCGTCATACCATGAGGATAAAGTAAGATGATGAATGCAAACAGGTTAATAAGGTTGGCTGAGTTTGGCCAGGTTGTTAAAACCAGATATCTAAATCCAGCTCAATAAAGGACTATTTCAGTAACCCCAGGCTATGAAATCAACAGAGAAAACACTCAGTAGGATTAAGGGCCTGGGCCTGGGCCATGGAGTTGGGGGTAACCCTAGGACTGGGCCTGGGCCTGGGGGATAGGGCTGGGGCTGGGACATGGAGTTGGGGGGTAAAGCTGGGCCTGTGGCTGGGCCTGGGCCTGCAGATGGAGGCCGGCAAATTACAACCAGGTGAGTAAGAACACATGGACAATGGCAGGAAGTTATGGCCAGTCCAGTAAGGCCAGGATTTTAGGCAAAGTCATGAAGACTGGGCAAGTAGGGCAAGGAGGTTAATAAGGCCAGATGGATAATGTCAAGTTCATCATACCATGAGGATAAAATAAGGTGATGAATGCAAACAGCTTAATAAGGTTGGCTGAGTTTGGCCAGGTTGTTAAAACCAGGTATCTAAATCCAGCTCAATAAAGGACTGTTTCAGTAACCCCAGGCTGTGAAATCAACAGGGAAAACACCCACTAGAATTAAGGGTATGCGCCTGGGACATGGAGATGGGGGGTAAATCTAGGGCTGGGACTGGGACTGGAACATGTAGTTGGGGATGAATCTGAGTCTAGGCCTGGGCCTATGACATGGAGTTAGGGGAAAAAGCTAGGGCGGGGCCTCGGTCTGGGTCAAGGCCTGGGGTTGGGGCTGGAACATGGAGTTGGGGGTAAACCTGGGGCTGTTGCTGGTGGTGGTCCTGAGCCTCAGACATGGAGTTGGGGGTAAAGTTAGGGCTGGGGTTGGGCCTGGGCCTGGGGCATGGAATTGGGGGTAAACCTAGGGCTGGGGCTGGGACATGGAGTTGTTGGTAAAGCTGGGGCTGGGACTGGAACATGGAGTTGGGGTTAAAGCTGGGGCTGGGCCTGGGCCATGCAGTTAGGGGTAAATCTGAGGCTGGACCTGGGCCTGGGACATGGGCCTGGGAGTTGGGGGGTAAAGCTAGGTGGAGGTAAAGTGGGGGCTGGGCCTGGGACATGGAGTTGGGGGGTAAATCTAGGACTGGGCCTGGGACATGGAGTTGGGGGTAAAGCTGGGGCTAGGGCTGCAGCTTGGCCTCGGCCTGAGTCTGGGAAAAGGAGTTGAGGGTAAAGTTGTGGCTGGGCCTGGGGCTGGGACACAGAGTTTGGGGTAAAGCTAGGTTTGGGGCAGGGCCTGGGCCTGGGCCTGGGCCTGGGACATGGGAGTTGGGAGTAAAGCTGTGGCTAGTGCTGAGGCTAGGCCTGGGTCTGAGACATAAATGTGGGGGGTAGGCTAGGGCTGGACCTGGGCATGAGCCTGTGGTATGGAGTTGAGGGTACAGCTGGTGCTGGGGCTGGGGCTGGGATATGGAGTTTGGGGTAAAGCTGGGGGATGGGGCTGGGGCTGGAGATTGAGGCCAGAGAATTACAACCAGTTGAGTAAGCACACGTGGACAATGCCAGAAGTTATGGCCAGTCTGGTAAGGCCAGGATTTTAGGCAAAGTCATGAAGACTGGGCAAGTAGGGCAAGGAGGTTAATAAGGCCAGATGAATAATGTCAAGTTTGTCATACCATGAGGATAAAACAAGATGATAAATCGAAACAGGTTAATAAGGTTGACTGACTTTGGCCAGGTTGTCAGAACCAGGTATCTAAATCCAGCTCAGTAGAGGACTATTTCAGTTACCCCAGGCTGTGAAATCAACAGGGAAACCACTCAGCAGGATAAGGGCCAGGGCCTGGGCCTGGGCCTGGGCCTGGGCCATGGAGTTGGGGATAAAGCTAGACCTGGGCCTGGGGCTGGTGCTGGGGACATGGAGTTGGGGGGTAAAGCTAGGACTGGGCCTGGTGGTCCTAGGCCTAGGACATGGAGTTGGGGGTAAAGCTGGGGCTGAGGCCGGGGCCTGGGACATGGAGTTGGGGGTAAAGCTGGGTTGGGCCTGGGCCTGGGCCCTGGAGTGGGGGGACTTGGGCCTGGGCCATGGGAATGATTTGGGGGTAAACCTGGGCTGGGGCTGGGGCGGGGCCATGGAGTTTGGTTACCCCAGGCAGTGGTTTAAAGCCTGTTAGATAAAACCAGAAGGCTAAGGATAGTTGTGAAAACTAGGAGTGGAGGCCATGTGATCATGTATGATCCGTAAGAGGTGGCAAACTTAGGTGGCTAATACAGGTTTTTAAGGCCATGAGGTTAAGACCCACAGGGTTGTATCAGCTGGGGAAGGCGAGTGGGGTCGGGCCAGGGCTGTAAATGAGGTGGGTAAGGCAACAAGGCAAGGGCAGGGGAGCAGTGGCAGGAGTTTCATCAGGCAGGTGGGTAAAATCTTATTGGGTAAAATCAGGTGAGTCTGATGGGCAATTGAGGCCAGCAAATTACATCCATGTGATTACGAACACGTGGACAACGGCAGGAAGTTATGGCCAGTCCGATAACACCAGGAATTTTAGGCAAAGTCATGAAGACTGGGTGAGTAGGGCAAGGAGGTTAATAAGACCAGATCGGTAATGTCACGTTCATCATACCATGAGGATAAAATAAGGTGACGAATGCAAACAGGTCAATAAGGTTGGCTGAGTTTGGCCAGGTTGTTAAAACCAGGTATCTAACTCCAGCTCAATAAAGGACTATTTCAGTAATCTCAGGTTGTTAAATCAACAGGGAAAACACCCAGTGGGATTAAGGGCCTTGACCAGGGACATGGAGTTCCGGAGAAAGCTCCAGCTGGGGCTGAGCCTCTTGAGCCTGATCCTGGGGCTGGGTCTGGGGTTTGGGTTCGGATGGGGCTTGGTGTGGGACATGGAATTCGGGTTAAAGCTGGGGCTTGGGCTGGGGCTGGGGTTGGGGCTTTTGCGCCTAGGCCATGGAGTTGGGGTAAAGCTAGGTTGGGGCCTGGCTTGGGGTTGGTACATGGAGTTGCAGGTAAAGCTGGGGCTGAGGTGTGGGCCTGGGACATGGAGTTGGGGGTAAAGCTAGGGTTAGGGCTGGGGCTGAGGCTGGGCCTGGGACATGGTGTTTGGGATAAGCCTAAGGCTGGGGCCAGGGCACTGCCGTGGAATCTGGTAAACCCTGGCAGTGGCTTAAAGCCTGTCAGATAAAACCAGAAGGTTAAGGACAGTTGTGAAATCTAAGTGTGCAGCCATGTGGGTCATGTATAATCAGTAAGAGGTGGGAAAACTAGGTGGTTAATACAGGTTTTTAAGGACATCAAGTTAAGACCCACAGGGTTGTATCAGCTGGGAAAGGCAAATCAGGTCTGGCCAGGGCTGTAAAATGAGATGGGTAAGGCAACAAGGCGAGGGCAGGGGAGCAGTGGCAGGAGCTTCATCAGGCAGATGGATAAATCATAGTGGGTACAATCAGCTGAGTCTGATGGGAGACTGAGGCCAGCAAATTACATCCAGGTGAGTAAGAACACGTGGACAATGGCAGAAAAGTTATGGCCAGTCCAGTAAGGCCAGGAATTGTAGGCAAAGTCATGAAGACTGGGTGAGTAAGGTAAGGAGGTTAATAAGGCCAGATGGGTAATGTCAAGTTGGTCATACCATGAAGATAAAATAAGGTGACGAATGCAAACAGGTCAATAAGGTTGGCTGAGTTTGGCCAGGTTGTTAAAACCAGGTATTTAAATCCAGCTCAGTTAAGGACTATTTTTCAGTAACCCTTAAATAGGTTGTGAAATTAACAGGGAAAACACCGAGTAGGTTTAAGGGTCTGGGCCAGGGACATGGAGTTGGGGAGAAACCTATGGCTGGGGCTGGGGCTGGGCCTGGGGCTTCGGTGGGCTTGGGTGGGGCTGGGGTGGGACTGGGGCTAGGACTTGGACTTGGGGGGTCAATCTGGGGCTGGGGCTGGGACTGGGGCTGGGCCATGGAGTAGGAAGTAAACCTGAGGATGGGGCTGAGGCTGGGGCTGCGGCTGCAGATGGACCTGGGCCTGTGCCTGGACTTAAAGTTGGATACAAAGCTGAGCCTCGGCCTGCGACATGCAGTTGGGGGTAAATCCAGGTCTGGGGCTAGGGCTGGGCCATGGAGTTAGAGGTAAAGCTGTGGATGGGACTGGAGCTGGGATATGGGGTTGAAGGTAAAGCTAGGGCTGAGACTGAGACTGGGGCTGGGAGTGGGACTGGGCCTGGGCCTGGGTCTGGGACATGGGGTTGGGCATCAAGCTATGGGAAAGGGGCAGGGTGGTGTTGATACCAGGGGCCAAACCCAGTGGAGGTAAACCCAGAGGCTTATAGCCTGTTAGATAAAACCACAAGGCTAAGGACAGTTGTTAAAACTAGGTGTGGAGGCCATGTGGTCATGTATGATCCGTAAGAGGTGGGGAAAACTAGGTGGCTGATACAGGTTTTTAAGGCCATGAGATTAAGACCCACAGGGTTGTATCAGCTGGGGAAGGCGAGTGGGGTCAGGCCAGGGCTGTAAAACGAGGTGGGTAAGGCAACAAGGCAAGGGCAGGGGAGCAGTGGCAGGAGCTTCATCAGGCAGGTGGGTAAATCATAGTGGGTAAAATCAGCTGAGTCTGATGGGAGATTGAGGCCAGCAAATTACATCTAGGTGAGTAAGAACATGGGTACAACGGCCGGACATTATGGCCAGTCCCATAAGGCCAGGAATTTTAGGCAAAGTCATGAAGACTGGGAGAGTAAGGCAAGGAGGTTAATAAGGCCAGATGGGTAATGTCAAGTTGGTCATACCATGAGGATAAAATAAGGTGACGAATGCAAACAGGTCAGTAAGCTTGGCTGAGTTTGGCCAGGTTGTTAAAACCAGGTATCTAAATCCAGCTCAGTAAAGGACTATTTCAGTAACCCCAGGTTGTGAAATCAACAGGGAAAACACCCAGTAGGATTAAGGGCCTGGGCCAGGGACATGGAGTTGGGGGAGAAAGCTCCAGCTGGGGCTGAGCCTGGGCCTGAACCTGGTCCGTGGGGCTGGGGCTGGGGCTCGGACTTGGAGTTTGGGGTAAAGCTAGGGCTCGGGCTGGGGCTTAGCCTTTGCCAGGAACTAGGCCTGGGGTTGGGCTGGGACATGGAGTTAGGGGTAAAGCTGGGGCTTGGGCTTGGGCTGGGGCTGGGGCCGGGCTGGGCCTGGCCCTTTGCCAGGAACTGGGCCTGGGGTTTGGCTGTGATGTGGAGTTCGGGGTAAAGCTGGGGCTGGGGCTGGGCCTGTGCCATGGAGTTGGGGTAAAGCTAGGACTGGGACTGGTCTTGGGGCTGGCACATGGAGTTGCTAGTAAAGCTGGGGTGGGGCATGGGTCTGGGACATGGTGTTGGGTGTAAATATAGGGTTAGGGTTAGGGCTGGGGCTGAGGCTGGGCCTGGGCCGTGGTGTTTGGCGTAAGCCTAGGGCTGGGGCCAGGGCAGTTCCATGGAGTTTGGTAAACCCTGGCAGTGGCTTAAAGCCTGTTAGATAAAACCAGAATGCTAAGGACAGTTTTGAAATCTAAGTGTGGAGCCATGTGGCTCATGTATGATCAGTAAGAGGTGGGAAACCTAGGTGGCTAATACAGGTTTTTAAGGCCATGAAGTTAAGACCCACAGGGTTATATCAGCTGGGGAAGGCAATTGGGGTGGGGCCAGGGCTGTAAAATGAGGTGGGTAAGGCAACAAGGCAAGGGCAGGGGAGCAGTGGCAGGAGCTTCATAAGGCAGGTGGGTAAATCATAGTGAGTAAAATCAGCTGAGTCTGATGGGAGATTGAGGCCAGCTACTTACATCCAGGTGAGTAAGAACACGTGGACACTGGCAGGAAGTTATGGCCAGTCCAGTAAGGCCAGGAATTTTAGGCAAAGTCATGAAGACTGGCTGAGTAAGGCAAGGAGGTTAATAAGTCCAGATGGGTAATGTCAAGTTGGTCATACCATGAAGATAAAATAAGGTGACGAATGCAAACAGGTCAATAAGGTTGGCTGAGTTTGGCCAGGTTGTTAAAACCAGGTATCTAAATCCAGCTCAATAAAGGACTGTTTCAATAACCCCAAGCTGTGAAATCAATAGGGAAATCACCCAGTAGGAATTAAGGCAAGTTGCCAAGCTAGTCAAATAATAAGTGTAGGTAAATGATAGGTATTATGACTGGAATTAAGCCTAGGAGGTAGAGGCCAGCCGAATGAAACAGGTGGTAAACACTGGTAGTATATGAAGCCAACAGATTAAGTCATCCAGGCTGAGGCAAGGCAACTGAAGAGGGCAGGTGAATATTGTTTAGAAACGTTAAGTTTATTCTACCTCCATGGCTCCTTTTTTGAGGATACCTTTTAGTTTGTAATTGGTGGGAAGGGGGTAACAGCTGCCTGCTTGGTACATTCTTGCATTATGTGGCTAATGGGAGGTGTTTGAATCCAAAAGGAACAGGGGAAGCAGGAGTGTAAATATAGGAAATAAGTCAGGGGAGTACATCTAGGGAGATACATCCAGGGGTAACTCCTGGTAGATAAAACCAGAAAGTTAAGGACTTTTGTATCAACCAAGTGTCAAGGCCACGTGGGTAGCCTATGGTCTTTAAGACTATATGGGAAAACTAGGTCGCTAATACAAGTTGTTAGGCCATGAAGTTAAGGCCCTTAGGTTTAGGACAGATGAGGAAGGTTAATAGGGTGTGGCCAGGGCCATAAGATGAGCTGAATAAGGTCAGGTGGGTATGCTAGGTACATAAAGCCATGAGACTCATAATGGGTGAATAAGGCCAGGAGGTTCATAAGATAGGTGGGTACATCTAACTTGGCAAACCCCTGAGGTTAAGACCAGGTCAGGAAGCTAAATGACTGAAAAGTCTAGGGGGTGTTTACACCAGTAAGTTAATGCCTTCGCAAATAGAGGTAGGTGGCTAACTCCACCTGGGTAATGCCAAGAGGTTAATACTAGGCAGACTAGGCCAGGAGGTTAAGGCCCTGTGAGTTAGAATGAAAGGTTAAGGCCAGGTGTGAATGCCAGGTTGGTACACTATGTTGGTCATCCAGGTTGGGAAGATCATGAGGTTAAGGCCAGGTGGGTAATGCAAGATGTCTAAATATGGGGCCAGGGCAGGGGCATGGAGTTGCGGGTAAAGTTAGGGAAAAAGGGCAGGGAGATGATAAAACCAAGGAAGAAAACCTAGGGAGGTAATTCCAGGGACTTAAGTCCTGTTAGATAAAATCAGAAGGCTAAGGACAGTTGTGAAAACCCAGTGTGGAGGCCATGTGAGTAATATACAATCAGTAAGAGTAGTTGGGAAAACTAGATGGCTAATTCAGGCCATGAGGTTAAGGCCTGTAGGGTTAGGCCAGGTGGGGGAAGACTAATGGAATCTGGCCAGAATCTTATCATGAGGTGAGTAAGACCAGGGAGCAAGGGCAGGGGAGCAATGACAGAAGCTTCATAAGGTCATAAGGCAGGTGGGTGTTGAAGGGAGATTGAGGCCGGCAAATTGCAACCAGGTGAGTAAGAACAGGTAGACATGGCAGGAAGTCATAGCCAGTTGGGGAAGGGCAGGATTTTTAGGCAAAGTCATGAAGACTGGGTGAGAAAGGCCAGGAGGTTAATAAGGCCAGATGGATAATGTCAACTCTTGGAACACATTCAGAGGATGAGAGGGGACAACTGTACCTGTGAGGGGATCAGCTCCTCATCTTCAGCTTCCTCTACTTCTCACGGGGGATGCTCTCTGTCTCTGAACATTGGTCTGGGTGAGTATCTGTGAAGTTCTTAGTTCAACACATGGTCATTTTTTCAAGTTAGTGCCCCTTGTCATGGTCTACCGTAGTAACTTACCTGCACGGGACTAACTTACCTGCGTGCTGGACAAACAAAATAGTAGCTGTCAAAGGACAGCTGCCTTCTCACTTGCTCAGTGTCAAGGCCATGCCAGACCCCAGGTCCCTTGCAGATCATTGCTCTCCATGACAACCCCATTTCATAACTCTGTAAGAGGGTCATTTTGCTACTGACTTCTTTCTTCATCATGACAACTTACGAATGAAGGAACACTTTGTAAACTGCACATGGTTAGGGACTGCAAGTAGGAGGCGTTCCCTGCCTTGGGTAGGGAATTGGCTTTACTCATTGGTGGAGAAGGGTGAGCCGAGGCTGCTCCTCATCCCTGTGGCAGCAGAACATGTAGAACATTCAGAAGACACCTCACAAACAGGCTCTGTTTACTGCCTAGTGCCAAAGTTGGGCCCCATCACAGAGGGACAATGCCTGAGGATGCAGCACACCCACACACAGCCCAGGGAGGAATGCAGTGATGCCTGCTGTTATACTCACGTTTATAAATCCCATTATGTTGTTGCTCACAGCAATCAGTTGCAGCCCTGGAAGGAGGTCCTATTACTGCTATCTTTTTAAAAAAATGCACAAATAACCACAATTCTCATAACCCTGAGGTTGCATTCATTGCCCACACAACAGGTGCAAACTCTTAAGCAAGAAAGAGACTGTGCAGAAAGGAGATGGTGCCCTGCCCACCCTGCCTCCCACTGCTCCCGCTCCAGCTTCCCCTCCCAGCCACTCAACACCCTGGCCACATGGCCCCGTGGTGACTGTGCCTGTGTGCTCAGTTCAGGAGACTCTTTCTCTGGCGATCCACAGGCCCCCAAGGAGGGCACTGATGAGAAAAGGTGTGAAGACAGTCCATTACTCTGGAAGGTCCCTGTGTGGAAGGAAAGGTGGGGTCAGCACACAGGTGGAAGGGCAACCAGGTTGGGCACAAACCCAAAACACCTCAGTGAAGCCTGTATGAGCCTCCCACTTGCGCTCATCACTCCCATCTTGACTCTTCTCGCATTTTCTAATTTACTGTACACTGTACTTATTCTTTATTGCCTATATCACTCACTGAAGTATAAACTCTGTAAGGGCAGGAATTTTGCCAGGTAATAAAAGTGCTGAAGCAAGTGCCCTTCAGTCTAGAGTAAACAGGCCCGGGAGTGGAGAGGGAGAGGCAAGTAGCGGGGTGGAAGAAACTTCTCCTTCAAGGGCTGCTCCATAAATAATTCAGGCTTGAGGGTCCTCCCGTCCTCATCACAAGTTCTCAGCCACACCACTTTGGCAAGAAAGCAGCCAAAGGTGATTGTAAACAAATCAATGTGGTTGAGTTTTAATATGAAATTAACATTCCAATAAAAAACTACAGATAAGAACAGCAGGTGGGGGATCTGGTCCCCCAGGCCCATTTCTTAGCTGAAATGCAGGTGATGCTCCAGCACAGAAGTAAGAAAACACCAAGATGGGGTCCAAATTAACAGTATGGAAGAGGAGAGGTTTTAGTAAGTATAATAATGACACAAAAATCTGAAAATGAGGTCACAGAAGAAGAACATTACAACCAACCTCGTTTGTAGATATTCGTTACCAGGCACAATGAAAACACCTACTAATGGTGAACCGGAGACAAAGCCACACATGGGACATAATAGAAATCTGCACATATTACTGTCCACACTGCCTCAGCAATGGACTTGATAAGGTTAACACCCACGCTAATGGCAGAGGCAAGTTTTCACCCACTCGTACATCTCAGCTCCATAACCAGCACCATGATTTAACTAGTCAAAGGGCAGAAGCACTGAGACAGGCAGGAATGCTGAAGCCACCTGGTGGCAGCTACACCAGTTCCACAATGGAACAGAAAGACACAATTTCACCACTCATTGCCCCCATGAACATCAATAGAAAAAATATATCAATAGCTTTTCTGTACATGACCAATAATGTGGTAGATAAATCATTTTCGCAATAGCCATTCAAATGCAAAATACACAGGAATAATTGTAATACTAAACAAGTATGCAAAGCCAAGGGGAAAGCTACATACCTTCACTAAGGGACACATTTAATGACTAGAAGAAACATATCCCATGTTATAAAGCAGAAAACAATAATACTGCAAATTAAAATGTAAAATACACTTTTAATCAATACAAAAGTTTTGGGTATAATTTTAAGAAGCTGAGAAACAGATTTGGGGCATAAAGCAGAAAACACTAATATTGCAAATTAAAATGCATAATACATGCACTTTTTATCAATATAAGTTTTGGGTGTGATTTTAAGGAGGTGAGAAACAGATTTGGGGCCGGGCACAGTGGCTTGCACCTGTAATCCCAGCACTTTGGGAGGCTGAGGCGGGCAGATCATTTGAGGTCAGGAGTTTGAGAGCAGCCTGACCAACACAGTCTCTACAAAAAATACAAAAACTAGCCAGGTGTGGTGCCACACACCTGTAGTTCCAGCTACTTGGGAGGCTGAGGCAGGAGAATCACTGAAACCAAGGAGATGGAGGTGGCAGTAAGCTGAGATTGTGCCACTGCCCTCCAGCCTAGGCCACAGAGTGAGACTCCATGTCAAAAAAAGAAACAAAACAAAACAAAACAGATTTTGGAGAGCCCTGGAAAGGAGACCAACCAACCCTACAAATACAACTGCCTCATCAGTGGGAACCTGATGCCAATGCCTCAGTTGTTTGGCCCCACTGGAGCCCCTGGCCCCCCCCTTGCCACAGCATTCAGGTCTGTCTCTGCTTAACCCATTCTTGCAACTCCTATGTAGGCACTTAAGACACTCCCTCAGACTTCAGAATGAATACAGCCCACAGACAAGAAGCATCTTTCTTCTCTCTGGCCATGGACCTAGGCAGTTCCAACATGAGGCTCTTGGAGGGGAGGTTTGCTCTGGGGCTCAGCTGTTAGAGCATCAGCCTAGAGTGGCCAGTAGCTCTCTTGGCACCTGAGGGAAGCAGGCCTCAAAGAACTCCCACTCCCTCAGGTAAAATGTGGAGACCTCCAGAATGGCCCAACTATCCTGCCATCAGAATTTATGGCCTCATCTAAAACCCTCCCTTTGTGAGAGCTGATCTACTGGTGGGCTGATCTACTGACTTGCTTCTAACTATGGGGTCTGGCAGAAGTGAGATCAGGTCTCAAGAAACAGACCATGACTTCTGTCTTACTGGTGTATGCTCACATTATCTGAGGAAGCCAGCTATCATAATGTGGGCAAGGAACTGAGGGAGAGTCCAGCCACACGCCCACTACACACTGAATCCTGCCAGGAAACCTGGGGGAGCTCAGAGGTGAAGCCCCACACAGACCAAAGGAACAAAATCAAGGGACCAGAAATAAAGCCACACATTTAGAGCCATCTAAGTTTGGAGAAAGGTGACAAAAGCACACAATGGGGAAAGGACAGTCTCTTCATAAGTGGTGTTGGGAAAACTGGACATCCACATGCAGAATGAAATTAGACCCTTATCACATACCATACACAAAAATGGAATCAAAATAGATTGAATACTTAAAAGTAAGACCTGTTTGTGACCAGCTTGGCCAACATGGTGAAACCCCGTCTCTACTAAAAACACAAAAATTAGCTGGGCATGGTGGCACACTCCTGTAATCCCAGCTACTTGGGAGGCTGAGGCAGGAGAGTCACTTGAACCTGGGAGGCAGAGGGTGCAGTGAGCCGAGATCACACCACTGCACTCCAGCCTGGGTGACAGAGCAAGACTCTGTCTCAAGAAATAAAGTATCCAACGGGCAATGAAAAAATACTCAAGCAGATAGGAAAAGTCATGACCAAAAAGCACAACCACAGAAACAGACACACGGGGTCGCCAGGAGTAACCCTAAAAAAAAAAATCTATCATTAATATGTCCAAGATATTAAAGCTCAAGGTTGAGAATTTCAACAAAGGAACTAAAAACCATTAAAGACATCTAAAGGAAGTTCCTGGGGGGGGGGGGGGATACATTAACTGTACAGTAAATCCTTACTTAATGGAAATTGTCTTTAAGCAAGCCTATAAATAACAAAAGAATCTTAACATAGGCTAATTAATATAAACCAGAGTTAAATTCCTCCAGCGTACTTTTGATCACAAAATGTCAACAAACTTCTAAAGAAAGATTGAAAACATTTTTTTAAAAAAGGTGAAGGCAGATTAAAAACATTTCTAACATTATACATTGAAATAAATGTGAGCTGTATATCCACTGAATATTAATAAAAACAAGGCAATTACTGAAGTTTTGATGAATGAGTGCATGATGGCAATTGTAGTGGTGATAGGCTGGGCATGGTGGTTCAGGCCTGTAATCTCAGCATTTTGGGAGGCCAAGGTGGGTGGATCACCTGAGGTTAGGAGTTCAAGACCAGCCTGACCAATATGGTGAAACTCTGTCTCTAGTAAAAATACAAAAATTAGTCTACGGCCATACCACCCTGAATGCGCCCGATCTTGTCTGGTCTCGGAAGCTAAGCAGGGTCGGGCCTGGCTAGTACAGGGTAGAGCCTGGGCCTGGTCTCCCAGGGAGACCGCTTGGGAATACCGGGTGCTGTAGGCTTTAAAAAAAAAAAAAATTAAAAATACAAAAATTAGCCAGGCATGGTGGCACACCTATAGTCCCAGCTACTGGGGAGGTTGAGACAGGAGAATTGCTTGAACCTGGGAGGTGGAGGCTGCAGTGATCCAAGACTGTGCCACTGCACTCCAGCCTGGGTAACAGAGCAAGACTCCAATCCATCTCAATATATACATAAATATGAAATAAATGTTTGTAAAGCCACAATTGGAGGGAGCACCTCCTACCACACCATACAGTCACTATCACAAATACGACTGGATGCTTTCAAACTGCATTATTTATTGTCATAGGATTGTGTAATTATGTTTTAGGAATTTTCATTTGATGTTAATTTTTTATTGGTTTTCCAACCTGCTTATTCCACTTCAGGGTCTTAGGTAGCCAGAGCCTATCCGTGGCTCATGGCACAAGGCGCAAACCGATCCTGGCCAACACACCATCCCATAGCAGAGCACTCTCACATACGCCCACCCTCACTGAGACTGTGACCATAGACCCACCAATTCACCTCAGGAGTGCAGCGTAGGATGTGGGAGGAAACTTGAGTACCAAAAGAAAACTTGCAGACAAGAGGAGAACATGCAAACAAAACCCAGACAGTGGCTCGACAGCTGATTTGTTTTCTCATCAGTGTTATAACAAAATTATTTGAGAGCCTGCTGTGAGACAAAGCTAGAGAACATATCCAGGTTTCAGGAGTTCAAGATCAGCCTAGGCAACAGAATGAGATGCAGTCTCTGTAAAAATAGTTTTTTAGGCCAGCTGCAGTAGCTCATGCCTGTAATTCCAGCACTTTGGGAGTCCAAGGTGGGCAGATCACCTGAGGTCTGGAGTTCAAGACCAGCCTGGCCCCCGTGTAACCCAGTCTCTTCTAAAAAGTACCAAAATTAGCCAGTTGGGTGCCTGTTATCCCAACTACTTGAGAGGCTGAGGTAGAAGAATTGCTTGAACCCAGGAGGTGGAGGTTGCAGTGTGCCACTGCACTCCAGTCTGGGTGACAAAGGCTTTGTCTCAAAACAAAACAAAACAAAAAATCTAAGGTGCACAGAATAATGTAAAAAGCCCTAACAAATGTGTAATTTGAATGGAAGAAAAAAAGACTAATGCAGAAGCAATATTCCAATAGAAATAGGCAGATCAATAACCTTTTCATCAAAAGAAACCCTTAAAATTTTTTAAAAAGCAAGCCAGAGACAGGGAGGATATACTTGCAATACATAGACATGACCCAAGTCCAAAATAAGACAAGCCCTACAAATCACCACACAAAGACAAACAGCCCCCGCTTTTTAAAGAGATGCGATCTATTGCCCAGGCTATGGGGGCAACATGGGGTCTATGCAGTGTTGACCAGCTGGTCAAAGCTATCACCACAAGGCGTGAGCCACTGCGCCCCGCCAAACAACTTATTCTTTTAAGTGGGCAAGAGCCTCTAACAGGCATCCGACAACAAAGGTTATTTGAAAACCAACAAACACAAGAAAAGTGCTCAACATGCTTAATCACCATGAAAAACAAATAGAAACCCCAATGTAACCATGCACACCAAATAAAAAGGCTAAAAACTGTTATACAGTGATGTGACACAATATGCAGGTAACCAAGGAGCAGGAGAAGGGCCCCACGTGCTACGTGCTCTACGTGCTCTGGAAAACCATTGGGCATGAGAGGGAGACCCCATGGACTCACCACTTGCCCTACCACCCTGTTGTGCCACCCTGTTAAACACTCAATGGGAGCACAAACAGATGTACACCAAAGCCTGTGGCAAGATATTCAAAACTAGTTTATCGTCATTGCTAAAAGTGGAAAATAACCAAACTCAACTTTAACAATAGAAGAACAGGCCGGGTGCAGTGGCTCATGCCTGTAATCCCAGCACTTTGGGAGGCACCACTGCACTCCAGCCTGGTGGCAGAGTGAGACTGGGTCTCAAACAAACAAACAAAAAACAGTAGAACAGATAAAAGAGGCCCATTCAGTGAGCAAGGTATTGCTGTTGTAAGCATAGTTAACTTAGGCTTGACATAGAGCCTGAGAAGCAGAGGGAAGGCACTGCCCAGGATGATCTTGTATGGTTTGTAGTATCACCTGGGTGGTAGAGACACCAGTGTGCAAGGTTTTTAAAAATCATTGAGCTCTATACTTAATAGCTGTGCATTCTGTAGTATGTGATCATTCACACTCAGGTTTTATCAGTCATAAGAATCCTTGAGAAAAATAGACAAATATCCACAAAAGCAGTAATAACCAATGCAAAAATACAATGGGAAAAAACTCACTGATAACGGCATTTAAAATATATATATATATATAATAACCTATAAACTTACATGCAAGGTTAACGTTTACAAAATGTTAAAACTTCCCCTGAATATCATTATTTTTAGAACTAAAGAAAAACTGTACATGAATGGACAGTCAGACCAGGCTTTGGATAAGAACCGTTAAGTCAATTAAAACACAAATGCCTCCTAGGATACCTATTTTATAAAAGACCATAAGTTGTGAACACATAAGCCACTGCATTCCATCCCTTTCATACTGAGAGAAATACAAAGGAAAACATCCACCGCCGGACCTGCAGAGATGTGAGCAGAGACTAACTCGGCTCTGGTACCTGGCTCCTGCCTAATCCTGCCCAACCCTGCCTAACCCTCCCAGTGCTTCCTCCTTCGAGACCCTGTAACTCCACCACCAAGAAGCCAGCAAGAGGAAATGTGATGTCCACCAGTTCTCCCATTTTCTCTCCTGTCCTGACCAAGAAACACCAGGTGCTTTGACTGCTCTGTGAGCTGGGCAGCTCATTTCTCTTGCAGGCTTGAACCCAAGTTGGGGCCATGAATATACCCAGGCGCCAAACAAAGATGTTAGAATTGTTACCCAAAATGCGGAAAGAAACTGGCACCGGCCCTGAGCCAAATTCCTGAATCTTTCCTGTAAACTCCATACCATGACACCCTTGACAGGGACATACCTAAGCAGAACATGCTTTTCTCTCGGTGCCTATCCAAGCATAGGCTACACGACCAGATAAGTTCCCCTAATGAACACTGGACCAACCACCCTGGAGCTTGGTGCTTCCTTTTTTGGAGTCCCAACAAGTCCCATTTCCACAGAGACTAAGGCACTCCCATATGGGAATTCCTCTACCAACAATTTTAGGGCAACCCCAGCTAGAGGTTCAGCCTGAGGAAATGAGAGCCAAACCCAATCCTAGTATATTCATCACAGATATGATTAAATAAAGGCAAACAACCTAGGTGTCTCTTCGGGCTGCCCTACCAAAGCACCAGAGCCATGGTGACCTACAAACAACATTATTTCTCACCGTTCTGGAGAGTAGAAGTCAGAGATCATGCCGGGCGTGGTGGCTCATGCCTGTAATCCAAGCACTTTGGAGGCCAAGGCAGGCAGATCACCTGAGGTCGGGAGTTCAAGACCAGCCTGACCAACATGGTGAAATCCCGTTTTTTTTTTTTTTTTTTTATAAAAAAGAAGTCAGAAATCACGGCCCAATTTCTGGTTGCTGAGTCCGGCTCACCGCTGAGTCCGGCTCCTGGCTGAGTCCTTACAAGGTAGAACGAGAGCAAACTCAGGCTGGGACCTCCTTTAAGACAATGTATCTCTTTGTGGCGGCTCTGCCCTCAGGACCTTATCCATCCCTAATAACCTCCCAAAGGCCCCACCTCCTAACACCACCCCCTTAGACGGATAGGGTTTAATTATGTAAATTACACTGGGTTCACAGACCATCAACAGGATGGATTAAATGAGGGTACATCCAAATAGCATACCCATGCAACAAATGAAAAATAATTTAGAACCTGATACAAACAAACTCTGCCAATTTTGAGACAACAGGGGGCTCCAAACGCTGCCTATGTGTTAACTGGGATATTCTTTTTTTTTTTTTAAGTTCTCTTTGAGGCCCGGTGTGGTGGCTCACACCTGTAATCCCAGCACTTTGGGAGGCCGAGGTGACTGGATCACTTGAGGTCAGGAGATTGAGACCAGCCTGGCCAACATGGCAAAACTCCATCTCTACTAAAAATGCAAAAAATTAGCTGGGTGTGGTGGCAGGTGCCTATAATCCCAGCTACTTGGGAGACTGAGGCAGGAGAATTACTTAAACCCGGGAGGTGGAGGTTGCAGTGAGCTGAGATCTCACCATTGTACTCCAGCCTGGGCAACAGAGCAAGACTCTGTCTCAAAAAAAAAAGGTATCTTTGAAAGATACAAACTAGAATACTTAATGACTATTAGTGAAATGATTGCCATGGCCATGCGGAGACAGTTATCTAAGACAGCAATAGGGATGCAGGGCATCAGCACAATCTCTCTTCTTTTGTGTTCTCAACTGTTTCACAAAAGCTTCTCCACTCACTCCCTCCACTCCCCCAGATGGAGTATCACTCTGTCACCCCAGGCTGGAGTGCAGTGGAATGATCTCTGCTCACTGCAACCTCTGCCTCCTGGGTTCAAGTGATTCTCCTGCCTCAGGCTCCCAAACAGCTGGGATTACAGGCACCCACCACCATGTCCAGCTAATTTTTGTATTTTTAGTAGAGACAGGGTTTCACTGTGTTGGCCAGGCTGATCTTGAACTCCTGAACTTGTGATCCACCCGCCTTGGCCTCCCAAAGTGCTGGGATTACAAGCATTAGCCACCGTGCTCAGCCTTTTTTTTTTCTTTCTTTTCTTTGAGGTGGAGTTTCACTCTTGTTGCCGAGGCTGGAGTGTAATGACAATATAGCGATTCACTGCAACCTCCTCCTCCTGGGTTCAAGCGCTTCTCCTGCCTCAGCCTCCCAAGTAACTAGTAGCTGGGATTTCAGGCATGTGCCACCACACTCAGCTAATTTTGTATTTTTAGCAGAAATGGGGTTTCTCAATGTTGGTCAGGCTGGTCTCAAACTCCCAACCTCAGGCAATCCGCCTGCCTTGGCCTCCCAAAATGCTGGCATTACAGGCGTGAGCCACCTGCCCAGCCTCTCCCAGAGTTCTGATCAGCCCTGTTCGGAGCTCCTAATTTCTTCAAAGCTTTGTGTTTCCCTCTTTTGAATCTGTCCAAGTTCAGCCAGAGACAGGGACAAGCATCTGCTGTATTACCTCCTTTACCCTCACTTTCCTGTGAGGATGGTATGCCTGGCACTCTTCTTTTTTTTATTTGAGTCAGGGTCTGGCTCTGTCACCTAGGCTGGAGTGCAGTGGTGGAATCTCAACTCACTGTAACCTCCACCTCCTAGGCTCAAGTGATCCTTCCACCTCAGCCTCCAGAGTAACTGGGACTATAAGTGTGTGCCACCACGCTCGGTAATTTTGTAATTTTTGTAGAGATGGAGTTTCCCCATGTTGCCCAGGCTGGTCTCAGTCTCCTGGGTTCAAGTGATCTGCCTGCCTTGGACTCCCAAAGTGTTGGGATTACAGGCGTGAGCCACTGCACCCAGCCTGTCACCCTCATTTTACAGAATAAACTGAGGCTCAGGAGAAGTATTTGCCTAGGGTCACAGCCTGGACAAGTGGCAGAGCCGAGAATTAGACCAAGCCATGTAGATCCACTCAGAATCCTCTGCCCCATGAGGTCTCCTGCTCTGCTACAAGCCATGTTTGTCCTGATAGGCAAATCATTCTTCCAGTGCAAGGA
Source organism: Ateles fusciceps (assembly GCA_036589455.1). NCBI lineage: Eukaryota > Metazoa > Chordata > Mammalia > Primates > Atelidae > Ateles > Ateles fusciceps. Next base: position 106,348 of record JAZHEH010001059.1, on the reverse strand, counting down.
CAAACATCCTTCATGGGAGGATGGAGGACCTTAGGCCTGGGGGCCTCGGAGGCAAGCTGTCTGCACAGCCCTTTCCTGAGAACACCACCAACCCATCCCCTTCAGAGGGGAGAGACAGTCTCTGTTTATCTAGCCTATTTATTTCATTAGATAAATTTAATGATAGGAATACACTGTAATAACTTACCTTCTGCCTAATTTTTTTCCTTTCACAAAATTTAAATTTCCATTTGAACAAAAACTAAGTCACTCGGCCAGGCATATGGCTCACGCCTGTAATCTCAGCACTTTGGGAGGCCGAGGTGGGTGGATCACCTGAGGTCAGGGGTTCGAGATCACCTGGGCAACATGGTGAAACCCTGTCTCTACTAAAAACACAAAGCTAGGTGGGCATGGTGGAACGTGCCTGTAGCCCCAGCTATTTGGGAGACTGAGGAAGGAGAATCAATTGAATCCAGGAGTGGAAGTTGCAGTGAGCCGAGATCGCGCCATTGCACTCCAGCCTGGGCAACAAAAGCAAAACTCCATCTCAAAATAAAACAACAACAACAACAACAACTAAGTCACTCAAGGATATGCACTTTGACAGAGTGACCTACCATCCTTCCTCCAAATCTGTCCTCCAGGGGCTTCCTGAAGCCCATAGTCCAGAATCAATGCAGGGCAATAATCCTGGCTAAATGGGTGGTGTCTGACCACAGGACCCAGGGTGGGCAGTTCTGCTATGGTGGGCCATCACCATTTATTCTCCAGTAGGATCCTATGACGATCTATGAAATGTGCCATGTGGCAAGTTTAGGCCTCAATAAAGGAATGCACAATCTCCTCACCATTAGCCTTTCAGACTAACCCCCAAGTTAACAAAAACAGGGGCCCAAGGGAAGGAGTGCTCAAAAAACATGGACAAAGTAGGGTTCCAAGGATCAAATGTCACTCAAACGATGGCCTATGATTTCTCTTTTATGCTGCACATTATTTCAAACAAGATGTTTCAATTAATAAATGACAAATTTTCAAAGAAAGCTCTAAAATGATAATAACCTCCAAAAATAAATAATCGGATTAAAAAAAAATCTCAATTATTTTAAAAGTTGCACCAGACTGAAGACAGGTATGATTTTATGACTGATCCCCCAAACTGCCATGAAGACAGATTTAGAGGTTGAACACTCACCATAAATATCTCCCTCTTCATCCTTCTTCCTTACAAAATATGATTTAGGTTCCAGCAACACAGGTGGCATAAAATATTTTAATTCAAACCCTAATATTTCTGAAAGGAAAAAGAAACACCTGTCCAAAAAACGGAACCATATAAAATACTCCAAGTCATTGTTACTTTTAATCAGAGAACATAACCTATTATGCAATAGTTGCAAAGCTCTGATGTGCTACAACTCTGCTATGCTGTAATCCTTTACCTGAGACGTGCCAAGAATATACAAATTACTGTTTTAAACAGGGGTCTCAAAGAATCTTGATGATCATACTGAATAAACATGAACAAATATGTACAAAAATTAACCGGCCGGGCGCGATGGCTCACACCTCTAATCCCAGCACTTTGGGAGCCCGAGGCGGGTGGATCACAAGGTCAAGAGATCAAGACCACCCTGGTCAACATGGCGAAACGCCGTCTCTACTAAAAATACAAAAAAATTAGCTGGGCGTGGTGGCGCACGCCTGTAGTCCCAGCTACTCAGGAGGCTGAGGCAGGAGAAGTGCTTGAACCCGGGCGGCGGAGGTTGCAGTGAGCTGAGGTCGTGCCACTGCACTCCAGCCTGGTGCCTGGTGACAGAGTGAGACTCTGTCTCAAAAAACAACAACAACAACAACAACAATTAACCAAATAAACATTTAAACTACCCCCAAATTGTCTGTATTAAGTGTTAAAATCCAAGATATGTCCTCCATAGGCTTCTATTAAAATAAATGACAGTTCTGATGTTGCTCAATGAAAGAAGCAAACATAATGTGAGCATTTTGCTGTCAGTGATGGACTAAGGTTTATTATCCTTAATTAATAAAGAGTGGAGCCTGGCGTGGTGGCTCCCGTCTGTAATCCCAGCACTTTGGGAGGCCGAGGCGAGTGGATTACCTGAGGTCAGGAGTTTGAGACCAGCATGGCCAACATTCTGAAACCCCATCTCTACTGAAAATACAAAAATTAGCCAAGTGTTATGGCACGTACCTGTAATCTCAGCAACTTGGGAGACTGAGGAGCAGAATCACTTGAACCTAGCAGATGGAGGTTGCAGTGAGCCAAGATTGCATCACTGCACTCCAGCTTGGGTGATAGAGTGAGAATCTATAAAAACTAAAATAAAAATAAATAAAGAGTGGATGCAAACCAACAGGAAACAGGTAAACACCTGAACAGAAAAGTGAGCACAGGTTATGATCATCAGGTCACAAAGAAAGATAATTTTTTAAAAGAAAAATAAGCATGTGTATAGCAAAAATACCAAAGATGCAATTTAAAATTTCACCTATCAAACTGAGCACGTTTTTTAGATTTTTTAATTGTCATCTAATTATTTTCTTTTTTGGATTTAATTTTTTTTTTTTTTTTTTTTGAGACGGAGTTTTGCTCTTGTTGCCCAGATTTGAGGCCAATGGTGTGATCTTGGCTCACTGCAACCTCCGCCTCCCAGGTTCAGGTGATTCTCCCACCTCAGCCTCCTGAGTAGCTGGAATTACAAGCATGTGCCAGCATGCCCAGCTAATTTTTTTGTATTTTTAGTAGGGATGGGGTTTCACCATGTTGACCAGGCTGGTCAGGAACTCCTGACCTCAGGTGATCCACTCTCCTCTGCCTCCCAAAGTGCTGAGATTACAGGCGTGAGCCACTGTGCCTGGCCATTAAAAAAATTTTTTTGAGATAAGGTCTTGCTCCGTCACCTAGGGTATAATAGAGTGGCATAATCATGGCTCACTGCAGCTTCAAACTCCTGAGGTAAAGCAATCCTCTCACCTCAGCCTCCAGAGTAGCTGGGACTACAAACAGGTGTGCACCAGCATGCTTGGCTAATATATATATTTTTAATTTTTAGAGAGATAGGGGTCTCTCCCTGTGCTGCCAGCTGGCCTCAAACTCCTGGGCTCAAGGGATCCTACCACTTCAGCCTCCCAAGGTGTTGGGATTATAGACATGAACCACCACACTCAACCTGTCATCAAATTCAATTTTGAAAAGAGAACATGAAAATGGACACTCTCCTACAATCTGATGAAATCTGGCACAAACTTTTTGGTTATCTGGCAGTATGTCTCAAAGACATAGTACATGTATGGGTATGTACATCTAAGTACATACATAGCACAATCACACCTCCAGGAATTCATCCTAAGGATGATCATGATCGTGCACAGTTGAGAAAACTAAACTGCAAACCACTGGAAAGTCTGGCCACAAGAAAGTGGATAACAACTTTGGGCACACCCACACAGTGGACAGGGCAGACATTCTCCTAACTCCACTACCTGATTGGCCAAATTAACTGACATTCTCCACTCTCCTATAAAACACTGGTGGTTGACAAGACTCTTGGATAATCCGTACATCTGTGTGAAAAATTCGGCTGGTCTGAAGGTAGTGAGTTATCTCAATTGATTGTTCACAGTCAGTTACAGATCGAACTCCTTGTTCTACATTTTCCCCCCTTCTCACTACTGCACTTGGCTAGTCTTAAAAAAATTAAAAAAAAAAAAAAAGAAAAAAAAATTCAACCCCATGCTGCCTAAGACTCTGCCACGTTCATTCTAAACACCCATTTATGCTAGTTGTATTTGTTATTAAAAGCCTGGAGGCCAGGTGTGGTGGCTTACGCCTGTAATCCCAGAACTTTGGGAGGCCAAGGCAGGTGGATCACGAGGTCAGGAAATCACAACCATCCTAGTAACATGGTGAAAACCCATCTCTATGAAAAGTACAAAAAATTAGCCAGGCATGGTGGCACGTACCTGTAATCCCAGCTACTTGGGAGGCTTAGGCAGGAGAATCGCTTGAATCCAGGAGGCAGAGGTTGCAGTGGGCCAAGATCGCACCAATGCACTCCAGCCTGGGTGACAGATTGAGACTCTGTCTCAAATAATAATAATATTACCAGGAATAGGCTGGGTGGGGTGGCTCATGCCTGTAACCCCAGCACTTTGGGAGGCTGAGGTGGGTAGATTACTTAAGGTCAGGAGGTTGAGACCAGCCTACCTAACATGGAGAAACTTGGTCTCTACTAAAAAAAATACAAAAATTAGCTGAGTGTGGTGGCATAAGCCTGTAATTCCAGTACTCGGGAGGCTGAGGCTCAAGAATCACTTGAACCCAGGAAACAAAGTTTACAGTGAGCTGAGATTGTGCCGCTGCACTCCAGCCTGGGCGACAGAGTGAGACCCTGTCTCAAATAAATAAATAAATAAATACCAAGAGTGAAGAGCTTTTTAAAACAGATATACCTGAGGCTGGATGCAGTGGCTCATGCCTGTAATCCCAGCACTTTGGGAGGCCAAGGCAGGTGGTTCACTTGAGGTCAGGAGTTCGAGACCAGCCTGGTCAACATGGTGAAACCCAGTCTCTACTAAAAATACAATAATCAGCCGGGTATGGTGGTACATGCCTTTAGTCCTAGCTAATTGGGAGGCTGAAGCAGGAGATTTGCTTGAACTCTGGAGGCAGAAGTTGCAGTGAGCCGAGACCATACCACTGCACTCCAGCCTTGGTGACAGAGCAAGACTCCATATTAAAAAAAACTCTGGAAATTTTTCTTTCTTTAAAAATAAAGACGAGCATCTTGCTTTGTTGACCAGGCTGGTGTCCAACTCCTCACCTCAGATGATCCTCCTGTCAGCCTCCCAGAGTGTTGGAATTACAGGTATGAGCCACCACACCTGGCCTAGCCTGGAAACATTTGCACCTGATCTAGGAGGTTGTGTTAAGTGTCTTTAAAGTTCTTTTATATTCTGAGCTGGGCGCTGAGGCTCATGCCAGTAATCCCAGCACTTTAGGAAGCCGAGGGAGGCAGGTCACCTAAGGTCAAGAGTTTGAGACCAGCCTGACCAACATGATGAAACCCTCATCTCTACTAAAAACACAAAAATTAGCCAGGCATGGTGGTGTGCGTCTAATCTCAGATACTCAGGAGGCTGAGGCAGGAGAATCACTTGAACCCAGGAGGCAGAGATTGTGCAGTGAGCCGAGATCTTTCACCATTGCACTGTAGCCTGGGCAACAAGAGCAAAACTCCATCTCAAAAAAAAAAATGTCTTTTATGTTCTGTCTTTATTCATCCATTCTACAAAAATCAAAACTGGATATTACAGGGATGGTTTAGACAAGAAACTAGAATAAGTGGACCCTCTCTCAAAGAATAGGCTTTATGCCTGTAGCCAAAAGATTGCAAAGTGAGACAGGGTGAGGTGGCTCACACCTATTATTCCAGCACTTTTGGAGGCTGAGTCGGGCAGATCACTTGAGTCCAGGAATTCGAGACCAGCCTGGGCAACATGGCAAAACCTCATCTCTATAAAATATACCAGAAAAAATGTACCTGTAGTCCCATCCAGGAGGGAGGCTGAGATGGGAGGATTATTCCAGCCCAGGAGATTGAGGATGCATTCACCCAAGACTGCACCATTGCACTTCATGCACTCCAGCCTAAGTGACAGAGTGAGACTCTATCTCAAAAAAAAAAAAAAAAAAAGGGCCGGGTGCGGTGACTCACACCTGTAATCCCAGCACTGTGGGAGGCTGAGGTGGGCGGATCACCTGAGGTCAGGAGTTCGAGACCATCCTGGCTAACATGGTGAAACCCCATCTCTAAAAAGAAAAAAAAGACAAAAGATTGCAAAGCGAATAAATATACTGTTGTTTAAATTTAAAATAAAGTGTTTATACATATATTTTATTATTTTCCATATTAACTCACTTCATCAATAACTAAACATCTACTATTCCCTAGCATATAAAATAAATATATACAGCTTCTAAAAACATGGTGCAAGGCCAGGAACGTTGGCTCACACCTGTAATTCCAGCACTTTGGGAGTCCACAGTGGCAGGATTATGTGAGCCCAAGAGTTTGAGACCAGCCTAGGTGACATAGGGAGATCCTGTCTCTACAAAACAATTTTAAGAAAATTAGCTGATCATGATGGCATGCACCTGTGGTCCCAGCTAATTGGGAGTATGAAGTGGGATGATCACTTGAACCCAGGAGCTTGAGGCTGCAGTGAGCTATGAGGCTGGGCGCAGTGGCTCGCACCTGTAATCCCAGCACTCTGGGAGGCCAAGGCGGGCAAATCACCTGGGGTCAGCAGTTTGATACCAGCCTGACCAATATGGTGAAACCCTGTCTCTACTAAAAATAGAAAAATTAGCCAGGCATGGTGGGTACCTGTAGTCTCAGCTACTTGCAAGGCTGAGACAGGAGAATTGCTTGAACCTGGGATTACTTTTTATTTCCTCATAAAAAAAAATAAAACAAAAACAGAGTCTCACTCACTGTCACCCAGTCTGGAGTGCAGTGGTGAGATCTCACCTCACTGCAATCACTTCCTCCCAGATTCAGGTGATTCTCCTGCCTCAACCTTCCAAGTAGCTGGGATTACAGGCATGCACCACCACCTATGGCTAATTTTTATAATTTTAGTAGAGATGAAGTTTCACCGTGTTGGCCAGGCTGGTCTTGAACTTCTGGCCTGAAGTAATCTGCTGGCCTCAGCTCCCCAAAGTGCTAGAATTATAGGCGTGAGCCACTGAGTCTGGCCTAAGATTATTTTTATAATCAGAAGAAATATTACTTAAGTTTTTGTTAGTCTTTCCACTTTTCATGTGGAAATGCTACTAAATTGATAATCAAAACATGATTGTGACAGAAAGGCCTTTGGTGCTACCTGAGCACTTGGAGGTCACTCAGTAAGATAGAAACTCAGTTTCTGTGGAGAAGGGACTACAGTGACACAGAATAAACCTGGGAATGACTGAATTTCCTCTGCAGGATAAACCACAGGGGAGTGCACAGCACCCCAGTCACCCAAGGGTGGGGGAACACCAAGAGACACCCCAGGGAGGAGGGGGGCAGGGCAGAGCTGGGGGAAAGATCTGGAAAGGTCAGAGTCTGGGTTGATCCTGTTCAGATTTCTCACTTCTTTGCGCTCATCCTCTATCAGAGCTGCTCACACTGTCTCCTTCTCTCAGACCCTAGGGCTTAAGTGACGAGTTGCTATTGAACCAGAGACCAGAGTGCACAGGACAGGCACCTGTGTTAAAAAGTGCTGTATCCTAGAACCACAGGGGACGCACAGTGGTTTCATTCCATCAAATAAATTCTTTTTGGATGGTGTAAATACAGGATTTGATGGAAAGAGTCTTAAGTTCAAATTTTGATAGGAAGGCATAGATAAAACAATTTATTTAGTTTTTGACATAGGGTTGCCCTATGTTGCCCAGAATGGAGTGCAGTGGCATGATCAGCACTCACTGCAATGTTGACTTCCCAGGTTCAAGTGATCCTCCCACCTTAGCTTCCTGAGGAGCTGGGACTATATGTGCTGTCACCACACCTGGCTAATTTTTTTTTTTTTTTTTTTGTGTGTGTGTGTGTGTGTGTGTGTGTGTGTGTGTGTGTGGAGATGAAGTCTCTCTATGTTGCCCAGGCTGGTCTGGTGCTCCAGGACTCAAATGATCTTCCTGCTTGGGTCTCCCAAAATGCTGAATTGCAGGTGTGAGCCACCAAGCCTAGTCTTGAATTCTTAAAATTATCTGTAGCACATGTGAATAGAGTTTGTGAACTCTACATGAACTTTAAAGTCATCATAGGCATCCACCTGACAACATTGTAGCAGAGTTAGGCTATTGCAGGAATCTCAGCCAGCCAGTAAATAGTCACTAAATGATAACTCTTTTCAGGGCCCGGAGCTGTATACAAAGACATAGATTCCTTAGTAGTTGTCAATATCCCATTAACTATGATTATTTGAAATAGAAGGTGCCTGGGGGTGAGGGGTCATCAATTCCAGTATCTGATTCAGACAATACCAACCCCCCAGGCAATCTGGCACCAACTCCATTTGCACTGTAAACTATTATTGCCAATTCTCTCTGAGAAACACTTTAGAAACATAATCCCTGGTAAAGAACAGCAGAAAGCTATACTACAAGTAAAACTAAATATCAATTCCAAATGTAAATTGTTTGACAATAAAAAAATACAGTTTAAATAATACCAGGAATGGGCTGGGCAGGGTGGCTCATGTCTGTAGCCCAGGACTTTGGGAGGCCGAGATGGGTGGATCACTTGAGATCAGGAGGTTGAAGCCAGCCTGGCTAACACAGAGAAACCCCGTCTCTACTAAAAAAAACTACAAAAATTACCCAAGTGCACCTGTAATCCCAATTGCTCAGCAGGCTGAAGCCCTAGAGTCACTTGAACCCAGAAAGCGGAGTTTGCAGTAAGCTGTGATTGTGCCACTGGACTCCAGCCTGGGCCATAGAGTGACACCCTGTCTCCAATAAATAAATAAATAATGCCAAGAGTGAAGAGCTTTGAAAAACAGATATATGTGAGGGTGGGCCAGGTGGCTTGTTCCTGTAATCCCAGCACTTTGGGAGGCCGAGGTGGGTGGTTAAACTCGATGTCAGGAATTTGAGACCAGCCTGGTCAACATGGTGAAACCCCATCTTTACTAAAAGCAGAAAAATTACCGGCAGGGGAGATACCATAATCATGAAGGTGGTTTTCCCAGGGTGAGGCTCATCCATTGCACTCTGGATGTGCTGACCCCTGTGATGTCCCCAAATGTGGGAAACTGGACTGCAAAATTTGTGGTAGTGGGGGACTGTGTTTGTGCATTCCCCCTGATAAAAAATAAATAAAAATAAATAAAAATATTAGCCAGCTGTGGTGGTACATGCCTGTAATTCCAACTACTTGGGAGGCTGAGTGAGAAGACTTGCTTGAACCCAGAGGCAGAAGTTGCAGTGAGCTGAGATCACACCACTGCACTTCAGCCTGGGCAACAGAGCAAGACTCCATATAAAAGGAAAAAAAAAAAGGCTAGAAATTTTTCTTTCATTGAAAAAAAAGATGGGGATCTTGCTTTGTTGACCAGGCTGGTGTCCAACTGCTCGCCTCGGATGATCCTCCTGTCAGCCTCCCAAAGTGTTGGGATTACAGGTATGAGCCACCACACCTGACCTAGCCTGGAAATATTTGCACCTGATCTAGGAGGTTGTATTAAGTATCTTTAAAGTTCTTTTACATTCTGAGCCGGGTGCTGTGGCTCACACCAGTAATCGCAGTACTTTGGAAAGCCAAGGGAGGCAGATTACCTAAAGTTAAGAGTCTGAGACCAGCCTGGCCAACATGGTGAAACCCCGTTTCTACTAAAAATGCAAAAATTTGCCAGGCATGGTGGTGTGCATCTGTAATCCCAGCTACTCAGGAGGCCGAGGCAGGAAAATCCCTTGAACCCAGGAGGCAGAGGTTGTGCAGTGAGTTGAGATCTCTCACCATTGCACTACAGCCTGGGCAACAAGAGCAAAACTCCATCTCAAAAAAGAAAAAAAAAAGTCTTTTATGTTCTGTCTTCATTCATCCATTCTATAGAAATAAAACTGGATATTACAGGGATGGTTTAGACAAAAAACTGGAATGAGTGGACCTCTCTCCAAGAATGGACTTTACACCTGTAGCCAAAAGATTGCAAAGTGAGACACAGCAATGTGGCTCACACCTGTAGTCCCATCTAGTAGGGAGGCTGAGATGGGAGGATCATTCCAGCCCAGGAGGTTGATGACACATTCACCCGAGACTGCACCACTGCACTTCATTCACTCCAGCCTGAACCACAGGGTAAGACTCTATCTCAAAAAAAAAAAAAAAAAGAAAAATTGCAAAGTGAATATGCTGTTGTTTAGGATCAGGCATGGTGGCTCACTCCTTTAATCCCCGAATTTGGAGTGTCCGAGGTGGGCAGATCATGAGGTCAAGAGTTCGAGACCACTCTGGCCAATATGGTGAAATCCTGTCTCTACTAAAAACACAAAAATTAGCCTGGCGTGGTGGCAGGCACCTGTAGTCCCAGTTACTCAGGAGGCTGAGGGAGGAGAATCACTTGAACCTGCGAGGTGGAGGTGGCAGTGAGCTGCGATTGTGCCACTGCACTCCAGCCTCGGTGACAGAGTGAGACTCCATCTCAAAATATATATATATATATATATATTTTAACATAAAAATATGTATATATACAGTTGTTTAAATTTAAAATAAAGTGTTTAGGCATATATCATAATTTATTATTTTCCACATTAACTCACTTCTTCAATAACTAAATCATCTATGATTCCCTAACATATAAAATAAATATATACATCTTCCAAAAACATGGTACAAGGCCAGGCACAGTGGCTAACATCTGCAGCCCCAGCACTTTGGCAGGCCACAGTGGAAGAATTACGTGAACCCAAGAGTTTGAGACCAGCCTAGGTGACATAGAGAGATCCTGCCTCTATGTAAAGAGATCTTTACAATTTTAAGTAAATTAGCTGATCATGGCAGCATGCACCTGTGGTCCCAGCTACTTGGGAGGCTGAAGTGGGAGGATCATTTGAGCCCAGGAGCTCCAGGCTGCAGTGAGCTATGATTATGCCACTGCACTCCAGCCTGGGTGACAGAGTAAGATCCTGTCTCAAATAATAATAATAATAATAATAAAATGACAAAACACGGTAGAAAAAAATAACTGATATGCTAAAATACTGATAATACATTTAGGTGAAAAGGAAGATTAGAACAAAATGTTCAGTACATTCACATCTTAGTAAAGTATGCCTTGTTACATATCACTAAATAGAAATCCAACAGGAATCTACTACAAAATGCTAACAATTCCTCCCAGACATGAACTAACAGATAATTTTATTTTCTTCCTTCTGCTTTCCTTGGATTCTCCAAATCTTCTAAAACTAAGATTACTTTTATTTCTTCTTCTTCTTTTCTGAAACAGAGTCTCAGCAAGGCTGGAGTGCAGTGGGGGCCATCTCAGCTCACTGCAACCTCTGCCACCCAGGTTCGTTCCTGCCTCAACCTCCCAAGTAGCTGGAATTACAGGTGTGTATCACCACGCCTGGCTAATTTTTGTATTTTTTGAAGAGATGAGGTTTCACCATGTTGGCCAGGCTTGTCTTGAACTCCTGGCCTCAAATGATCCGCCTGCCTAGGCCTCCCAAAGTGTTGGGATTACAGGAGTGAGCCACCTCATCTGGCCTAAGATATTTATTTATTTATTTATGAGACAAGAGTCTTGCTCTGTCACCAGGTAGTCTAGTGGTGCAATCTCTGCTCACTGCAACTTCCCAGGTTCCAATGATTTCCCTGCCTTAGCCTCCTGAGTAGCTGGGACGATGGGAGAGTGCCACCACACCCACCTAATTTTTATTTTGCATTTTAGTAGATACCAGATTTCACCATATTGACCAGGATGATCTCAATCTCCCGACCTCTTGAGCTACCCACCTCTGCCTCCCAAAGTGCTGGGATTACTCGCATGAGCCACAGAACCCAGACAGATTATTTTCATAATCAGAGGAATCTTTCCAACTCTTCTTGTGGGAACACTACCAAATGCATAATCAAAAAATGATTGTGACAGAAAAGGCCTTTGGTGCTACATGAGCACATGGAGGTCACTCAGTGAGACAGAAGCTCAGTTTCTGTGGAGAATGGACTGCAGTGACAGAATAAACCTTGGAATGACTGAATTTCCTCAGCACAGCACTCCTGTCACCCGGGGGTGGGGGGGACACCAAGAGACACAGTAGGGAGGAGGTGGGCAGGGGAGAGCTGGGGGAATGCTCTGGAAAGGTCAGAGTCTGGGTTGATCCTGTTCAGATTTCTCACTTCTTTGTCCTCATCCTCTATCAGAGCTGCTCACACTGTCTCCTTCTCTCAGACCCTAGGGCTTAAGTGATGACTTGTTATTGAACCAGAGACCAGGGTGCACAGGACAGGCACCTGTGTTAAAAGGTGCTGTATCCTAGAACCACAGGGACTCACAGTGGTTTCATTCCATCAAATAAATTCTTTTTGGATAGTGTAAATACAGGATTTCATGAAAAGAGTCCTGAGTTCAAATATTGGAATTTGGTAGCAACACATAGATACAACGGTTTATTTAGTTTTTGATATAGGGTCTCCCTCTGTTGCCCAGACTGGAGTGCAGTGGCACAATCACCGCTCACTGTAACCTGGACCTTCCAGGTTCAAGTGGTCCTCCCACCTTAGCTTCCTGAGTAGCTGTGACTGCAGATACTATCACCACACCTGGTTAATGTGTGTATGTGTGTATAGATGGCATCTCCCTATACTGCCCAGGCTGTTCTCAAACTCCGGGACTCAAATGATCTTCCTGCTCGGGTCTCCCCAAATGTTAGAATTGCAGGTGTGAGCCACCCTGTCCAGCTCTGAATTCTTAAAATTATCTGTAGCACATGTGAATAGAGTTTGTGAACTCTACATGAACTTTAAAGTCATCATAGGCATCCACCTGACAACATTGTAGCAGAGTTAGGCTTTTGCAGGAATCTCAGCCAGACAGTAAACGTTCACTAAACAATGACTCTTTTAGGGTCCTGTGCTGTATGCAGAGATGCAGATTTCAGAGCAGTTATCTCTATCCCACTACCTACGGTCATTTTAATAGAAGGTGCCTGGGGATGATGGTCATCAGCTCCAATATCTAATTCAGACAATGCCTACTCCCAGCCCGTCCGGCGCCAAACCCATAGGCACCCTAAGCCATGGTTACCAATTGTCTCTGAGGAACACTTGAGAAATCTACTCCCTGATAAAGAACAGCAGAAAGCTGTACTACAAGTAAAACTAAATATCAATTCCAAATGTAAATTGTTTGACAATAAAAAAGTACAATTTAAATAATAGCAGGAATGGGCTGGGCAGGGTGGCTCATGCCTGTAGCCCCAGGACTTTGGGAGGCCGAGATGGGTGGATCACTTGAGATCAGGAGGTTGAAGCCAGCCTGGCTAACACAGAGAAACCCGGTCTCTACTAAAAAAAACTACAAAAATTACCCAGGTGCACCTGTAATCCCAGTTACTCAGCAGGCTAAGGCCCTAGAGTCACTTGAACCCAGAAAGTGGAGTTTGCAGTAAGCTGTGATTGTGCCACTGCACTCCAGCCTGGGCCACAGAGTGACACCCTGTCTCCAATAAATAAACAAATAAATAATGCCAAGAGTGAAGAGCTTTGAAAAACAGATATATGTGAGGGTGGGCCAGGTGGCTTGTTCCTGTAATCCCAGCACTTTGGGAGGCCGAGGTGGGTGGTTAAACTGATGTCAGGAATTTGAGACCAGCCTGGTCAACATGGTGAAACCCCATCTCTACTAAAAACACAAAAATTACTGGCAGGGGAGATACCACGATCATGAAGGTGGTTTTCCCAGGGTGAGTCTCATCCATTGCACTCCAGATGTGCTGACCCCTGCGATGTCCCCAAATGTGGGAAACTGGACTGCAAAATTTGTGGTAGTGGGGAACTTTGTTTGTGCTTTCCCCGATAAAAAATAAAAATAAATTAAAAAATTAGCCAGGTGTGGTGGTACATGCCTGTAGTTCCAACTACTTGGGAGGCTGAGGTGAGGAGACTTGCTTGAACCCAGAGGCAGAAGTTGCAGTGAGCTGAGATCATGCCACTACACTCCAGCCTGGGTGACAGTGAGACTCCATATCAAAAAAAAAAAAAAAAAAAAAAAAAAGGCTGGAAAATTGTTTCTTTAAAAATAAAGATCGGGATCTTGCTTTGTTGATGAGGCTGGTGTCCAACTCCTCACCTCAAGTAATCCTCCTGTCAGCCTCCCAAAGTGTTGGGATTACAGGTATGAGCCACCACACCTGGCCCAACCTGGACACATTTGCACCTGATCTAGGAGGTTGTATTAAGTGTCTTTAACGTTCTTTTACCTTCTGAGCCTGGCGCTGTGGCTCTCCCCAGTAATCCCAGCACTTTGGAAAGCCAAGGGAGGCAGATAACCTTAAGGTCAAGAGTTTGAGACCAGCCTGGCCAACATGGTGAAACCCCGTTTCTACTAAAAATACAGAAATTTGCCAGGCATGGTGGTGTGCATCTGTAATCCCAGCTATTCAGGAGGCTGAGGCAGGAAAATCCCCTGAACCCAGGAAGCAGAGGTTGTGCAGTGAGCCAAGATCTTTCACCATTGCACTCCAGCCTGGGCGACAAGAGCAAAACTCCGTCTCAAAAAAAAAAAAAAAAAGGTCTTTTATGTTCTGTCTTTATTCATCCATTCTATAGAAATCAAAACTGGATATTACAGGGATGGTTTAGACAAGAAACTAGAATAAGTGGACCCACTTTCCAAAAATGGGCTTTACGCCTGTTGCCAAAACATTGCAAAGTGAGACAGGGTGAGGTGGCTCACACCTATTATTCCAGCACTTTGAAGGCTGAGGTGGGCAGATCACTTGAGTCCAGGAATTTGAAACCAGCCTGGGTAACATGGCAAAAATCTAGTCTCTACAAAATATACAAAAAAATGCAGCTATAGTCCCATCTAGTAGGGAAGCTAAGATGGGAGGATCATTCCTGCCCAGGAGGCTGATGATGCATTCACCTGAAATTGCACCACTACACTTCATGCACTTCAGCCTGAATGACACACTGACTCTATCTCAAAAAAAAAAAAAAAAAGAAGAAAATGAGAAAAAAAGATTGCAAAATGAATATGCTGTTGGTTAGGGCCGGGCACCATGGCTCACTCCTGTAATCCCAGCACTTTGGGAGGCTGAGGTGGGCAGATCATGAGGTCAAGAGTTTGAGACCAGCCTGGCCAATATGGTAAAATCCTGTCTCTACTAAAACTACAAAAATTAGCTGGGTGTGGTGGCAGGCACCTATAATCCCAGCTACTCAGGAGGCTGAGGGAGGAGAATCACTTGAACCCGTGAGGTGCAGGTTGCAGTGAGCTGAGATTTCGCCACTGCACTCCAGCGTGGGTGACAGAGCGAGAATCCATCTCAAAAAAAAAAATATATATATAAATAAATATATATATACACACACACACATATACATATATATGTAATATATATTTAAACAGTATATATATATACTGTTGTTTAAATGTAAAATAAAATGTTTAGACATATATTTTATTATTTTCCACATTAACTCCCTTCTTCAATAACTAAACATCTATGATTCCCTAACATATAAAATAAATATATACATCTTCTAAAAACATGGTACAAGGCCAGGCACAGTGGCTCACATCTGTAACCCCAGCACTTTGGCAGGCCACAGTGGAAGAATTACGTGAACCCAAGAGTTTGAGACCAGCCTAGGTGACATAGAGAGATCCTGCCTCTACAAAACAATTTTAAGTAAATTAGCTGATCATGACAGCATGTACCTGTGGTCCCAGCTACTTGGGAGGCTGAAGTGGGAGGATCATTTGAGCCCAGGAGCTCCAGGCTGCAGTGAGCTATGATTATGCCACTGCACTCCAGCCTGGGTGACAGAGTAAGATCCTGTCTCAAAAAATAATAATAATAAAATGACAAAACACACTAGAAACAAATGACTGATATGCTAAAATACTGATAATACATTTAGGTGAAAAGGAAGATTAGAACAAAATGTTCAGTGCATTCACATCTTAGTAAAGTATGTCTTGTTACATATCACTAAATAGAAATCCAACAGGAATCTACTACAAAATGCTAACAATTCCTCCCAGACATGAACTAACAGATAATTTTATTTTCTTCCTTCTGCTTTCCTTGGAGTCTCCAAATCTAAAACTAAGATAACTTTTATTTCTTCTTCTTTTTTTATTTTTTTCTGAAACAGAGTCTCAGCAAGGCTGGAGTGCAGTGGGGGCCATCTCAGCTCACTGCAACCTCTGCCACCCAGGTTCCTGCCTCAACCTCCCAAGTAGTACACCTCCCAAGTACAGGTGTGTATCACCATGCCTGGCTAATTTTTGTATTTTTTGTAGAGACAATGTTTCACCATGTTGGCCAGGCTTGTCTTGAACTCCTGGCCTCAAATGATCCGCCTGCCTAGGCCTCGCAAAGTGTTGGGATTACAGGAGTGAGCCACCTCATCTGGCCTAAGATATTTATTTATTTATTTATTTATTTATTTATTTATTTATTTATTTATGAGACAAGAGTCTTGCTCTGTCACCAGGTAGTCTAGTGGCACAATCTCTGCTCACTGCAACCTCCCAGATTCAAGTGATTTCCCTGCCTTAGCCTCCTGAGTAGCTGGGACGATGGGAGAGTGCCACCATACCCACCTAATTTTTATTTTGCATTTTAGTAGATACCAGATTTCACCATATTGGCCAAGATGGTCTCAATTTCCCCGACCTCATGAGCTACCCACCTCTGCCTCCCAAAGTGCTGGGATTACTCGCATGAGCCACAGAACCCAGACAGATTATTTTCATAATCAGAGGAATCTTTCCAACTCTTCTTGTGGGAACACTACCAAATGCATAATCAAAAAATGATTGTGACAGAAAAGGCCTTTGGTGCTACATGAGCACATGGAGGTCACTCAGTGAGACAGAAGCTCAGTTTCTGTGGAGAATGGACTGCAGTGACAGAATAAACCTTGGAATGACTGAATTTCCTCAGCACAGCACTCCTGTCACCTGGAGGTGGGGGACACCAAGAGACACAGCAGGGAGGAGGTGGGCAGGGGAGAGCTGGGGGAATGCTCTGGAAAGGTCAGAGTCTGGGTTGATCCTGTTCAGATTTCTCACTTCTTTGTCCTCATCCTCTATCAGAGCTGCTCACACTGTCTCCTTCTCTCAGACCCTAGGGCTTAAGTGATGACTTGCTATTGAACCAGAGACCAGGGTGCACAGGACAGGTATCTGTGTTAAAAGGTGCTGTGTCCTAGCACCACAGGGGACTCACAGTGGTTTCATTCCATCAAATAAATTCTTTTGGATGGTGTAAATACAGGATTTCATGAAAAGAGTCCTGAGTTCAAATATTGGAATTTGGTAGCAACACATAGATACAACGGTTTATTTAGTTTTTGTTATAGGGTCTCCCTCTGTTGCCCAGACTGGAGTGCAGTGGCACAATCACCGCTCACTGTAACCTGGACCTTCCAGGTTCAAGTGGTCCTCCCACCTTAGCTTCCTGAGTAGCTGTGACTGCAGATACTATCACCACACCTGGTTAATGTGTGTATGTGTGTATAGATGGCATCTCCCTATACTGCCCAGGCTGTTCTCAAACTCCCGGACTCAAATGATCTTCCTGCTTGGGTCTCCCCAAATGCTAGAATTGCAGGTGTGAGCCACCCTGTCCAGCTCTGAATTCTTAAAATTATCTGTAGCACATGTGAATAGAGTTTGTGAACTCTACATGAACTTTAAAGTCATCATAGGCATCCACCTGACAACATTGTAGCAGAGTTAGGCTTTTGCAGGAATCTCAGCCAGACAGTAAACGTTCACTAAACAATGACTCTTTTCAGGGCCCTGTGCTGTATGCAGAGATGCAGATTTCATAGCAATTATCTCTATCCCACTACCTACGGTCATTTTAATAGAAGGTGCCTGGGGATGATGGTCATCAGCTCCAATATCTAATTCAGACAATGCCTACTCCCAGCCCATCCGGCGCCAACCCCATAGGCACTCTAAGCCGTGGTTACCAATTGTCTCTGAGGAACACTTGAGAAATCTACTCCCTGATAAAGAACAGCAGAAAGCTATACTGCAAAACCAAGCTGCATGTCAATTGCAAATGTAAATTTTCTAATTGTCTGACAATAAAAAAATACAATTTAAATAATAGCAGGAATGGGCTGGGGGTGGTGGCTTATGCCTGTATCCCCAGCACTTTGGGAGGCGGAGGCGGGTGATTACTTCAGGTCAGGAGGTCCAGACTAGCCTGGCTAAAATGGAGAAACCGGGTCTCTACTAAAAAACAAAAAAAAACAAAAAACAAAAAAACAAAAATTAGCTTAGCATGGTGGCATGAGCTATAATCCCAGTTACTCAGGAGGCTGAGGCCAGATAATCACTTGAACCCAGGAAGTGGAGGTTGCAGTGAGCCGAGATTGTGTCACTGCACTCCAGCCTGGGTGACAGAGTGAGACCCTGTCTCCAAAAAATAAGTCGATAGAGAAATAATACTAAGAGTTAAGAGCTTTTAGAAACATATATATGAGGCTGGTCATGTTGGCTTATGCGGTGTAATCCCAGCACTTGGGAGTCCGAGGTGGGTGGAACACCTGAGGTTAAGAGTTTGAGACCAGCCTGGCCTACATGGTGAAACCCCATCTGTACTAAAAATACAAAAATTACTCAGGCGTCATGGTGGGTGCCTGTAATCTCAGCTACTCAGGAGGCTAAGGCAGGAAAATCACTTTAGCCCAGGATTTGGATGCTACAGTGAGTCAAGATTGTGCCATTGCACTCCAGCCTGCACAACAAGCCCGACTCCAACTCAAAAACAACAAAAATATAGGCTGGGCACAATGGCACATGCCTGTAATTCCAAAACTTTGGGAGGCCTAGGCAGACAGATCACAAGGTCGAGTTTGAGACCAGCCTGACCAAACATGGTGATACCCAGTTTCTACTAAAAATATATAAAAATTAGCCTGGTGTGGTAGTGTGCAACTGGAATCCCAGATACTCAGGAGGCTGAGGCAGAAGAATCACTTGAACCAGGGAGGCAGAAGTTGCAGTGAGCTGAGATCGTGCCACTGCATTCCAGCCCAGGGGACAGAAGGTCAGGAGTTCGAGACCAGCCTGGCCAGCTTGGTGGTGGGCACCTGTAGTTCCAGGTACTATAGAGGCTGAGGCAGGAGAATCACTTGAACCCGGGAGGTGGAGGTTGCGGTGAACCAAGATCACATCACCGCACTCCAGACTGGGTGACAGACTGAGACTTTGTCTCAAAAAAATTTTTTTTCTTAGAGGCAAGATCTTATTATGTTGCCTAGGCTGATCTTGAACTCCTGATCTCAAGGGATCCCCCTCCCTTAGCCTCCCAAAGTGCTGGGAGTGCAGGCATGAGCCCCCATGCCCAGCCAAGAGAAACATTTTTAAAATGAAATGTTACCTATTAATCACTAAGGAGTTATAATTATTTTCATATATAGCTGGAAAATACGGTGTTTCTTAAAAAAAAAAAAATAGTGTTTTGTTTTCTCTAGATATTTATTTTATTTTATTTTATTTGAGACAGAGTCTTGCTCTGTCACCTGGGCTGGAGTGCAGTGATGTAATCTCAAGTCATTGCAACCACTGCCTCCCAGGTTCAAGTGATTCTTCTGCTTCAGCCTCCCACGTAGCAGGGACTACAGGCATGGGCCACCACGCTGGGCTAGTTTTTGCATTTTTTTTTTAAATTGCATTTTAGGTTTTGGGGTACATGTGAAGAACATGCAAGATTGTTGCATAGGTACACACATGGCAGTGTGATTTGCTGCCTTCCTCCCCCATCACCTATATCTGGCATTTCTCCCCATGATATCTCTCCCCCAACTCCCCATCCCCCCGCTGTCCCTCCTCTATCTCCCCCCCCCCACAGACCCCAGTGTGTGATGCTCCCCCTCCCTGTGTCCATGTGTTTGCATTGTTCAACACCTGCCTATGAGTGAGAACATGTGGTGTTTGATTCTCTGCTCTTGTGTCAGTTTGCTCAGAATTATGGTTTCCAGGTTCATCCATGTCCCTACAAAGGACACGAACCCATGGTTTTTTATGGCTGCACAGTATTCCTTGGTGTATGTGTGCCACATTTTCCCTGTCCAGTCTGTCATTGATGGGCATTTGGGTTGGTTCCAGGTCTTCGCTATTGTAAACAGTGCTGCAGCGAACATTCGTGTGCATGTGTCCTTATAGTAGAATGATTTATAATCCTTTGGATATATACCCAGTAATGGGATTGCTGGGCCAAATGGAATTTCTATTTCTAGGTCCTTGAGGAATCGCCACACTGGTCTTCCACAATGGTTGAACTAATTTACACTCCCACCAACAGTGTAAAAGTGTTCCTATTTCTCCACATAGTTTTTGCATTTTTAATAGAGATGGGGTTTCACCATATTAGCCAGGCTGGTCTTGAAATCCTGACCTCATAATCCACCCACCTCAGCCTCCCAAAGTGCTGGGATTACAGGTGTGGGCCACCACACCAGGCCTCTAAATATGTTTTATAAAAATACATAAAGGGCCAGGCATGGTAGCTCATGCCTGTAATCCTAGCACTTTGGGAGGCTGAGGCGCGCAGATCATGAGGTCAGGAGTTGGAGAACAACCTGAACAACATGGAGAAACCTAGTCTCTTAAAAAAAAATTTGCAAACGATTATGTGTGTTTTAGAAACAGAATAGTGGACATAAATTTATAATTGATGCCAGAGCCTACACTTGGCAACTGACATCCACCTGACTTGCTCTGAAACTGATCTAATAGTCCCATAGGGAGTTTTTTTTTTTTTTTTTTAATTAGAAACTTATGGCCAGGCATGGTGGCTCACATCTGTAATCCCAGCACTTTGGGAGGCTGAGGTGGGTGAATCACCTGTGGTCAACAGATCAAGACCATCTACTTGGGAGGCTGTGGCAGGAGAATCACTTGAACCCAGGAGGTGGAGGTTGCAGTGAGCTGAGATCACACCACTGCACTCTAACCTGGCCAACAGAGCAAGACTCCATCTTAAAAAAGAAATTAGAAACTTACCCTTCTGATCTAAAAGCTGGAAAAGCTATACTTGTTTTATCTGAGCTCCTCCTCAGCAAAAGACCTCCAGGCCTCTCAAAAAATATCAAAGACCTGAACTCACCAGCCCATCGGCTCCAGACAGTGAGATGCCTGGCCCTCATTCATCACGACTGCTTCCTTATCCCTCCTGCATTCCTGTTTTCCCACACATGGTTGCATTTCTTTCCTGCTTGATAAACCCCTAGTTTTAGTTGGTCAGGGCTTGTGAACTGGAGATTGATCTTCCACTTCCATGGCTGCAGCACCCAATTAAACTCTTCTCTAGCAATACTCCCCTCTCAGTCACTAGCTTTCTGCGCTGTGAGCAGAACTCCGGCGAAACCCTGGTGTTGTGGTAACAGCTGCACGTCTGCAGAAAGACATCTACCACAGGATGCATGAAAAGTTCCAAGTTCTTTTAGAAGGTATCTTAGCAAAAAAGGATCCCTAAAGCATGCTAGTGAGGTCCAGAATTTTAAGTAGAACCTCCATACTGCTCAATCCCCTTCCCACTCCCCCACCAACCCTGCTCACATCCCTACTCACTCCCCCGCCATGCCAGCTCACTCTCCCATTTGGTATCCTTTTGTGTGATATCTCTTTTTCCCTCTGTTGTACACTATGGGCTGTAAAGTGTGTTCCTTGGTCTAAAGAAATGTAAGCCGGTGGTTCTACATGGTACACTATATCTTTTATTTATTTTGAGAAACAGGGATAATTTGACTTCCTGTCTTTCTATTTGCATGCCCATTATTTTTTTCTCTTGCCTGATTGCCCTAGCCAGGACTTCCAATACTATGTTGAACAGGAATGGTGAGAGAAGGCATCCTTGTCTTGTGCCAGTTTTCAAAGGGAATTCTTTCAACTTTTGCCAATTCAGTATGACATTGGCTGTGCATTTGTTATATATGGCTATTATTTTGAGGTATGTTCCTTCAATATCTAGTTTATTGAGAGCTTTAATTATGAAGCATTTTTGAATTTTATTGAAGGCCTTTTCTGCATCTATTTAGATAATAATGTTGTTTTTGTCTTTAGTTCTGTTTATTTGATAAATAACTTTTATTGATTTCCATATGTTGAACTAACCTTGCATCCTGGGGATAAAGGCTACTTGATCATGGTGCATAAACTTTTTGATGTGCTGTTGGATTCAGTTTGCCAGTATTTTGTTAAGGTTGAGGTTTTGCATTAATGTTCTTCAAAAATATCAGCCTGAAGTTTTCTTCTTTTGTTCTGTCTTTGCCAGGTGTTGGGAGGAGGATGATGCTGGCTTCTGAGACTGTGTCAGGGAGCAAGCAGTCCCTTCTCCTCAAGTTTTTGGAAGAGTTTCAGCAGGAATGGAACTAGCTGTTATTTGTACATCTGGTAGAATTCACCTGTGAATTTGTGTTGTCCTATGCTGCTTTTAGGTTGGTAAGATATCAATTAGCTGGGCGTGCTGGTGCACACCTGTAATCCCAGCTACTCAGGAGTCTGAGGCAGGAGAACCGCTTGAAGCTGGGAGGCAGAGGTTGCAATGAGCCAAGATCGAGCCACTGCACTCCAGCCTGGGTGACAGAGTGAGACTTCATCCAGAAAAAAAAAAAAAGGAAAAGAGAAAAAAGAATAGAAGTTTATTTGGCTCGGAGGCTGAGGAGTCTAAGATCAAGCGACCACAACTTGTGAGGGCCTTCTTGCAGTGCCATACCATAGCAGAGGGACAAGCATGCACAGGACACTGAGAATGGATGGAAACTGAATTCACCCTTTTATCAGAAGCCCACTCCCTGAATAACCCAATCTACTATCCAGATACCAACGTTAATCCATTCATGAGGGCAGAGGCCTCATGACCTAATCAACTCTTAAAGGCCCTACGTCTTATTCTTTTCTTTCCTCCCCTCCCCTCCCCTCCCCCTCTCCTCCCCTTTTCTTTTAGATGGAGTTTTGCTCTTGTTGACCAGGCTAGAGTGCAATGGCATGATCTCGGCTAACTGCAAACTCCACCTCTAGGATTCAAGTGATTCTGCTGCTTCAGCCAACCAAATAGCTGGGATTACAGATGCCCGAGATCACATTTTTGTGTTTTTAGTAGAGACGGGGTTTCACCATGTTGGCCAGGCTGTTCTTGAATTCCTGACCTCAGGTGATCCACCCACCTCAACCTTCCAAAGTGCTGGGATTACAGACATGAGCCATTGTGCCCGGCCAGGTCTCACCTCTTAATGCCATCACAATGGCAAATTTCAACATGAGTTTTGGAGGCATTCAAACCACAGCACTTACCTTGCCTTGTTCTTCTGAATCTCTTGGGATGTCTTCCCAAATTGTTTCATTTTTTTGTGGAAGGGTTAAAAGCAAATAGTTGTGGTTTATCATCAAACATCAGAATTCAGAATGATTTATTTCCTTTTTCTTCTTTTTCTTTTTTTTGTCAAGAGGGTTACTGCTTACTGAAACCTGAACTGATTTCACAGAACTCAGAATAACTCTAAATTAACCTAGGATTTAATTTGTTCAACTTTTCCTTTATCCTCCCTTCCCTTTCATCAATGCTTGACATGCTCACTCTTGGAATAGTTTTTCCTAACCCACTTTCAAGGCCCAACAGAGCACAGAAGGAGCCAGAGAGTGTTTATATTTGACCATTTGACCCCAACACCTCTGAAGGTGCGATCTCAGCTCACTGCAACCTCCACCTCCCAGGTTGAAGTGATTCTCCTGTCTCAGCCTTCTGAGTAGCTGGGATTACAGGCGTGTGCCACCACACTCAGCCAATTTTTGTATTTTTAGTAGAGACATGGTTTCACCATGTTGGTCAGGCTGGTCTCAAACTCCTGACCTCATGATCCACCCACCTCCACCTCCCAAAGTGTTGGGATTACAAGTGTGAGCCACCTTGCCTGGCCCTCTATTAATCTAAACATTTTAAATAAATAAAACATTTGTTAGGTATATAGTAGGTAATACAAAGGTATCTGAACATAAAATTAAGAAACAGCATGTTGAATCCAGAAGTATATTAGAAAACACAAAATAAAGCAGCAAAGTGGCCAGGCCCCCCCCTGGGTGAGGGGGACTGGGTCTGGGATGGGTACCCTCCTCATCAACAAGATCCGGGAGGAGTACCCAGACAGGATCATGAACACGTTCAGTGTGGTGCCCTCACCCAAAGTGTCAGACACGGTGGTGAAGCCCAACAATGCCTCCCTCCCCCATCCTCCAGCTCATAGGAAACACAGACGAGACCTACGGCATCGATAATGAAGCTCTCTATGACATCTGCTTCAGACCCCTAAAGCTGCTACGCCCACCTACAGTGACCTGAACCACCTGGTGTCTGCCACCATGAGTGGGTTCACTACCCGCCGTGCTTCCCAGGCCAGCTCAATTCTGACCTGCAGAAGTTGGCCGTGAATATGGTCCCATTCTCCCACCAGCACGTCTTCATATCCAGCTTTGCCCCACTAACCAGCCAGGGAAGCCAGCAGTCCCAGGCCCTGACAGTGCCGAGCTCACCCAGCAGATGTTGGATGCCATGGCCACTATCTGACAGTGGCCACCGTGTTCAGGGGCCACATATCCATAAAGGAGGTGGATGAGCAAATGCTTAATGTCCAAAACAAGAACAGCAGCTACTTTGCTGAGTTAATCCCCGACAATGAGGAAATGGCTGTCTGCAACATCCCACCCCGAGGGCTAAAAATGTCCGACACCTTCATTGGCAACAGCAGAGCCATCCAGGAGCTGTTCTAGTGCATCGCAGAGCAGTCCACAGCCATGTTTCCGCACAAGACCTTTCTGCACTGGTACACAGGCGAGGGTCTGGACAAGATGGAGTTCACCAAGGCCAAGAGCAACATGAATTACCTGGTGTTCAAATACCAACAGTACCAGAAGGCCACGGCCGAGGAGGTGGGTGAGTTTGAGGAGGAGGTGGTCTAGAGGCTCCAGTCACCGGGGAAAGCAAGGAAGCAGTGTGAACTCTTTATTGATTCCCAGCCTGTCTTCTGGCCTGTCCCACTGTATGTGCACTTGCTGTTTTCCCTGTCCATGTGTCATGCTGTACAGACACCATTATTAAAGCATTTTCATAGTGAAAAAAATTTTTTTGGTGTATTTCCATGCGATCTTTTTTGCCCAATATACATTTTGTATTCCAAAAATACCTGTGCACCTACTGAATACTTCTGTGTGTGACTGCATATGTATCTGTATGTCATGAAGAATAATTATCTACATATCACAGATATAGATCTCAGAGTTTAACTGTGTATGCATTCCTATAATCTCTTCATCTCGTAAGAATGTGAATTTATCTTGGAGACAGAGGCTATCCCTTATCTTTTGAAACAGAGATTGGAAATCCCGGGGCCTGAGCTGTTACACCCTAAGGTTAGTAAACTTCAAGGAACATCTTTTGCTGATCTTCTGAGTGGGAATATTTTTATTTAACCAGTGGGAGGAATGAGGTTCTCCCTTTTAGCAGCTATTTTGCACGATGCTTTCCTCATGAGATTTGTCTCCTTGTCCTCACCATGACCTCATAACCACATCAGTCCCTGCTCATTTCTGAGAAAGCTGGGGCTCTGAGCTCCACTGAGAATTGGTGTTTGAGCTCAGGTAGCAGGGACACAGTGAAGGGGGAGGATTTTGCATGCCAAGGTTGGGAGAAGCAAAGCTGGGAATTGCAGGGGGAGAGAGAGGTTGCTGGGGATAAGCTGATGCCAGAACAGCTTGGGATTGGCCTTGAGTTCCCTGCCAGAGTTGACCTGATTCTGAAGGCCAAGGCCACAGCTCCAATAAACCAGACTCATCCTCATTGTTAGTCTCTTGGGGCCAAAAAACTGGGGAGACAGGGTCCCCTGACAGAATCAAGTTAAATTTCCCAGAGCTCTAGGCATTCATTCACCCTGATCCAGAGCCTTCACACATCCAGGGAAAGAATCATTCCTACAGATAACAGACTAAGGCCAGTAAGGCAATGAGGAAATGCTGGGGGCATAATTCCCTGTGCACATCTGGCCATCTGAGCTCTTCCATGGCAGCTCTGTGGGGCCCTCACACAGCCTCCATGCTCCTGCTCATGCTGCTTGCCCAGCCAGGAGCCTTCCAGCTCCACCTGAGTCACACAGACCCCCAAGGGAAACCAACCCACTTCAGCCTTCTCTTCCACATCCTCCTGTTTATTCCCAGGAGATTTGGTCTTTCTTTTGCACCATGGGTCCCTTCACTTGTCCTTCCACTGTGGGTGGTCACAAGCTCTGTGCCCTTTGGTGTGGATCTCTCTGTTGGAGGACACAGGATGCCCTGCAAGTCAGGGACAGGTGTCATCCCCTCACAGAGACGGCCATGTGGCCCAGACTCTATACACACCTACAAAACTGCTATTTCTGGCTTCTATAAACAGTCTCTGGCTGGGCTGGTGGCTCATACCTGTAATCTCAGCACTTTGGAAGGCCTAAGTTGGCAGATGGCATGAGTCCAGGAGTTTGAGACCAGCCTGGGCAACATGGTGAAACACGGTCTCTACAAAAAATTAAAAAAAAAAAAAAAAAAGGAAGGATTACAGGTGGCTCACACCTGTAATCCTAGCACTTTTGGAGGCCGAGGTGGGTGGATCACCTGAGGTCAGGAGTTTGAGACCAGCCTGGCCAATATGGTGAAACCCTGTCTCTACTAAAAATACAAAAATTAGCCAGGTGTGGTGGTAGGCACCTGTAGTCTCAGCTACTCAGGAGGCTGAGGCAGAAGAACCGCTTGAACTGGGATGTGGAGGTTGCAGTGAGCTGAGATCTGAGATCTCACCACTGCACTCCAGCCTGGGTGACAAAGTGACACTCCATCTCAGAAAGAAAAAGGCAGGGCACTGTGCTTCCTGCATGTAATCCCAGCACTTTGGGAGGCCAAGGCAGGCAGATCATGAGATCAATAGATGAGACTGTCCTAGCCAACATGGTGAAATCCTGTCTCTACTAAAAATACAAAAAATTAGTTGGGCATGGTGACATGCACCTGTAGTCCCAGCTACTTGGGATGCTGAGGCATGAGAATCGCATGAACCTAAGAGGCGGAAGTTGCAGTGAGCAGAGATGGTGCCACTGCACCACAGCCTGGTGACAGAGTGAGACTCTGTCCCCCAAAAAAGAAAAAAAAGAAAAAAGAGCCAAACATGGTGGTGCGTGACTGTAGTCCCAGCTGCTCCTCTGGAGACTAAGGTGGGAGGATCACCTGAACCCTGGAGATGGAGGTTGCACTGAACCTGGATTGCACCCACTGCACTCCAGCCTGGGTGACACAGTGACTCTGTCCCCCACAAAAAATAAAAAATCTGTCTTTATCTACAAGAGATACCTGCTGCCAAACTCATAAAGAGAAAATAATGCAACCGAATGTGTACTCTCAGAAACTTGAGAAAAGTGACCAGGATCTCAGCCAGTGTTACCCTTGTACTGCAAAGCCCTGCAGTACCATCTGTGACATTTCTTTCTATTCACTAAAAAAAAGAGAGATGATTTTTTTACAAATTACTTTATACCGTTCAAATCAACACATCAAGTGGTGCATTTAGAGGTATTGGTCGAGGTCCCAGAGGCCACATGACTAGAGGAGGGGGCTGAAGTCCGAGAGGACACTCAGGTGAAGGTTGAATGTTGGTTGAGACAGCAGGCCAGCCAAGTGAAGGAGTTGGCTGAAGTACCAGAGAAGACCTAGGTGAAGGAGGTGGCTGAGGGCTGAGAGGTCATGAGTAGATTATTTAGGTACTAGAGGAGACTCATTTGAAGGTGTTAGCTAAGGGAAGCCACCAAGGTAGAGAAGGTGGCTGAGGTTCCAGAGACCACTCATGTGAAGGTGGTAGCTAAGGGGCCAGAGGCCACCAAGGTAAAGAAGGTGGCCAAAGTTCCAGAGGCCATTAACTGTAGAAGTAGGCTAAGGTCCCAGAGGCCACACTGGTGGAGGAAGAAGATGATGTTCCCCAGAACGGACAGCTGGATCAGGTGGATAAGGTCTCTCAGGACAGACACCTGGATAAGGTGAATGGGATGCCCCAGGACAGACAGGTGGATGAGGTGGATGGGGTCCCCAGGACAGATAGCAGGATGAGGTGGTTGAGGTAACTCAGGACAGACAGCTGGATGAGATGGATAAAGTCCCGTAGGAGATGCAGCTGGAGGAGGTGGTGGAGGTCCTACAAAACAAACAGCTGGAAGACATGAAGGAGGTCCCAGAGGACACTCGATTGCTGGAGGGTCTGCGGTTCAGAAGATCACCAGCTGGATAAGATGGTGGAGGTAGCCAGAGAGCACTTGACTGGGAAGGGGTGACTGTGGTCTCAGAGAATCTTCACTTGGAGAAGATGGTTGAGGTGGCACAGGACACTCGAGTGAAGTAGGTGGTTGAAGTCCCGGAGGGCATGCGAATGAAATAGGAGGTTGAGGTGCCAGAAAACACTCAAGTGGTGGAGTTGCCTGTGGTCTCAGAAAATCATTAGCTGAAGAAGGTGCTACAGGTAACAGATTACACTCAGGTGGAGGTGTGTGTGGTCTCAGAAAATCTTCAGCTGGAGGTGGTGATAAGAGATACCAGAGAACACTCAAGTGGAGGTGTGTGAGGTCTTAGAACATCTTCGGCTGGAGTTGGTGGTAGAGGTACTAGTGTACACTCAGGTGCAGGTGTCTGTGGTCTCAGAAAATCATCAAGAAGATGAAGAGATACTAGAAGACACTCTATTGAAATAGGTGGTTGAGGTTCCAGGGGGACACTCAAAAGGTGGAGTGACCTGTAATCTCAAAAAATGATCAGTTGGAGAAAGTGGTTGAGATCCCAGAGGACACTGGATAGAAGGTGTGTGCAGTCTCAGAAAATCATCAGCTGGAGATGATGGTTTAGGTACCAGAAGACACTGGAATGGTGTCTGTGGTCTCCAAAGATTATCATCTGGAGAAGGTGATAGAGGTATCAGAAGACACTCGGGTGGAGTTGTGCATGGACTCAGAAAATCATTGGCTAAAAGTGGCAGAGGTAACAGAAGACATTCATGTGTAGGTGTCTGTGGTCCGCCAAAATTATCAGCTGGAGAAGGTGGCTGGGGGCCTAGTGGACACTAGAGTTGAGCAGCTGCCAGAGGTCCCAGAACACCTTAAGCTGACGGGAATGGTTGAGCTCCCAGGTGACACCCAGATGGAGGAGATGGCCAGCAACCCATCAGTGGTCTTGAAGGGTCAGTCATGACGTAGGGGTGAGTAGGGCAATGCTGCGTTGCAGCCATATTGACCTGCAGGCAGAAGGAGGAAATGTTTGGAAATATATTAGTTTGACAGACAGAACCACCACCAACAACACAGGCTGCACCTTATGCTGCTGCTGATAGTTTTTTGCACTTTTCCCATTCTCCAGGTTTCAAAATAGCAGCATCAGTGTCATGAATTCACCCTTCCACTAAGTACCGCCAGCAGCCGGGGAGTGAAGAGAAGTCATTGGGACAAATTGTTTTCTCCACATGCCACTGTGTCTGTCTGCAAATGTTGGCAGGCAGGGGCCTGCCCCAGGGAAGACAGAGTCATAACGCAGTAAGGAAGAAACATGTTTCAGACACAGGAGTGTCGATGTCTATCCTCATTCCTCCCTTACCACCATCACCAGAGCATGCTCCTTGCATCAGATAAACAGCAAGTAAGAGAGGCATGAAAAGCCCATTGTCCACACATATGTTGCAGTTTCTTTTTGGAGAATGTTCTCCAGGACTTTTATGTTCTGTCTCTGATTCTCAGCACTCTGCAAGTCAGTGTGACCACCCTGCTCCAAATCTAAGAAAACAGAGGCTCCCCCGAGGAAGGAGAGCATGTGCCCAGGGTCACACAGCTTGCAAGAGGCAGAGTGGAAGTTGATTCCAGCTCTGCCTGCAGGACCCTCTCATTTCCCCTCTGCTTCCCTTCTTGACAAAGGGTCTTCTTCACTCTGGGGGTGCCCCCTGTGAGCACAAATGGCTCTGGGGAAGTGTGGATTTCTGAAGACATGCAGGGGAACTGGGAAAAGGTTTTCTGACAGAACAATATGACATACAGAAGTCAGTTAGGCATGGCTAGAATATTTCTTTTAACTCCCAGATAATACAAATTTTAAGTGCATTGTGACATAAATAATACTTGTGTCCATGGAAAAATGAGGTGGGAATTCTGAAAGAAGCAAGTTTTAGAAAAGTGTTTGATTTCAAGTGTACAATTCCCATCATGTGCAATCATAGGACTCAACAACTGTTGAAGGTACAGAGGCCACCTGAGAACAAGCATAGCTGAGCATCATTTAAGGCCTTCGTTGCGAATTGTTACTGTGGGTAATAGGTTACATTCACTTTCGCTAACTCACAGTCGAGGCATATTTTCTATTACAAATACGGAAACTCTGACACTTAGAATATTAGATCAGGGGCACCACCAAAGTGGGGTGAAGGCGTTTTTGCACAACACAGTTACCGACAGGAATGGGACTGTGATGAACTATGGAATCGACCTTGTCAAAGAGCATTCAAAATTGCACAAAGCACATATTAATGTTGGATTAATGAGTTTTCCCTTTCATCACTTCTGGGAATACAGCAGATATTTCAACTGTTAATTACCTACTTTATAGAAGAAAACAAACAAAATCACAGCAAAATAAAAGAAAACCCCACATATTTCAGAAATAGATCCCACAACATCTTGAGTAAAAGAGATCAGTCAGAGTTCACTGGGCCATGAGACCTACAGCAGTGGAGGTCAGTCCACTCAAGATGACTAGCTGGGAATGGAGAAGGCAGAAAGCTTGTGGGGAAAATTTTGCTTCTGAAAAAAATCCAGACAGAAAAGGTATCACAGAACCCACAGAATACATGCAGGCCAGGAGAGGGCGATGGAAGAAAATACTACAGTGTCCTAACACAGGCAGAGTGAAAATGACCCCAGTATTTACCTTTGTCTTCTCTGTGTTTTCAGTTGGGACACAGCTGCTGTCCTCACAGGAACCGAATGAGGTCCTGAATCTGCTAAGGGCCAGAGAAGGGAATGGGGCTAAATCTGGCTTGCATGTTCTGTGCAGAATAAGAAACCCTCCACACCCTCCACTGCCATCTCACTCTCTTTGCCACACTCAGGTCCCTTACCAGAGGCACAGGGTTTATTGACCAGATGACTCAGAGGACCCTGGAGCCCTCTGGGCCTCAGCCTTGAGAAAGACACCTCAGAGCCCCGATCCAGGGGTTTTCTTAACTCTCAACAGGCTGTGGACAGATCGGGCGCTAACCAGCTGGATATGAGCTTTAAATCAGGGGTTCCCAGTATATATCAAAGGAAATCACCCATCATGTGAGCACAGACTCAAAATTAAAATAGAGACAGCCATGGATGGGAAGAACATCTATAGGCCCAGGACAGGAGCATCACTGTTCCTTTTCTTCAAGCTATAGGGGCATTTAAAATTCTGTGGAATCACAGTGAATCTAACCTCCATATCTCACCAGGCATTGTCAATATTTATGAACAGAAATGAACATAATGAGACTAACAGTCATGACAAAAGGTAAGAGCTACAGAAATAAAACAGAGGCCAGGTGTGGTGGCTCACACGTGTAATTCCAGCACTTTGGAAGGCTGAGGTAGGCAGATCACTTGAGGTCAAGAGTTAGAGACAAGCCTGGCCAGCATGGTGAAACTCTGTCTCTACTAAAAATACAAAAAAGAAAAAATTGTCCAGGCATGGTGGCAGGCGTATGTACTCCCAGCTACTTGGGAGGCTGAGGCAGGAGAATTGCTTGAACTCGGGAGGTGGAGGTTGCAGTGAGCAAAAATCGCACCACTGCACTTCAGCCTGGGTGACAGAGCAAGGTTTTCAAAATGAAAAGAAAAGAAGAAAAGGAAAGAAATCAACTGGAAAGTTTTAGGGTCACACTTCAAATGTTAGAGGAGTAACATTACATAGAAATTTAGCTTACTAAAGGAGTTATATAGTTCACAATAAACAATTTAAACAAACAAAAAGAACACAGGAAGTTCCAAAGAGTGCAAATAAATGCTTCTTTTCTTAAAGCAGATCTCATGGTACTGCTTTATTGATCCATGAAGACATTGCCTGAAAATCTCTGCTCTCATCAGCACTTTCAGCTCCCATTCTAAAATGCTATTGTTGTTACTTTTCTCAAATGAAAGAAAAATAAAGCCTTCACATTGACTCAAGGTGGGAAGCAGAGCTGGCCCATTTGCCTTGCAGGCTCATCTCCACAGTTAAAATTAACCAAGACTTCAGGGTGCGGCAATGTCCACAGTCAGTGCAGGGGCCTGAGCTCCACCATTCACAGGGGGACCAGCCAAGAGCCATTCAGCTAGGGCACCTGAGTAAAAAGGAGCCCTGCCACCCAACGGGACAACTGTTCTCTTCATAAGTGCTTGGAACTGTTTCCAGGAAACATGACAATTACCCCCACCTGAGCCCTCACCCCCAAAAGGAGAAGCAGGGTGTGTGGATTGTGCAGCAGAAATTAAGCAGCTGCCTTCACAGGAGCTCCCACCTCTCCAGAAAGGGTTCTCTAGGCACAGGTGTTTCTGGGCCAGCTCCTCACTCATGTCTCTCTCTGGCACTCTCTTCTTTTCCTCATATCCCATCTAGAAGACAGAGAAAGAGTTGACTTGAAGAAGAATTAAAACACCACATTCTTTACTAGACACTGAAAGCTTCATCTTAAAAAAAAAATTCTTAAAAATGACCATCACAACTGGGTGAGGTGGCTCACGCCTGCAATCCCAGCACTTTGGGAGGCTGAGGTGGGTGGATCACCTGATTTCAGAAGTTTGAGAGCAGCCTGACCAACATGGAGAAACTCTGTCTCTACTAAAAATACAAAATTAGTCAGGCATAGTGGCACATGCTTTTAATTCCATCTACTCAGGAGCCTGAGGTAGAGAATTGCTTGAACCCAGGAGGTGGAGGTTGCAGTGAGCTGAGATTGCACCGTTGCACTCCTTCTGAGTGACAGAGCCCGACCCCGGCTCAAAAAGAAAAAAATCCATCACAATGACCTACATGTGCTGCTTGTAGGCAGCCTTCCTCTCTGCCATCTCCCTATCCAAGGCTTGAGCACAGAGCTGTGGGGGAGAAAAACACATCCATGTCCTGACCTGGCTGACTATGCCCAAAAGCAAGGAAAACAAACAAACAAACAAACAAAACTTACCCAGTTGTCAAGAGCCTTTCTTGCAGAAGAGGTCATCTGAAAAAGTCACCACGCCCAGCCTGAAAGAACATCTTTCAAGTTCTTTGTAGAATT
Organism: Ateles fusciceps; assembly: GCA_036589455.1. Classification (NCBI taxonomy): domain Eukaryota; kingdom Metazoa; phylum Chordata; class Mammalia; order Primates; family Atelidae; genus Ateles; species Ateles fusciceps. The sequence continues at coordinate 73,293 of JAZHEH010001059.1, read as the reverse complement.
TGATTTTTCTGATTTTAACTCCCAGGTAAGATTTTAATCCCAGGTATACAAATTACCTGGGAGTTAAAATTAGAAGTGGTACATTAAAAAACATCCCCTCCCCAGGCATAGTGGTTCACGCTTGTAACCTCAGCACTTTGAGAGGCCGAGACAGGTGGATCACTTGAGATTGGGAGTTTGAGACCAGCCTGGCAAACATGGTGAAACCCCATCTCTACTAAAAATACAAAAATTGGCTAGGTGAGGTGGCAACCATCTGTTGTTTCAGCTGCTGGCGGGGAGTGGGGCTGAGGCAGGAGAATCACTTAAACCCAGGAGGTAGAGGTTGCAGTGAGCCAAGATCACACCATTATACTCCAGTGTGGGTGACAGAGCCAGACTCTGTCAAAAAAAAAAAAAAGAAAGAAAACTTCCCCCAATGTATATTAACAATTCTCTGTTCAGGACTAAGTGGGGTAGAGACTGTTAAATGCGGCAGAACATGGTGGCTCACACCTGTAATCCCAGCACTTTGGGAGGCTGAGGTGGGTGGATCATCTGAGTTCAGAGTCGAGACCAGCCTGGCAAAAATGGTGAAATCCCATCTCTACCCAAAATACAAAAATTAGCCAGGCATGGTGATGCACACCTGTAATTCCAGCTACTTGGGAGGCTGGAGCAGGAGACTCACTGGAACATGGGAGGCAGAGGTTGCAGTGAGCTGAGACTGTGCCACTGCACTCCAGCCTGGACCAGAGACTGAGACTCCATTTCAAAAAAAAAAAAAAAAAAAAAAAAAAAAAAAGGAGAGACTGTTAAATGTGCCTAGATATCTTCATAAGTCATCTATTTTCTGTTTTCTACATATCTTGAAAGGCAGGTGCTCAATAAACACTTGAGGAATCAATGCATGTGGGCTCCGCAGCCACAGTGTTTAGGTCCTATTCGGCCTCCACCACTTATGAGTTGAGTGATCTGGGCAAGGTAATTCACCTCTTTATGTCTCCGTTTCCTTCGCTATAAAATATAGATAATAAGAATCCCTAGCTCCTTAGGTTGTTGCCAGGGGTGAATGATTTGGCACATAGTAGGGGCTTTTTAAACATTAGCTGTGATGATCTCCTTCCAAATCGTCCTTTTCAGAGCCACAGATGAGGCCACAGTGCCGCCTGGTGATCCTAGAGTGTAAGTACACATGATCGCCAATATGCTGTCTCTCCACCACGGGTCCCAGACTGGCTGGTTACCGCCTGGAGGTTTCTGCTGCATCTGCCTTCTCAGTGCTCAAGTAAAGATTTTTGTATTTTCTTCCTCGCATTCCTGCAGATGGGGTTCAGGTTGCCCAACACAGCTGGGTGATCCACACAGGGCAGTGACCGCCTGTGCCTGCCCTGTGAGGTAGCTGGAGAATGTTCCTTCCTTCTCAAGCTCTGGGCAGATGCCAGGGCTGGGGTGACTCATGCCCTTAAGTTTCTTGCTTTGGAGGGTCACATTTTCTGTTGGCAAGGAAGGCAAAGGTCACAGGAAGCCAGAGACCTGGGACCTCTCTGTGCCATAGGCCCAAACAATAAAGACCTGAACACTCTATGCTAAAAGACCAAGGCTCAGGTGCTCCCCCAGGGCTTCTCACCTCATGGCCTTTGCTGAGGGAGGATGAATACTATGTTCTCCTAGAGGTTTGGGAGCTGGTAGCAAGCAGCCTCTCCAGCACAAAATTTCTTGGAAACCTCAAACTGTGTCTAAAACATTCACGCACATTTTGCATCCTATTTTCCATATGTAAGCATGTTTTAGAAAAAACCCTCTATTTCCTAAATATGCAAGAGAAATGAGTATTGTAGGACAATGTGGCTTTTTAAAACATGTTGTTATTTAGGCCCAGGATGGTGGCTCATGCCTGTAATCCCAGTACTTTGGGAGGGTGAGGTGGGCAGATCACCTGAGGTCAGGAGTGCAAGACCAGCCTGACCAACAAGGAGAAACCCCATGGCTACTAAAAATACAGAATCAGCCAGGTGTGGTGGCGCATTCCTGTAATCCCAGCTACTTGGGAGGCTGAGGCAGGAGAATCACTTAAATCTGGAAGGCGGATGTTGTGGTGAGCCAAGATTGCCCCATTGCACTTCAACCTAGGAAACAAGAGCAAAACTGTCTCAAACATATATATATATATTATATATATATTATGTATGATGTATATATAGTATATATTATATATAAAAATATATTATATAGATATTATATACATAACATATATGGTTATTTAAAAATCTTCCCCACCCCCTTTCTGAACTCCAAGAATGACAAATGCTTGTTCAACAAATATTATTAAATACCTACTATGGGCCAGGTGCAGTGGCTCACATTTGTGATCCCACCACTTTGGGAGGCCAAGTTGGGTGAAACACTTGAGGCAAAAGTTTGAGATCAGCCTGGCCAACATGGTGAAATGCCATCAGTACTAAAAGTACAAATATTAGCCAGGCGTGGTAGTGCATGCCTGTAATCCCGGCTACTAGGGAGGCTGAGGCAGGAGCCACTGCACTCCAGCCTGGGCAACAAAGCAAGACTCCATCTGTAAATTAATTAATTAAAATAAATAAATAAATAAATGCCTACTATATGCCAGCCATGATTCATGGTCTTGGGCTATAGCAGAGAACAAACCGACAGGGTTCCTCTCTTCTGTAACTTACACTCTTATGCGATAATGAGCAGGGTTAACATTAATTAAGCTGTTACTACTTGTTAGTCACAGTGCAAAGTCATTTCCACACATTATTACACTTAAACCTGCTAGCAAGCTTACAAAGGACATAGTTATTTTTCCCTGAAAAACAGTCTTGGACAGGCATGGTGGCTCACGCTTGTAATCCCAGTATTTTGGGGGGCTGAGGCAGGTGGATCACCTGAGGTCAGGAGTTGGAGACCAGCCTGGCCAACATAGTGAAACCCCATCCCTACTAAAAATACAAAAATTAGCTGGGCCTAGTAACAGGTGCCTGTAATCCCAGGACTCCAGTGGTTGAGGCAGGAGAATCACTTGAACCCAGGAGGAGGAGGTTGCAGTGAACCAAGATTGCGACATTGCACTCCAGCCTAGGTGACAAGAGCAAAACTCTTCTCAAAACAAATAAACAAAAACAAACAAACAACAACAAAAAACTAATTCTCAGAATGATGAAGCACTTTGTCCAATGTGACACAGCTAGTAAGTGTTGAGACCTCGCAGCCAGTCAAAGCCTATCTCATTCTAAACGCCATGCTATGTGTTCTCTGGCCCATGGAGAATAATTTTAACACAGTCGATAACATTTCTACACAACAATATGCTTGTCTCAAGTCCAAGAGTGCCTCCTCTACCACCTATAATACTGGCTTTCTGGTCAGTAAAGATGCCATTCATATGTGTAATCAGGTGGCAAATGGAGATATGACCAAAGTCATCATGTGTGTACACCCATAACCCTGTACACACTCATCCTGTGTTTGATTAAATTCAAGTCTTCATTTTGATTACTGAGCAAAACTGAGCTTTAAAAGGGTTAAAGGTTTTTTGTTTGTTTTTGAGACTGAGTCTCTCTCTGTTGCCCAGGTTGGAGTGCAGTGGCACGATCTCGGCTCACTGCAATCCCTGCCTCCCAGATTCAAGCGATCCTCATGCCTCAGCCTTCCTCGTAGCTGGGATTATAGGCATGCACCACCATGCCTGGCTAATTTTTGTATTTTTAGGAGAGGTGGGGTTTCACCATGTTGGTCAGGCTGGTCTTGAACTCCTGACCTAAGGTGATCCATCTGCCTTGGCCTCCCAAAGTGCTGGGGTTACAGGCATGAGCCACTGCACCTGGCCTAAAGGGTTATGGTTTTTATATCCATATCCAAGTAACTTTCTGTATTGCTTTCAAAGTATCTGGTTAAATGAATATTCTTTATTTATTTTTGAGACTGAGTCTTGCTCTGTCACCCAGGCTGGAGTGCAGTGGCACAGTCTCAGCTCACTAAAACCTCCACTTCCTGGGTTCAAGCGATTCTCCTGCCTCAGCCTCCTGAGTAGCTGGGACTACAGGCACTTGTCACCATGCCCAGCTAATTTTTTGTGTTTTCAGTAGAGACGGGGTTTCACCATGTTAGCTAAAATGGTCTTGATCTCCTGACCTCGTGATCCACCCACCTTGTTCTCCTAAAGTGCTGGGATTACAGGCATCAGCCACCATGCCCGGTCTGCATATTCTTTTAAAAGTGACCTGTGATTCTCTTCTGATCAAGTGTTTTCAAACTTGGTATCTTTGATGGGTTTTGCCAGCATCAAAATCCTAAATCAAGTATTTTTGGTTTAAAGTTAACTTTGGGATTTTTCAGCTGTGTCCCTCGGGAGTCTAAAGAATGTATCTCTGATCTTGTAGAGATATTAAATGATTAGATTTATTTGGCAAGTTGTATAGGCGGGCATTGTCAAATGTGGTGATACTTCATGGGAGGGCATTGTCAGACGAGGTGACAGTAGATCTCATCTCAGTTCTATTTATGGGTATATTGTGGATATACATGTTCCAGAAGTTATATACATTTGTACAATTTTAATATGTTATGATTTGTAATTTTGATTGTTATGCTAAATGTTTGCTAAAGTCATATGTGTATAAACATGTTATTAATGGCTTGTCATGATTGCTCATGCCTATAATCCCAGCACTTTGAGAGACTGAGGCAGGTGGATTAACTGAGGTCAAGGAGTTTGAGACCCACCTGACCAATATGGTGAAAACACATCTCTACTACATTTTTTTTTTGAATCAGGATCTCACTCTGTCATCCAGGTAGGAGTGCAGTGGGGAAATGTCAGTTCATTGCAACCTCAACCCACAGTCCCATCCCAAGATCCCTGGGCTCAATCAGTCCTCCCTGCTCAGCCTCCCAAGTAACTGGAACAACAGGCATGCACCACCACACCCGGCTAATTTTGTTTGTTTTTTGCAGAGACCAGAGCTCCCTGTGTTTCTCAGGCTGGTCTCGAACTGCTGGCCTCAAGCAATCCTCCTGCCTCAGCCTGTCAAAATGTCGTGAGCCACCCCACCTGGGCAGAGTGAGGATGTTTTTGAGGACTGTGGTAAACAGCCTCCTCATATTTACGTCCTATATAATCCTCTTCCTTTGAACATGGGCTGGACCTAGGGACTATTGGAACTCTTTTCTTTCTCTCTCTCTTTTTTTTTTTTTTTTTGAGGTGGGGTTTTGCCTTCTAGGCCAGGCTGAAGTGCAATGGTGTGATTTTGGTTCACTTCAAACTCTGCCTCCTGAGTTTAAGTGATTCTCTTGCCTCAGCTTCCCAAGTAGCTGGTATTACAGGCATGTTCCACTACGTCCAGCTAATTTTTGTATTTTTAGTTGAGATGGTGTTTCACCATATTGGTCAGGCTGGTCTTGAACTCCTGACCTCAGGTGATACACCCACCTCAGCCTCCTAAAATTCTGAGATTACAGGCTTGAGTGATACACCCACTTCAGCCTCCTAAAATTCTGGGATTACTGGCTTGAGCCATCTTGCCTTGCTGGACCTATGTGCTATTTTCTAAGTAGCAATAGAATACCTAATAGTGATGGGATGTCACTTCTGGTATTAGGTTACAAAAAAGGACTGTGATCTCTCTCTCATTTTCTTTTTCTTTCTCCTCCTCTTTCTCCTCCCTAACCCTGGGGCAAGCCAGCTGCTTCTTATGAAGAGGTACAAGTGGACAGGAACTGAGGTCTCCAGCCAACAGACAGAGAGGACCTGAGGCCTGCCAGCAGCTGTGGAAGTGAGTTTGAAAGAGGATTGTGAAGGCTTGCGAGAGCTGCAGCCCTGACTGACAGCTCGATTGTATCCTCACCAGAGCCTGAGCCAGAGGACACAGCCAACCTCACCCAGATTCCTAGCCCATTGAAACCGTGAGGGGGGGGAAAAAAGTGTGTTATTAAACTGCTAAGTTTGGGGAGATTTTTTACCCAACAATAGGTAATGAATACAAGGATATTGCTTATTTCTCAAAATCACTATATAAAGCCCCTGAAAAATTGAAAGCTGCAACAAGGGAAACACTGAGAGTCTCCAAGAACACTGTATTTCTTAGAGACAGTGAGAAAAGCACATACATGTGTTTTCCTTTTAATGTTGGCCACTAGGAAGCTCAGAGCCAATGTATGACCCAATTTTAATAACTGTGTAAGCCCCTAGGACTGGCTTATCTGTGTTCTTATTCCTGGCCTTTCATTTTATTCTGACTTTTTTTTTCTCTCTCTCTCTTTTTTTTTTTTTTGAAACAAGATGGAGTTTCGCTCTTGTTGCCCAGGCTGGAGTGCAGTGGCGCAGCTCATCGCAAACTCAGCCTCCCAGGTTCAAGGGATTCTCCTGCCTCAGCCTCCCGAGTAGTAGCTGGGTTCACAGTCATGTGTCACCATGCCTGGCTAATTTTGTATTTTTAGGAGAGACAGGGTTTCTCCATGTTGGTGAGATTGGTCTTGAACTCCCGACCTCAGGTGATCCGCCTGCCTCGGCCTCCCAACGTGCTGGGATTACAGGCATGAGCCACCATGGCTGGGCCTGACTTTTCCTTTTCTTCATAGTGATTTTATTAGCTCATCTACGTTTTTCTGTATGATATGGATTACGGTAAGGCACCTCAAATTCAGCTTACAGAGAAGCAAGGCATTCGTAAATTTTTTTTTAATTCCACCAAACATTTAAAGAACTAGTACCAATCCTACTAATTAATATTTTTATTATTTTTTTATTTTTTAAAAAGAAAAAGACGGGGTTTCACCAGGTTGGTGAGGCTGGTCTTGAACTCCTGACCTCAGGGGATCCGCCCGCCTTGGCCTCCAAAGTGCTTGGATTACAGGTGTGAGCCATCACGCCAGGCCTTTTTTTTTTTTTTTTTTTTTTTTAAAGATTCTTACTCTATGGCTCAGGATGGAGTACAGTGATGCAATTTTGGCTCACTGCAACCTCCACCTCCCGGGTTCAAGTGATTCTCGTGCCTCAGCCTCCCAAGTAGCTGGGATTACAAGCGCACACGACCATGCCTGGCTAATTTTTTATTTTATTTTACTTTATTTTAGTAGAGGTGGAGGTTTCACCATGTAGGCCAGGCTAATCTGTAACTCCTGATCTCAAGTGATCCACCTGCCTCAGCATCCCAAAGTGTTAGGATTGTAGGCGTGAGCCACTGCGCTCGGCCCATAAATCATTTTTTAAAAAATAGTGTTTTAACTTAAAACATAGTTTTGCACATTAAAAAAAAAAAGTTTTGCACAGGTTGAACACAAAGTGCCTGGAGGTGGTGGTGGGATGATCAGGTCATAGGAGGGTGGCTCAGAAGCCTCAAGCATTGGCCGGGAGTGATTTGGATTGTATCAGAAATATCGAGTGATAACGACGAAAAAGGATGGGAACTAGTTGCCATCCCAGAGGGAGGGGCTGAGGGTTCACCCAGCCACCCACAGTGGGATCCTTGCTAAGTGATCCTGGCAACTACTCCCCTAAGTCCCTCCCACCCAGTCCCACCCCCTCACCCCGGGCCCCACCCTCATACTGGGTCCCGCCCTTCAAGCGCACCGCGACGCCCCGCCTCAGTCTCCACCAGCCAATTCGGCCTCCTGGAGGATTGCGGGCACAGCCCCCTCCCTCCGTGCCCCTGCATGCCTTGCCGGCTCCGCCCTTCTCATTTCGGGGCGGTTGGGCTGTGCTTGTGGGGGTGCGGTCCAGAGCAAGCGATGAAGCCAATGAGGCGCAGCGGCTGAGGTGGAGGCGGAAGGAGGCGGTGGTGGCGGAGAGGTAAGGTAGCGGCGGAGGGGTAAGATGGTGGCTCTCGTCCTCCTGAGAGTGTCGGTGCTGTGGTGGGAGCCGGTGGCCCGGTACGCTGTGTGCTTTCTGCTCTCCATCTGATGCCTACCACGTAGAGCCGGAGTAGGAGCGGGACCCCGAGCACCCGGCCCTCTGCGACCTGGGGCCCTGGGTGAGGTGCTTCGCCGCCCTGGCCTCCAGGTAGCCGTTCGGGAGTGGGCCAGGAGCGGCCGCGCAAGGCGTTGGTGGAGGCTGAGGGTAGGGAGCTCGCGGCGGGAGCTCGGGCCTGGGCCACCAGGGACCTGGCCACGGGGAACGGATGGGGGCGGGCTGGGGCGGGCGAGGGGTGGCAGCTGGGCGCTCCTGTCCCAGGGCCGGCCCGAGCCCAGGCCGCGCAGCGGAGGTGGTGGGGCCGCGAGGCCGCCAGGAAGGGATGAGGTGACAGAGTGCAGCCGGGAGGCCGCGGCGGTCCGGGTGTGGTCGGGCGGGCGGGGGGGGGTGCTGGGCTGGAGCGCGAGGGTCTGAGGAGGGTGGGTCCTGGCCAGCCTGACAGGTTTCCAGGTTCTCTGGAGGCGGGCCGGGGTGTGGGACACTGTCCGCCGCACCCGCGAGGCCAGCAGCCACCTCTTGTTCCCCCATCGCTGCAGGCGAAGCTTTGAGGCCTGCGCAGACTCAGGGGGGTTGTGTTTCCCAGTGTCTTTCTGGTCAGGCCTCTTTGTACTCCAGCGCTAGTGAGAATTTGCAGACTTGCTGGGCCGGTAACATTTATGGGCAACCACGAGTTTGACCCTACCCTGGAAGAAGATACTGGCACTTAACATATCTGATTTCTTGGATTTCACCTCGTATATTTCAGTGTGGCAAGAGAGGGAAATGGTCTGAGTTTGGGTCTGAGTTTAAGCTTCATTGGAGTAAAGGACAAGTATGTTATGTGTATGGTGGTGTTTTAGGCACTGGGATGACTTTTAAAAGTGGTTCCTTATTAGTATAATAGGATACCCACAACAGATTAAAAACACACGCTTTGCTAAACTAGAGCGATTGGTTTGTGTTACTGATCATTTTAGTTTTTTTTTAATGTTGTAATTGGTTTGTCTGTTACATTTTAACGCATTAAATTTTCCTAGGCAAGTTACTTTGAAAAAGGGAGGAATTTACATTTTAAAGGTTGCTGCTTTTTTTTTCTTTAATGGGGGGGTATTACAAACATAACAGAATTTGAAGGCATGATTTCAGAATTGATAGGTTACGATTTTAATAGAGACTATGTCTAATATTTAGATGTTTGTTAATATGTTTGTTAACAGTCACATTTGAGCAATTTCTTCCCCCTCCTGTTGATTGGTAAATTGGTACGTAGACAGAAATGTATAACACACTAGTTTATTTTGACTCACATATTGTTGATTACGTGAACAAGGTAGCAGTGGAGTTTGTCTTGTTATTGGTTACAAACTTGAGGGTGCAGATCTTTCCACTTAGCCTTCTAATGGACCAGATACTCTATCTCATTTGCTCTTAAACCAAATCCTGTGGCTTTTTATGGGGGAAGTAATTAACACCTGGCCAAATGAAACATTTTGAAAATGCATTTAAAATGTAGGTATTAGTTTACAGGGGACAATACATAGATGTGACAAAAAGCTCACATTTGTTGGTGGTGGTTATTCCGAACCAAGGTAACAGGCTGTAATAGGCTGATTAGACCCTCAGATATCCTTTGAGAAACATCGGGTGTCTTTTATGCAAAATGTTAATGTTATTTCCACTTTGGGAAAGGACTTTTAAACTCCTAAGTACCTTCCACCTGAAGTTAGTTGATTGAATAAATATGTAAGGAAAACACTATGCAGCAGCAAATTTCAAGTATTTAAGAAACAAGAACTGAAAATAACTTTTGATCCTAGGTTAATATGGAATTTAAGCAGAATTATTACCAATTTTAGATATTTTTTTTGAAAAAAGTAGTCTAAAATAAATGGACCTTTTAACATTGGGGCATGGAAGGAGTACTTTACTGTATGCTTAAGTTCTTAAAATTGACTTTTTTTTAAAAAGAGTTTTGAATCATTTAATAAGCATACACTCTAAATATTTCTATAGTTAGATGTCCTGCAAGAGTTGTATGTGCATCATAAAACATCAAGAAGTATATTAAAAGTATATATAAGTACATGCAAGATTAAAGGTAACTGGATTTCTTTATAGTTTAAATTTGAATTTAATATGTTGTGACTGAAAGGGTTGTTTCAGTGTGTAGCTGTGGGCATAAAACAGTTTAACTTAGATGCTTTTTTTTTTTTTTTTAAATTAAGGTGGAAGTGTGATTGAAGAGAAGTTAGAAAATTCACAGTTAAACCAAATAGAAAGGCCTGAAGCAATTTCCCGTTTTTTGTAAAATGAAGCTCCAAGGGTATTAATTTTTATTTTTTTTTAAGAAAGAAAAGAAAAGAGAGAAAGAAGGAAAAAAGAGAATGAAAGAAAGGGAAAAGAAGAAGAAAAAGAGGGAGAGAGAACAGGAATCTTGCTCTATTGCCCAGGCTAGAATGCAGTCTAAAAATGGGTATTGAAAAGCTCTTTTAATACTAATAATTGTGTTATACAATGGAGACAGGAAGGAATAAGGGAGGAAAATAACAAACAGCCAACCAATATTTCATTTAAACCTATGAAATGCTATGCAATTGCTGGGGAGTAATTTACTCCCAACCATGTGGTCACTTTTAGAATAGATGTGATATGTTGCTGAAGAAAATGTATGTTTTGTGGATTTGGAGTAGAGAGTTCTGTAAATGTTTATTAAGTTTACTTGTTCGAGGTCTAAGTTCAAGTCCTGGGTATCCTTGTTAACCTTCCGTCTCATTGATCTGTCCAATACTGACAATGTAGTGTTAAAGTCTCCCACTATTATTGTGTGGGAGTCCAAGTCTCTTTGTAAGTCACCAAGAATTTGCGCTATGTATCTGGGTGCTCCTGTATTGGGGTGCGCATAGACTTAGGATTGTTAGCTCTTCCCATTACATTGATCCCTCTACCATTATACAATGTCCTTATCTCTTTTGGTTTCTATTACTTTAAAGTCTATTTTATTAGAGACGAGAATTACAACTCCTGCTTTTTTTTTTTTTTTTTTTCTCTCCATTTGGTTGGCAAATCTCCTCCATCCCTTTGTTTTGAGTCTCTGTATATTCTTGCATGTGAGATGGGTCCGGATGCAGCTTACCCATGGGTTTTTTGGAATGGCTGATACTGGTTGTTCCTTTCTGTATATAGTTCTTCTTTCAGAAGCTCTTGTAAAGCAGGCCTGGTGGTAATGAAATCTCTGAGTACTTGCTTGTTTGTAAAAAATTTTATTTTTCCTTCACTTATGAAACTTAGTTGGGCTGGATATGAAAGTCTAGGTTGAAAGTTCTTTCCTTTAAGGATGTTGAATATTGGCCCCCACTCTCTTCTGGCTTGTAGGGTTTCTGCTGAGAGATCTGCTGTGAGTCTGATAGGCTTCCCCCTTGTGGGTAACCTGACCTTTCTCTCTGGCTGCCCTTAATATTTTCTCCTTCATTTCAACCCCGGTGAATCTAATGATTATGTGCCTTGGGGTTGCTCTTTTTGAGGAATATCTTTGTGGTGTTGTCTGTATTACCTGGATTTGAGTATTGTCCTGCCTTGCTAGGTTGGGAAAGTTTTCCTGGATAATATCCTGAATAATATTTTCCAGCTTGGATTCATTCTCTTCGTCACATTCAGGTACACCTATCAAACGTAGATTAGGTCTTTTCACATAGTCCCATATTTCTTGGAGAGACTTTGCTCATTCCTTTTTACCCTTTTTTCTCTAATCTTGTCTTCTCGTTTTATTTTGTTAAGTTGGTCTTCGACCTCTGAAATCCTTTCTTCTGCTTGATCAATTCGACTGTTAAAACTTGTGCATACTTCGCGAAGTTCTCGTATTGTGTTTTTCAGCTCCATTAATTCACTTATATTCTTCTCTCTAAATTGTCCATTCTCGTTAACATGTCGTCAAACCTGTTTTCAAGGTTCTTAGTTTCTTTTGCATTGGGCTAGAACATGTTCTTTTAGCTCACAGAAGTTTCTCATTATCCACCTTCTGAAGCCTAATTCTGTTGATTCCTCACATTCATTCTCGATCAGGCCTTGTTCAATTGGTGATGAGGAACTGCATTCCTCTGTAGGAGGAAAGGCATTCTGATTTCGGGTGTTTTCAGCCTTTTTGCGCTGGTTTCTTCCCATCTTTGTGGATTTATCCACCTGTCGTCTGTGTAATTGCTGACTTTCAGATTAGGTCTCTAAGTGGATGTCCAGCTTGTTGGTGGAAAAGTTTTTTTCTGTTTCTTAGTTTTCCTTCAGCGGACGCCCCTCCCCCACAGAGCTGGACCTTCCTGGGTTCAGCTGTACTTGCTGTGAAACTCTCAATCTACAGCAGTTCCAATTGCTGTTTTTTTTTTGTTGGTGGGGGGGACCAGCCTTCCCTTGCGGCGACCCACTACGCCGGCTGAAACAGCGGCGTTAAGATTCGTGGCACTTTTCTGCCCGGGAATCTCCCAGTCTGGTTCCCCACTTCAGTCCGCTTTTCAATCAGCTGAATGGGAGACTCTGTCTTCCCGGAGCTCCAACGCCAACTAAAGGGCTCTCAGTCCCGTATACTCCGGACTGAGAACCGCTGTGCCGGGGCGCCTGCAAAACGGCGGCGCCGAGCAAAAGAGTCGCGCTGGCGACCCGTGGGGCTCCTCCACCGGGAATCTCTGGTCCGTGGGCAATAAAAATTCATCTGAAAGTGTGGCATCCACTACTCTCTGCGCTTTCAGTGGGAGCTACAATCCTGAGCTGCTGCTAATCGGCCATCTTGGATCTCTCTCCAGATGCTTGTTAAGGGTAGGTATAAAATAAGATACGCTAATAAGAACAGTAAATAACTCTTGCTATCTATACAGTGAAATTATTTTAAGAAATTTGTTCAGTTTGATCAGCCTGTTTATAAACTACTCGCAAAAATCAAGTAGTTTATAAACTACTCATTTAATACAATGAATTTACAGGTCAGCCTATTTTGGAAATAGTTTATAAACAGGCTGATTAAATATCACATATGTATATATACATATATACACACACACACACACATAGACTAATTTTCTTTTGGAAGTAGGTAGACAAAACATTGAAAGTTTTTATTTTGTCAAGCTGAAAGAGACCTTAAATGAAAGCTGATTATTGGACACCTCAAGTTAGTTTCTTTTGAGTAGTGATTGCCATGTAGCAGTACTACTCAAAGATATGACTCTTAGGAAAGAAAGTTTGAGCCCAGGCTGGGTGTGGTGGCTCACACCTGTAATACCACTGCTTTGGGAGGCCGAAGCAGGCGGATTACCTGAGGTTGGGAGTTCGAGACCGGCTTGACTAACATGGAGAAACCCTGTCTCTACTAAAAATACAAAATTAGGTGGGTGGGTGTGGTGGTGCGTGCCTGTAATCCCAGCTACTCAGGAGGCTGAGACAGAAGAATTGCTTGAACCTGGGAGATGGAGGTTGCGGTGAGCCGACAAGAGTGAAGTTCTGTCTCAAATAAAGAAAAGTTTGAAGCCATCTGGCTCATGCGTGTAATCCCAGTATTCTGGGAGGCCGAGGTGGGTGGATCATCTGAGGTCAGGAGTTCAAGACCAGCCTGACAAACACGGAAAACCCCGTCTCTACTAAAAATACAAAATTAGCTGGGTGTAGTGGTGCATAGCCTGTAATCTCAGTTACTCAGGAAGCTGAGGCAGGAGAATCACTTGAACCTAGGAGGCGGAGGTTGTGGTGAGCTGAGATTGCACCACTGCAGTCCAGCCTGGGCAACAAGAGTAAAACTCTGTCTCAAAAAAAAAGAAAAAATGTTTGAGCCCTAGAGAAAAGTTAACAGATGAAAAAGATTCTGAAGAAAGCCCTCTTTCAGGATCCAGTGTCAGCACATGGTTTTGGATTACTTATACTCAACTTTATTCTCATTTCACAATCCCAAATGTCCTAATCCAAACAGAATAAGGTAGAGATTAAAGAGAGAATCTTGAGGGGCATGTGTTATCTGTGTGTAAAGTCCCCTATTATTTTGGGGCCATAATGATATAATCGGCCAGACTTTTAGATTTCTAAAGAAATATTCGAGGAGGGCGGGGAATAAAAACAAAATAATAAAAAGAAATATTTCCCCAAAACTAGGAGGCTACAATAGAAATGCTGATTTTTTTTTTTGTTTTTTTTTTTGAGACAGAGTCTTGCTCTGTCTCCAGGCTGGTGTGCAGTGGCATGATCTCAGCTCACTGCAGGCTCTGCCTCCTGGGTTCAAGTGATTCTCCTGCGTCAGCTTCCTGAGTAGCTGGGATTACAGGTACATGCCACCACACCCAGCTAATTTTTGTGTTTTTAGTAGAGACAGGGTTTCACCATGTTGGCCAGGATGGTCTTGATCTCAACCTCTTGAGCCACCATGCCTGGCCTGATTTTTTATTTTTAACAGGTACAGCCAATAAAAGCAAATATCACACCACTCTGTCCTGTCAACATCATTTCATTTAACAAAAGGATATTTTCACTCAAATGATTTGAAAGAACAGAATCTCTCACAATAAATTTTATTTTTTATTTGTTTGAGACGGAGTCTTGCTCTGTCACCAGGCTGGAGTGTGGTGGCATGATCTTGGCTCACTGCAACCTCCACCTCCTTGGTTCGTGTGATTCTCCTGGCTCAGCCTCCTGAGTAGCTGGGACTACAGGCATGCGCCACCACGCCCAGCTAATTTTTGTAATTTTAGTAGAGATGGGATTTCACCATGTTGGCCAGGATGGTCTTGATCTCTTGACCTCGTGATCTGCCTACCTCAGCCTCCCAAAGTGCTGGGATTACGGGCATGAGCCACTGCACCTGGCCAGAATAAAAGATCTTTAAATGGAATAATTTAGTTATATTAAAAAGTTGACTTTCAGACCAGCCTGGCTAACATGGTGAAACTCTGTCTCTACTAAAAATATAAAAATAGCTGGGCATGGTGGCATGCACCTGTAATCCCAGCTACTTTGAAGGCTGAGGCAGGAGAATCACTTGAACCTGGGAGGCAAAGGTTGCAGTAAACGGAGATGGTGCCATTGCACTCCAGCTGGGATACAAGAGTGAAACTCTGTCTCAAAAAAAAAAAAAAAAAAAAAAAAGTTTATTTTTGTGTACTTACTTTTCCCCATTTTCCCATAAGTCAATGAAAATTCCGCTGCAAACTTACACCAGCCTGCCAGCTAACGTTAAGTTAGCCCCTCCCTGCCCCCTTGGTTTGGTATACTGAGCTCAAATCTAAGGGATCTGGGGGGGGGGGCTTCCAACTCTCCCAGTTCTTAGACTTGTGGCCTTATCTTCGTGATGCCTCAATTTCTTACATTAAATGGGATTTTTACACCTACTTAGGGCCTGGCTCACACCTGTAATCACAGCACTTTGGGAGGCTGACATCTGGTAGATCTCTTGAGCTCAGGAGTTTCAGACCAGCCTGGGCAAAGGGCAAAACCCAATCTCTAAAAAAAAAAAAAATACAAAAATTAACTGGGCATGGTGGTGCATGCCTTTAGTTCCAGCTTCTTGGGAGGCCAAGGTGTGAGGATCACTTGAGCCCGGGAGGCTGAGGTCATTGTGGAGTGAGCCATGATGGTGCCTCTGCACTCCAGTCTGGGCGGTAGAGAGAGATCCTGTCTCAAAAAACAAACAAACCAACCTACTTTGCCAGATGAAATGTTAGGATAAAAGTGATTACATATATGTTCCTGAAATAAAGTCTGTCCTCAAGTTATAGCTGTTACCATTGATTGGAGATGTTACTTTTTTTTTTTTCAGTGTTTGATAATAAATGCCTTTAAGTATAATAAGTTTCTTGTATATACTCATTTATGTGTTTAAACATTGTTTTAATGTATTTTATTGCTGACTTCATGACATAGCATAAAGATGTGTTCATTTAAAACACTTTTGAAGTTGTACAAGAGAAACTAATATGGAGAATTTTTTTTTTTTTTTTTTTTTTTTTTGAGATGGAGTCTTGCTCTGTCACCCAGGCTGGAGTGCAGTGGTGCGATTCTCCTGCCTCAGCCTCCTAAGTAGCTGGGATTACAGGCACCCACCACCATGCCCGGCTAATTTTTTGTATTTTTAGTAGAGACAGGGTCTCGCCATGTTGGCCAGGCTGGTCTTGAACTCCTGACCTCAGGTGATCTGCCCACCTCAGCCTCTCAAAGTGCTGACATTACTGGCATCAATCACCACACCCAGCCCTAATATGCAGAATATTGTGTGTAGGTATTTTCTATGTATTGGACTCCCTCTAAGAAGGGTTACTATGTAAGAATAGTACAAATGATCTGGAAAGGTTAATAGGCTTGACAAATTTCTGCTTCTTAACACTGTAAAAGTAGTCCAGTTGTCCTATGGTATATGCATAGGACATATACCATAGGGACTTCGTTCCAGGACCCCTATTTCTACCAAAATCCTGGCATACTCAAGTCCTCACTGTGGGCCCTGCAGATCCTGGATGTGTGAAAAGCTGGGCCTCCATATATGCAGGTCTGCATGTGGTTGAAAAAGATCCACATATAAATGGGCCCATGCAGCTAAAACTTGTGTTGTTCAAGGGTCCACTGTATTTGAAAATCAAGTCCACAAAAAAGTTGCCTTGTTTTATAAAATGTTGGATTACTACCTCTCCATATCTTAAAAAAAAGTACCATCTATTTACTACCCCATTGAGATAATAAAACTTTTAGAATAGAACCTAGGGCCAGGTGTGGTGGTTCACATCTGTAATTCCAGCACTTTGGGAGGCTGAGGTGGGCAGATCACCTGAGGCCAGGAGTTTGAGACCAGCCTGGCCAACATGGTGAAATCCCGTCTCTACTAAAAATATAAAAAATTACCCAAGTGTGGTGGGGTAGGAGAATTGCTGAGGTTGAGGCAGGAGAATTGCTTGAACCTGGGAAGTGGAGGTTGCAGTGAGCCGAGTTTATGCCACTGCACTCCAGCCTGGGCAACGAGTGAAACTCCATCTCAAAAAACAAAAAAACCCTGGAAGTATTTATTGCTCCTTGCTTTGTCTGAGACTCAGAGGTTAAGCGACTTGCCCAAGATAACAAGGTCATAGCAAATTGAGACTTTACGCCTGGCTTCCAGAGTACTTATTTAGAGTCACCTCTGCACCCCCCATTTTAAAAATTAAATCTTGTCTAGGTAATGCATTTTCTGCTTCATATTTGATAGATAACAAGGCATGTACAGTGAAAAGTCTTCTTATCCCTTCCCACAATTAGACAGTTCTCCCTGTCAGTAGGCTGCTGTGAAATTTTTCAGAGCCATCTGACACACAAACATGCATATGACCATATTATTTCTCCCTTTTTTTTGGTTTTAACAGGGGAGTGTCATATATATGTTCTGGGATAGACAGCCTGCTTTTGGCTTGGCATTTGTTCCATTACTCCTGTACTTTAAATGCTGGTATTTATATTTAATGAAATGTTAATAACTGCTAGGATATAAAAAAGAATTTATTCTAGTAGTTTTGACTAACCAAGATGAATTTAAGAAATAAATTCTTAACATTGTCATTGTTTCTTAGTATGGAAATTTAAGAAGCAGGTTTAACTGCAAAGAGTCCAAAAGGAGCAGAGAAATATCACAAAGAAGTGAATCTGGACTGTAGTAGAGATAAATGTTAATACTTATCAGATAATACTTACTGTGTGCTAGGCAGTGGTTTAAATGCTTTACATACGTTATTGAAGTCTCACAACAGTTCCATGAGGCAGGTAGCTTTTATCCCCCATTTTACAGATGAGTAAACTGAGCCACACAAACTAACACTGGATCCAGGTAGTACAGTGGCAGAGGCCTCATTCTAACCCAGGCAGTCTAGCTCAAGAGTTCAAGCTCTTTACCACTATTTCTTTCTATCTTCCTGTCTTTCCTTTATTTCTTCCTTTCCCTCCTCCTCTCTCCACTCCTTCCCTCGCCCTCCTCCCTCCTCTCCTCTCCTTTTCCTGCTTTCCCTTCCTTCCCTTCTTTCCCTTTCTTTCTTTCCTTTCCTTTTTTCTTTTCTTTCCTTTCTTTATTGTTTGAGATATTGTCTCTCTCTCTTCCCAGACTGAGTACAGTGGTGCAATCATGGCTCACTGTAGCCTCAACCTCCCCCACATCAAGTAATCACCCCCACCTCAGCTTCCCAAGTAGCTGGCTCTACAGGTGCACACCCCACCACACCTGGCTCATTTTTTCTACTTTTCATAGTGACAAGGTCTCACTTTGTTGCCTGGGTTGGTCTCAAACTCCTGGCCTCAAGCGATCCTCCCACCTTGGCCTCCCAAAGTGCTGGGATTACAGGTATGAGCCACAACAACCAGACTTTTACCACTACTTCAAATTCTATTTAGATTTAATATTGTCAGAGCGATAACCATATCAACCAGATTTATAGAATTGCAAAAAAAGCTGTGATTTTTGATATCTGTATGACAAAAATATATAGAGTTTGTATTATAGCTTTGTTTATTTTTTATTTTTTAAGAAAAAGAGAAGAGAGAAAGAGAGAAAGAAGGAAAAAGAATGAAAGAAAGGGAAAAAGAAGAAGAAAAAAGAGGGAGAGAGAACGGGAATCTTGCTCTATTGCCCAGGCTAGAATGCCGTCTAAAAATGGGTATTGAAAAGCTCTTTTTATACTAATAATTGTGTTATACAATGGAGACGGGAAGGAATAAGGGAGGAAAATAACAAACAAACATCCCCAACCAATATTTCATTTAAACTTATGAAATGCTATGCAATTGCTGGGGAGTAATTTACTCCCAACCATGTGGTCACTTTTATAATAGATGTGATGTGTTACTGAAGAAAATGTATGTTTTGTGGATTTGGAGTAGAGAGTTCTGTAAATGTTTATTAAGTTTACTTGTTCGAGGTCTAAGTTCAAGTCCTGGGTATCCTTGCTAACCTTCTTGTCTCATTGATCTGTCCAATATTGACAATGTAGTGTTAAAGTCTCCCACTATTATTGTGTGGGAGTCCAAGTCTCTTTGAAAGTCGCCAAGAAGTTGCCCTATGTATCTCGGTGCTCCTGTATTGGGTGCGCATAGACTTAGGATCGTTAGCTCTTCCCATTACATTGATCCCCTCTACCATTATACAATGTCCTTCTTATCTCTTTTGGTTTCTATTACTTTAAAGTCTATTTTATTAGAGACGAGAATTACAACTCCTGCTTTTTTTTTCTTTTTTGCTTTCCATTTGGTTGGCAAATCTTCCTCCATCCCTTTGTTTTGAGTCTGTATATTCCTTGCATGTGAGATGGGTCCGGATGCAGCTTACCCATGGGTTTTTTGGAATGGCTGATGCTGGTTGTTCCTTTCTGTATATAGTGCTTCTTTCAGAAGCTCTTGTAAAGCAGGCCTGGTGGTAATGAAATCTCTGAGTACTTGCTTGTTTGTAAAAAGTTTTATTTTTCCTTCACTTTATGAAACTTAGTTGGGCTGGATATGAAAGTCTAGGTTGAAAGTTCTTTCCTTTAAGGATGTTGAATATTGGCCCCCCACTGTCTTCTGGCTTGTAGGGTTTCTGCTGAGAGATCTGCTATGAGTCTGATAGGCTTCCCCTTGTGGGTAACCTACCTTTCTCTCTGGCTGCCCTTAATATTTTCTCCTTCATTTCAACCCTGATGAATCTAATGATTATGTGCCTTGGGGGTTGCTCTTTTTGAGGAATATCTTTGTGGTGTTCTCTGTATTACCTGGATTTGAGTATTGTCCTGCCTTGCTAGGTTGGGAAAAGTTTTCCTGGATAATATCCTGAATAATATTTTCCAGCTTGGATTCATTCTCTTCATCACATTCAGGTACACCTATCAAACGTAGATTAGGTCTTTTCACATAGTCCCCATATTTCTTGGAGAGACTTTGCTCATTCCTTTTTACCCTTTTTCTCTAATCTTGTCTTCTCGTTTTATTTTGTTAAGTTGGTCTTCGACCTCTGAAATCCTTTCTTCTGCTTGATCAATTCGACTGTTAAAACTTGTGCATACTTCGCGAAGTTCTCGTATTGTGTTTTTCAGCTCCATTAATTCACTTATGTTCCTCTTTAAATTGTCTATCCTCATTAGCATTTCATCAAACCTTTTTTCAAGGTTCTTAGTTTCTTTGCATTGGGTTAGAACGTGTTCTTTTTAGCTCACAGAAGTTTCTTATTATCCACCTTCTGAAGCCTGAGTCTATCAATTCCTCACATTCATTCTCCCATCAGGCCTTGTTAGTTGGTGATGAGGAACTGCATTCCTCTGTAGGAGGAAAGGCATTCTGATTTCGGGGTGTTTTCAGCCTTTTTGCGCTGGTTTCTTCCCATCTTTGTGGATTTATCCACCTGTCGTCTGTGTAATTGCTGACTTTCAGATTAGGTCTCTGAGTGGATGTCCAGCTTGTTGGTGGAAAAGTTTTTTCTGTTTCTTAGTTTTCCTTAGCGGACGCCCCTCCCCCCACAGAGCTGGACCTTCCTGGGTTCAGCTGTACTTGCTGTGAAACTCTCAATCCTCCTGTATTATAGCTTTTACCTGTTCAAGCACTCTTTGGAAAGGCAGGGAAATTACTGTGAAGGTATTGGTATTCGAGAAGTAAGTTCCTGGAGTGTTTGCCTTCTAAACCTGAGGTGTGAGGATTTGGTTTGTCACACCCAGTTAGCTAACAGATAGGCAGTGGGGGTGAGCTATCTGGAAGACTTAGCATTAGCCTAGGGAGGAAGGAGATAGGGGATCTAGGCACAGGGAGGGAGGGAGAGGGAGAAGAGTTTTTTTTGCATCTCTCCTAGGTTGGGGGTAGCTCTTTCTAGGGAGGCCTTGTCATGTGGACCTGCTGCACTAGAGATGGAATAATTGGACCTGAGGTGTGGTGCTAGCTAAAGTACCACACAGATTGAAATTTAAGAGGAGTTCATTTCCTCGATCATTAGGAAGAACTTGAAAGGGTAGCAAGTGGTCGTATTTGAATGTGACATACTCAATTGGGTTTGGAAAGAACGGGAATCTAGAGCTTGGCCATAAAAAGTGCAAAACCAGGTGTTCTTGTAAACCATGTACTCTTGTAAACACTGATAAGAGATAGCACTCAGCCCTGGGCCTTTCTTTTATAAAGTGCTTGTACAGGCTGAGGATTTCTAATCCAAAAATCCAAATGCCCTGGTGAGCATTTCCTTTGAGTGTCGTATTGGCACTCACAGTTTTGGGATTTTGGAACATTTCAGATTTCACACTTTCAGATTTGGGATGTTCAACCGGTATATAATGCACATATTCCCAAATCTAAAAAATTCCAAATCCAAAGTATTTCTGCTCCAAAGCATTCAGATAAGGAATACTCAACCTGTAATGGATTGTAATAGACTTGTATTAGATTATCAGTTTTCAAAATTTGTGTCTCAGAATCCTTGTTCAGTGTCAGTGAACCAGAGATTGCATACACTTTTGATTCACATTTTAATGTTTTAAACTTTAAAATATTATAAATGTTTATATACATTCAAGTGCATATATGCTAAATTTTAATATATTAGGACAACTGATTTGTAGTGCCAGGTTATCTCAAGAGAGTTATACTAAGTGAAGGCCGAGTGTGGTGGCTCACACCTGTAATCCCAGCACTTTGTGAGGCCAAGGTGGCTGGATCACCTGAGGTCAGGAGTTCAAGACCAGCCTGACCAACATGGCAAAACCATGTCTCTACAAAAAATATAAAAATTAGCCAGGTATGGTGGTGCATGCCTGTAATCCCAGCTACTCGAGAGGCTGAGGTGGGAGGATCACTTCAACCCGGGAGGTGGAGATTGCAGTGAGCCGAGATTGCACCACTGCACACCAGCCTGGGTGACAGAGCATGACTGCGTCTCAAAAAAAAAAAATAAATAAAATAAAATAAAAAAAGAGAGAGTTAAAGGTTACATACCATATGATTGCATTTATGTAACATTATTGAAATCACAAAACTGCAGAGATGGAGAATAGATTTAGCGGTTGCTAGGAGTTAGGAATGGGAGGCGAGGGGTGGTGCGGTTTAAAGTGGTAGCATGAGGGAGCTGTGTAGGGATGGAACAGTTCTGTATCTCAGGTGTGATTATAGAAAGCTGCAGATGTGATAAAATTTCATACAACCACACACACACATACTGCATACAAATCCTAGCATTCTCAAGTCCCATTTTGTATACAATACTGGTGAAACCTGAATAAACTTGTGATTGTACCAAGGTCCGTTTCCTGATGGTGACAGTGTACTAGAGTCACATAAGTTACAACATTGGAGGAATTTGGGCGAGCATACTTTGGACCTCCCTGTGTACTTTTTGCAAATTCCTGTGGTTTGTAATTATGGTACTTTTAAAATAAAAAGGTGGCCAGGCATGGTGGCTCACACCTGTAATCCCAGCACTTTGGAAGGCTGAGGCAGGTGGATCACCTGAGGTCATGAGTTCGAGACCAGCCTGGCTAACATGGTGAAACTCCTGTCTCTACTAAAAATGCAAAAATTAGCTGGGCATGGTGGGTTGTGCATCTGTAGTCTCAGCAACCTGGGAGGCTGAGGCATGAAAATTGTTTGAACCTAGGGGATGCAGAGGTTACAGTGAGCTGAAATCACACCACTGCAATCCAGCCTGGGCAACAGAGCAAAACTGTCTCAAAATAAAGTAAAAAGTAAGAAAGCAAAAAAAAAAAAAAAAAAGGAGAAAAAAAAAAACAATGCATTTAGAATATTTGAGAGAAAATAAGCAAAAGGAAGAAAATAAATGTAAATTGTCTATAATGCTCACACCTAGGACAATAATCCTTGGAATAGAGTTTCTCACTTCATGTATAGACTTGAAACTTTTTAAATGCCATTTTAGTTTTTAGGCTGGGCATGGTGGCTCATGCCTGTAATCCCAGCAGTTTGGGAGGCCAAGGTGGGTGGATCACAAGGTCAAGAGATTGAGACCATCCTGGCCAACATGGTGAAATCCTTTCTCTATTAAAAATACAAAAATTATCTGGGCATGGTGGCACTTACCTGTGGTCCCAGCTACTACTAAGGAGGCCGAGGCAGGAGAATCACTTGAACCTGAGAGACGGAGGTTGCAGTGAGCTGAGATCATGCCACTGCACTCCAGCCTGGGTGACAGAGTGAGACTCTATCTCAGGAAAAAAAAAAGCCATTTTATTTTTTAATTAAAATTTTTTTTTCTTTTCCTCCTCAGAAAGGATAAAAATGTTATTGATTAGTAAGACTGTAGTTTTATGTTGAAATTTTGAAATTTTAGGGTGGTGCTTGTTTGCTCCTGTAACATTACATAAGCACATTCAGTACTATCAGAACTAATTGCATTATGCAATAACGTGACTGCCTTATGCATATATCAGCGTTAGTACATATTGTAAAGTTATTTTTTACCAAAAAGTTTACAACTACCAAGTATTCACATTCTTTTTTTTTTTTTTTTTTTTGAGAGTTCTGTAAATGTTTATTAAGTTTACTTGTTTGAGGTTTAAGTTCAAGTCCCGGGTATCCTTCTTAACCTTCTGTCTCATTAATTTGTCCAATATTGACAATGTAATGTTAAAGTCTCCCACTATTATTGTGTGGGAGTCCAAGTCTCTTTGTAAGTCACCAAGAAGTTGCCCTATGTATCTGGGTGCTCCTATATTGGGTGCGCATAGACTTAGGGGTCGTTAGCTCTTCCCGTTACATTGATCCCTCTACCATTATTCAATGTCCTTCTTATCTCTTTCGGTTTCTATTACTTTAAAGTCTATTTTATCAGAGATGAGAATTGCAACCGCTGCTTTTTTTTTTTTTGCTCTCCATTTGGTTGGCAAATCTTCCTCCATCCCTTTGTTTTGAGTCTCTGTATATCCTTGCATGTAAGATGGATTTGGATGCAGCTTACTGATGGGTCCTTTGAAGTGGCTGATACTGGTTGTTCCCCTCTATACATAGTGCCTCCTTCACAAGCTCTTGTAAAGCAGGCCTGGTGGTAATGAAATCTTGGACTACTTGCTTGTTTGCAAAAAATTTTATTTTTCCTTCACTTATGAAACTTAGTTTGGCTGGATATGAAATTCTGGGTTGAAAGTTCTTTTCTTTAAGGATGTTGAATATTGGCCCCCACTCTCTTCTGGCTTGTAGGGTTTTGCTGAGAGATCAGCTGTGAGTCTGATAGGCTTTCCCTTGTGGGTAACCTTACCTTCTCTCTGGCCGCCCTTAGTATTTTCTCCTTCGTTTTCAACCCCTGATGAATCTAGTGATTATGTGCCTTGGGGTTGCTCTTTTTGAGGAATATCTTTGTGGTGTTCTCTGTATTACCTGGAGGTTGGGTATTGTCTTGCCTTACTAGATTAGGAAAAGTTTTCCTGGATAATATCCTGAAAAATATTTTCCAGCTTGGATTCATTCTCTTCATCACATTCAGGTACACCTATCAAACGTAGATTAGGTCTTTTCACATAGTCCCATAGTTCTTGGAGAGACTTTGCTCATTCCTTTTTACCCTTTTTCTCTAATCTTGTCTTCCTCGTTTATTGTTAAGTTGGTCTTTGACTTCTGAAATCCTTTCTTCTGTCTTGATCAATTCGACTGTTAAAACTTGTGCATACTTCGCGAAGTTCTCGTATTGTGTTTTTAGCTCCATTAATTCACTTATATTCCTCTTTAAATTGTCCATTCTCGTTAACATTTCGTGAAACCTTTTTCAAGGCTCTTAGTTTCCTTGCATTGGGCTAGAACATGTTCTTTAGCTCACAGAAGTTTCTCATTATCCACCTTCTGAAGCCTGATTCTGTTGATTCCTCACATTCATTTTCTATCAGGCCTTGTTCAATTGGTGATGAGGCACTGCAATCCTCTGTAGGAGGAGAGGCATTCTAATTTCGAGTGTTTTCAGCCTTTTTGCGCTGGTTTCTTCCCATCTTTGTGGATTTATCCACCTGTCGTTGTGTACTTGCTGACTTTCAGATTAGGTCTCTGAGTGGATGTCCAGCTTGTTGGTGGAAAAGTTTTTTTCTGTTTCTTAATTTTCCTTTGGCGGATGCCCCCCCCCCCACAGAGCTGGACCTTCCCGGGTTCAGCTGTACTTGCTGTGAAACTCTCAATCTTCAGCAGTTCCAACCGCTGTTTTTATTTTTATTTTTTTTTTGTGGAGGGGGTACCAGCCTTCCCCTTGCGGCGACCCACTACACCGGCTAAACAGCGGCATTAAATTCGTGGCGCTTTCTGCCCGGGAATCTCCCAGTCTGGTTCCCCACTTCAGTCCGCTTTTCAATCAGCTGAATGGGAGACTCTGCTTTCCCGGAGCTCCAAATGCCAACCAAAAGGGCACTCAGTCCCGTATACTCCGGACTGAGAACTGCCGCATTGGGGCGCCTGCAAAACGGTCGCGCCCTCCAAAAGGGTCACGCTGGCGACCCCGTGGGGCTCCTCCGCCAAGATCTCGTCCGTGGGCTATGAAAATTCGTCTGAAAATGTGGCATCCACTCACTCTCTGCGCTTTCAGTGGGAGCTACTATCCTAGCTGCTGCTAATCGGCCATCTTGGATCTCTCCCAGTATTCACATTCTTTAACGTTATTACAGAATTTAGAAATGTCCTACTTTTAAAACTTCTGGACAGGTGTAATTAAATCCTTAGATAAATGTACTATTTAAAAAACACAGAAAACAATCTTTATCATTTGCAAAACATGTTTTATCATCTACTCATCTTTTTGAATCAGGTTTTTCTTGATACCATGCAATCAAAACAAAACAAATTTGACTTAAGACTGCCTAATCATCCATAATTTAAATTGTGTGTTCACCAGAAGAATTTTATTGTTCTCATTATACATGTTCTACATTAGAGTTTTTTGTTTGTTTGTTTGCTTTTGAGATGGAGTCTCACTCTGTTGCCCAGGCTGGAATGCAGTGGTGCAATCTCGGCTCACTGCAATCTCCTCCCAGCTTCAAGCAATTCTCCTGACAGCCTCCTGAGTAGGTGGGACTACAGACATGTGCCACCATGCCTGGCTAATTTTGTGAGTGTGAGTGTGAGAGTGTGTGTGTGTGTGTGTGTGTGTATGTGTATTTTTAGTAGAGACATGATTTCACCATGTTGTTCAGACTGGTCTCAAACTCCTGACTTCAAATGATCCGCCTGCCTCAGCCTCCCAAAATGCTGTGATTACAGGCATGAACCACCATACTCGGCCACATTTGAGCTTTAAAATACACTGATAGAATAAAATACTGCTTTAATCTGTTTCTTATGTTATAGATCCACATAAAATTCATTTAGAAAAATTTCTTGTACTAAAATATTTAAAGCGGTTGGATTATGATTTATAAGTTTTGTATTTAGCATCTCTAGGGGAATTTCAGGGACATTGTTACTGTCTTGTGATTATTGATCCTTTTAAAAATCATTGTGTTTGAGAAGTAAAGTAGTGGAAAATCTATGATAAAATAGGGAATTAAAGTAGACAGCATACTCAACTCCACTGTGTTTAAAGAGTTTGATTAATTTCTGTATATTGTGCTAGTTATTAAGATCTGGGACTCTAGAGTCGATCTGAGTTGAAGTACTGGCTCCGTCATTTGATCAGTTGTCTCAGTTTCTTCCTCCATAAAATGAGGGCAATAATAGTGTTAACTCATAGGATTATTGTGACTATGAAGTGCACTAGTACATGTAAACAGTCCTGGTCCCTGGCATAAAGGTACTCATAAAACATAGTTATTATTTTAGAACATGGTTGAGATCTTACTGTATATTTAGTATGTCTTTTCCTCACTTAACATATTGCGGCAGGGCACGGTGGCCATAATCCCAGCTCTTTGGGTGGCTGAAGTAGGTAGATCATCTGAGGTCAGGTATTTGAGACCACCCTGGCCAACATAGTGAAACCCCATCTGTACTAAAAATACAAAAATTAATCCTAGCTCCTTGGGAGACTGAGGCAGGAGAACTGCTTGAACTGGGGAGACAGAGGTTGCAGTGAGCCAAGATTGTGCCATTGTACTCCAGCATGGGTGACAGAGTGAGACTCTTATCTCAAAAAATAAAAATAAATAAAAAAAACATATCACAAATATTTTCCCATGTTAAAAATTCCACCAGTAATGTAAGGGAATATTGGGTGCCCTGAACCCTTGCCAATATTGGGCATTCTCGCTTTTTATGTATTTGCCAATATGATATATGCAAACCGTCATGTCATTGTTTTGATTTGCATTTTCCCCAAGCATCAGCAAGATTTAATGGTTTTCACATTTTTAAAAAAGTATTTTTTTTTTTTGAGGCAGAGTTTCGCTCTTATTACCCAGGCTGGAGTGCAATAGTGCGATCTCGGCTCACCACAACCTCCGCCTCCTGGGTTCAAGCAATTCTCCTGCCTCAGCCTCCCAAGTAGCTGGGATTACAGGCATGCACCACCATGTCCAGCTAAGTTTTGTATATTTATTAGAGACGGGGTTTCACCATGTTGAGCATGATGGTCTCAATCTCTTGACCTCGTGATCCACCCATCTCGGCCTCCCAAAGTGCTGGGATTACAGGCTTGAGCCACCGCGCCCGGCCTTTAAAAAAAGTATTTTTTAATTGATAATCACCTGTTTGATAATGAGGTTTTCACATTTTTATTAACTGTGTTTCTCCTCCTGCCTAGAAAAATCTTAGAATTTTTCACGTTGATTTAGACAGATGCTAGTACAGAGGTCTTTTTAAGTCTATGAAAATTTTAATGATTTTTCTTGGTAATTTTTGTCTGTAGATTCAAGTTTAGAAAGGCATTTCCCATTCTGATATCATGTAAATATGTGTAATTTGTTAGTTTTAAAAAACATGACTTCTTTTTTAGTCTTCTGGATATTGCCTGTTCATACATTTGCCCATGTTTCCCCCTTCTGGATTGTTTATCTTTTCTTCTTATTGCTTTATAGGAATTCTTCAGATATCACAATGGTTAATCTTTTGTTATATGTGTTACACATATTTTTTACTCATTTGTTACTTGTCTTTCAATTTTGTTTATGGTGTCTTTATATAGAAGTTTAACTTATGTGATCAAATCTTTCACTTCTTTATAGCTTTTGGGTTTTTTTTTCTTGTTCAGCAAAATCTCTACCATCCCAAGATTATCTTTAAAAAATTTTCATATACTTTATGTGAAAATTTTTTTTTCACTCTGAGCTCATTTAGTTTGTATGAAATTTCCTTTTGTGTCTAGCGTGAGGGTAGGAATCTAACTTTTTTCCAAGTGGATAGGCTTTTGCATCTCTCAGTTCACTGACTTGTTCATATTTCAAATGCCACAAGGTTTTCCTGCATACATAAGGCCTCTTTCTGGAGTCTCAGTTCTGTTCCAGTGACAGGTCTGTCTGTGTTTATTCCATTACCTCCCCCTCCCCTCCCCGTGGCTTTGTGTAGAAGTTTGACATCTGATAGGGCAAATATGCTCATTTTCAAATTTTTCTTAGCTATTCTCTTGAATTTACTGTTTCCTGTGAATTTTAGAATTATTTTGATGAGTTTTAAGACAAATGCCATTGAGATTTTGATTAGAATTGTGCTAAATTTATAGATGAATATGGGAAGGAGTCAGTTGTCACTAGTAGGTCTTTCCATCAAGGAGCATACTGTATATGTCTGTTCTGGAGTTGCCTCTCTGATAACGGTTTTAACCTAGATGCTCATTGTAGCATTGTTTTGTTCTAAACACATGTATTACAAAGATAGTATTAGAGTAAATTAGTTGAGGGAGAGCCTCATCTTATCTCTCCCCTGTTTTCATTTCTCTTTGCACCTTTAATTTTGGGTCTAAAGAGACTTTATCTTGATATATGGTATATGTATACTCAGGCTCTTGTAACAATTGGCAGTATAGTATGATCTCTTTCTTATAGTCATTAATATAAAGATTAATGACTAATCAAGTTGATAACTGTATTTGACTCTTAGGTATGAAAGATGTTTTCAGTTTCAGAGAGTACACATTAAGATAGTGCTTTTACTCTTGTTTTATTTGAAAAATGTTTCAGGAGGGGTTGTTTTATTTTTATTGAAAAAATTCTTTGAGGTACTATGTAATTGTTGTGAAAATTTCATACAATATTGCAGTTTAAAGAGAAGAAAGTGCCTTTTAAGAAGGTGAGAGTTTTGTTTTCCAAACTTTCAGTTACCGAAGTGCCTCCTTGTTACTTTTGCTATATATTTGTATCGTCTGGTACTGTTAATTTATAACAACTTTCTCAAAATTTACTAAAGAAATCCAAAAATCCTTAGTGATAACAGCTGTGAACTCATACATTGATGTATATTAGAAAAATACATAATGTTGATGTTTTATGTACATTGCTGTATATTAAGAAATATGTAACATTGATGCATATTAAATAATTTATTCAAAAGTATGTATACTTTATGATACACTGACACAGTAAGTGGAAGTATAGGTTCTGAAATCAAGATACCATGGTTTTAAATTCTGATTCTATGTCCTCCATCAGCGATACTGGATAATAATGCCTCTGCTTCCATTTTATTTGTTAAATGAGGTTAGTATGCCACCTGCCTTGTAAGGTTATTATAAAATTAAACAGCAGGTATACAATCAATCAGCACAGCTCTAGTACGTAGGTGTTCCACAAATACTAGCTATCATTCAACAGAATAATTTGTAAATACTTTGTGTCTCCTTCAAAGCTAGTTCTCACACAAGCATCTCATTTTTAAAGTGTTTACATAGTATTCATTGTAAGAATGTACTATGATTTATGAAACTTAGCATTTGGTCATTATTTTTTTGTCATTTTTTTCAAAAAAGCCACAAATAACAGGATTGGTTTCTAATATGTATCACCAGATTTCTCTCCCAAAGGACCATATTAATTTGCTGTTCTGTCAGTTTAGACTCTGTGATTTAAATATTTGGTTGGGGGGCAATAGTGGGTTTAAAAATAAAACTTATTTTAGTTTTGGTTAACATTATTATTCACCAGCCATTAAGGAACACATTAATTAATATTTATTCTTGTTGAATCTGTGCAATTTTCTGAGAGATAGATAAGCCTGCCTCTGTGTGTGTGTGGTATGCACTTTATGTGTGTGGTGTTAGAAATTGAGAAATTATGGTAATTTCATATTTTTCTGGTCAGGGATCCCTGGAATATCAGAGTCATCTCCAATCTATAGCCACTGTTTTCAAGTCTATAGGGTCCCTGGGAGAAAGATTTGTATTAAATATTTGCACTGACAAATGGAAAACAAAAGGACTGTGCATTTTATTCTTAACTAGGACTTGGGCAGCAAACTCCAGGGGTAGAAGACTGGAATGAGTCCAGCTGGTTCATGTGGAAATGCTGGTTTTTTTGGAATCTAGTTAAGCTTAACTTGTTTCAAACTAAAGCAGGCCATGAGATGAATGTTTTTCATCTTCCCAGTTCTTCCCCAATGTTTTGACTGCACTCTTCTGTCAGTTGCCCCAGGTCATGTAACCAGAGCAAGCACATTTGCCCTGGCTGACTGCTGATTGGGCCTTGGACACCTGCCCTGGCCTCTTCTGCCCAAGCAGTAGGTTTGGCCCTGGCTGTCCCAGACAGTTGGGGGTACAGGGGGGGAGTGACAACCTTCTCAGCCACTTTAGTGACATGGAAGAAGGAGAAGAGTGAGCTTTTAACCAGTCAGTGTTCTAACATCTGCCTTCCCTCCTTCCTGAGAATCAGGAGAAAGAAGAGCTCAGACTTGATTTCTCACCTCAAAAGACAGCACATAAAAACTTGCAGCCATTCTCAGAAGCATTGGTTTTCTGTTAGGTTGTTGCTTCTGTAAAGTCAGCCAGAAAGAGGTAGAGTAAAAACTGACTTGCTGAGAATTACACATAATCCATGTCACCCCCCAGCTATGCATCAGCCTGCAGAGAGTGACTTCTTACTCTTGAGGTGCTCTTTCCTCTTGCTTAATGGTTCATGACATGTTCTTCATTTTCCTCTTACCACTTTCAATTTGTTTTTTTTTCTGGCTTATTCTCCTGTACTTGGCCATTAAATATTGATGTTCCACCAATCAGTCCTAGGCCCTTCTGTCATTCTTCTTTCCCTAAATAGTCACAGCCATGTCCATGGCCTCACTCATAGGTAAATCCAACATTTTCATCTCTACCCCAACCTCTACTGTTGAGAACTCCATCTGCTAACAGCTAATTGCCTAGTGGACATCTCTACATGGATGTCTCAAAAGTTTTCTAAATTCAGCATGTCCAAGATTTATTTCATATTCTTCCTCCAAAAATGCTGTTTGCTATCTTAACAAAAGACATCACTGGCTGAGCACCGTGGCTCATGCCTGTAATCCCAGCACTTTGGGAGGCCAAGGTGGATGGATTGCCTGAGGTCAGGAGTTTGAGACTAGCCTGGCCAACATGGTGAAACTGTCTCTACTAAAAAAAAACAAAAAAACAAAAAAAACAGCACAAAAAATTAGCTGGGCGTGGTGGTGAGTGCCTTTAATCCCAGCTACTTGGGAGGCTGACGCAGGAAAATCACTTGAATCCAGGAGGCAGAGGTTGCAGTGAGCAGAGATTGTGCCATTGCACTCTAGCCTGGGTGACAGAGCAAGACTCCATCTCCAAACAGAAAAGAAAAGAAAGGCATCACCACCCAAGCAATTGTGCAAGTCAGAAACCTGGGACTTCTCCATGAATCTTTCTCTCCTCCTCCTCCCCCATCAACTTCAATCACCAGGTCCCATTGATTGTTTTTATCCTTCTTTATTGTGAACTATAACATACACACAGGGCCAGGTGCAGTGGCTCACGCCTGTGATCCCAGCACTTTGGGAGGCCAAGGTGAGGGAATTACGTGGTCAGGAATTCAAGACCAGCCTGACCAATATGGTGAAACCCCATCTCTACTAAAAATACAAAAATTAGGTGGGCAAGGTGGTGCACACTGTAGTCCCAACTACTCAGGAGGCTGAGGCAGGAGAATCACTGGACTCTAGGAGGCGGAGGTTGCAGTGAGCCTTGATCGTGCTACTGCACTCCAGCCTGGGTGACACAGTGAGACTCCATCCGTCCCCCCCCCCGCAAAAAACAAACAAACAAAAAAACCCATAGACACAGAAAAATCATTGAGCGGTGCATCTTTTGTTGGTATAATCAACAAAGTGTAATCCTGTAACCAATATTCAGGTCATTAAATAGACCAGTGCCAGCCCTAATCAGCTATATGCCCCCTCCTCCTCAAAAATGTTACCTCTCTCCTGACTTTCATGAAAATCATTTTCTTTCCTAAGATCGCACCCAAACTTGGTAGTTTAGTTTTCCCTGCTCTTTGAACTTTATATAAATGGAACCATTTAGTTTGTTTTCTTTACTTGACTGCTTTCACTCAGTGTCATTTTGTGAGATTCACCTGTATTTTATGGAGCTGTAGTTTGTTCATTAGACATTGCTGAAAAATACTCTACTATGAATCTAACACAATTGTTGTATTCACTCTCTCTCTCCTTTTTTTTTTTTTTTTGGAGACTGAGCTTCACTCTCTTCACCCAGGTTGCAGTGCAATGGCTCAATCTCGGCTCACTGCAACCTCTGCCTCCTGGGTTTAAGTGATTTTCCTGCCTCAGCCTCCTGAGTAGCTGGGACTACAGGTGTGCACTACCATGCCCGGCTAATTATTGTATTTTTAATAGAGATGGGATTTCACCATGTTGGCCAGGCTGATCTCAAACTCCTGACCTCAGGTGATCTACCTGCCTTGGCCTCCCAAAGTGCAGGGATTCGATGTGAGCCACCATGCCCAGCCTTCACTCTCTTTCTGATGGATATTTGTCTCCAGTTTACAGCAATTATGAATACTGCTGCTATGAACTTTTTTTGTATCTTCAGTTTTACTTAGTAATGCCAGACTATTTTTCAAAGTGGTTGCACCAGTTTAGATTGCTAGCAACAATGTATGAGAATTCCTGCTTATCCACCTCTTTGCCAAGGCTTAGAATTGTCAATCTGTTAAATTTTATTAACCATTCTGGTAGGTACATAATTAGTTTGTGTGTGTAACTGAGGTGTATGTCATACACAATAAAATGTGAAAATGTGCAGCCTAAAATAATATTTTACATATAAATGTATCCATGTAACCACTACCCAGATGAAGATATAGAATATTTCCATCACTCCAGAAAGTTCTCTCATGCTCTTTTCCAGAAAGAAGCTGCTATTCTATCCACACTGTTTTGACTTTGGCCACTATACATGTGTTTTGCTTGTTTTTGAACTTCATGTAAATGAGCTCAGACAGTGTCTGGCTTCTTTTGCCTAGCATAATGTTTTGTTTTTTTTTTTTTTGCAATTTATCCAATTTGTTGGTTACTCTTTTTTTCTTGCTGAGTTCTGTTGTATGATTATATTACACTTTGTTTATTCATTTTCTTAATGATTGTTTCTAGGTTTTGGATATTGTGAATTAAGGTGCTATGAACATTCTTATATATACTTATTTCTCTTGGGTATATATCTAGGAGTGGATTTCTGGGTCATGGGGTAGATTAGTGTTTAGCTTTATTAGAAATGACAGAACAGTTTCCCAAAGTGATTGTACTAAATAACACTCCACATTGGTTTTAATTTGCATTTCCCTGATTACTAATGAGGTTGAGCAGCCTTCTATATGTTTTTTTGTGTGTGTCTGTTTGGCCATTTGTATATCTTCTGTTTGAAGAGCTCATTGAAGTCTTTTGCCTAATTTTCTGGTAGGTGTTCTTTGTTTTATTGGTTTGTCTAGGGACAAATATATTGATCCCCCTCCCCTACCTGCCTCATATCTGTGTTGCAGCTATCTTTTACTAGCTAGTGGCTAGTCTTTTTATTCTCTTAAAGGTATCTCTTCACTAACAGAAATATTTTTAATTTTTGTTTTTAATTATTACCGATACATAATAACCATTCATATTTATGGGGTAGATGTGGTATTTTGATGCAAACATACAATGCATAATTATCAAATTAGGGTAGAGTACCCTCACCTGAAGCGTTTATTGTTTCTTCATGTTAGTAATATTCCAATTCTAGTCTATTAGTTATTTTGAAATATAAAATAAATTACTGTTAACTGTGTTGCCCTATTGTGCTGCTAAACACTAGAGTTATTTGTTCTTTTTAACTGTATTTTTGTACCCATTCACCAATCCCTACTTATTTCCCACTTCCCTTCCTGTCCTCTACTCTGCCTACATGGGTTCAGTTTTCTTTAGTGCCCACATATGGGCGAGAACATGCAATGCTCATCTTTCTGTGCCTGGCTTATTTCACTTAGCATGATGTCCTCCAGTTTTATCCATGTCGTTGCAAATGGCAGAATTGCATTTATTTTGATGGCTGAATAGTACTGCATTGTGTACAAGTACCACATTTTCTTTATCCATTCATCTATTGATGGACACTTAGGTTGATTCTGTATTTTGGCTATTGTGAATAGTGCTGCAGTAAGCATGGGAGTGCAGAAATCTCTTCAGTGTACTGATTTCCTTTCTTTTGGGTGTATACCCAGCAGTGGGATTGCTAGATCACACGGTAGTTCTATTTTTAGTTTTTTTGAGGAACCTCCACATAGCGATTGTACTAATTTACATTCCCAACAACAGTGTACAAGGGTTCCCCTTTTCCACATCCTTGCCATCATCTGTCATTGCCTCTCTTTTTGAGAAAAGCCATTTAAGCTAGAGTGAGATGATATCTCATTGTAGTTTTGATTTGCATTTCCCTGATTAAAGAAATTCTTTAATGTAGTTGAACATTTCTGACTTTTCCTTTGTAATCAGGGGGTTTTTGTATCCCTGTGTCAAGATAAGCTACATTATTTTCTGTTATCGTTTGCCTTTCTAATTTAAATCAACAATCTCTGGAATTTTTGTGCGTGTGGTGTGAGGTGGGGTCAGTTTGTTTTCCTAGATGACATGATGATGATGACAATGATGATGTTGATGTTGTTGTTTAGTTCCATTTTATTGAAAAGGCCATCCCCCTCCTGCTCTGTAGAGCTTCTTGGTCACAAACCAGGTGATTGTATATACAAGGATTTGCCTGCCTCTTCTCTTCCTAGTTTCCTGAGACCCTTTCAGAGTGGGGTGTTGGCTAGGTCAAAACTATTTTCATAGTAACACTTGGTGATTTTTTGCCTCAGACTCATTCTCTCACAAGTGTGCAATAGGGTTTTCCAGAGGCCACATGAACAGATTGAGTGCAAAAGCAGATAAGAGAACCAAGCTGTCTCCCAAATAAAGGAGATTTCCAAAAATGTCCAACAGTGCCACTCTTCTCACTCATTTTTAAAATTTGTTTTGGAAAATAGTTATTTTTTATTAAAGTGTTACTTATGTTAGCATATAATAGATTTCTTATTTTTTGTTTTTTTTATTTTTTCATTTTTTTTTTTTTAAGATGGGGTTTCATCATCATGGCCAGGCTGGTCTTGAACTCTGGACCTCAGGTGATCGACCCACCTCGGCCTCCCAAAGTGCTAGGATTACAGGCGTGAGCCACCGCGCCCGGCCTCTTGTTATTTTTGAATGAACGAATTGATATTAAAAACTTTCCTGTTTTTTCTGGGCGTGGTGGCTCATGCCTGTAATCCCAGCACTTTGGGAGGTTGAGGCGGGCAGATTGCCTGAGGTCAAGAGTTCAAGACCAGCCTGGGCAACATGGTGAAACCCTGTCTCTACTAGAAATACAAAATGAGCAGGATGTGATGGTGCATGCCTGTAATCCCAGCTACTTGGGAGGCTGAGGCAGGAGAATTGCTTGAACCTGGGAAGCAGAGTTTGCAGTGGGCCAAGATCATGCCACTGCACCTTCAGCCTGGGTGACAGAGGGAGACTCCTTCTCAATAAATAAATAAATTAATTAATTTTCTGTTTTAATTTCTAATGTGATAAACATAATAGCTATAACCCCTGTTAACTAAAGCATTTTAGACTCTCAATAGTTTGCAGGAATGTCAAACCAAAAAATTTGAGAATCACTCGTCTAGTTTTATGTCTTGATATCCAGTGGATAATAGATCTTGGTTATGTGTGGCCCTGGGCCCTGTGCATTTTTCTACATGCATTTCAGAATCAGCTGTGATGTTCCACAAGAATACCTGTTAGGATTTTGATTGGAATTGTGTTGAATCGGTTTGGAATAATTGAAAGTTGTTTGTTTTGTTTTTAGTTACACCTGCTGTAATGGGAATTTGAAATCTTTATACCATTGAATCTTCTGATTCATAAACTTTATTTCTCCATGTGTTCTGGCTTTTATTTTTTCCTCAATTTTGTTATATAATTTTCTGTATAAAGGTTTTGCACTTTTTCCAAGCAGAATTTTTGAAGGAAAAAATTCTACTTAGAAATAAACTGGCCAGGCACAGTGGCTCATGCCTGTAATCCCAGTGCTTTGGGAGAGAGGCCAAGGTGGGAGGATCATTTGAGCCCAGAAGTTTGAGACCAGTTTAGGCAACACATTGAGACCCTATCTCTACAAAGAAAAAAAGTAAGATAAACTTAATAATTAACAAGAATTAAGAAAAAAATGAGAGATACTTCTGAAAAATATTACAGTACTTTACTGAAGCTCATAAAAGAATTGAATAAATGGTAAAACATATTTTATTCTTGAATAGGATAGCTCTCACATTGATGAGATGTAAGTATCCCCTGTAAGTTGCAATATTTTATATTGTTAGAAAGACACTTTTTTTTTTTTTTTTAACCTTTCATGATTTCTAAAGTTAAGGTATGCCTTAAAACTCATGACATCTTCCAGATACTTCTGGCCATGTGGTAATTATGAAGTTAGATTAGGAGTATCTTAACCAATTTATTTTACATAACTTTCCTTTCATTATAAGCACAAGTCAAATGTGATATGAAAACAGAAGCGTTTAAGTCTACAGAAGTGTTTCAGTTTAAAGAAGCTCTTTCAATTGGCATAAAATAACTGTGCATCTAACATTGAAAATGTCTTAAATTTAGTGAAATAGGCCAGGCACAGTGGCTCTCACCTATAGCCCAGCACTTTGGGAGGCCGAGGTGGGAGGATTACTTGAGGCCAGGAGTTGGAGACCAGCCTGGGCAACATAGTGAGATGCCATCTCTGGGGTGGTGGTGGGGGGGGGGAAATATATGTATATATATACATACACACACGTAATTTGTGAATTTAAAGTAATCCCAACTAATATTTCAATAGGCTTTTCAAAACTTGATTCTTAAGTTTATATGAAAGAACAAAAATAAAATTTTTCACAAAAATTATGAAACTCTATTAATGAAGGGGGTATTAGTGCTGTCAAATATTAAAGTGTATGTTGAAGCCAAACCAATTTGAGCATCAGATCACTGGCATAGAGTTGAGAGCACTGAAGTGGACTCATTTATAGGAATGTTTTGTATGGTCAACAGTGGTATATGATGAAAATAGTGAATTCTTTAGTAAATAGTATTGGATGAACTGAGTAGCCATTTGGGGAAAAAGAGAACTAGCATACTATCTCACATTTTTTTTCTTTTTCTTTTTTTTGTTATGGAGTCTCCTTCTCACCCAAGCTGGAATACAGTGGTATGATCTCGGCTCACTGTGACCTCCACCTCCCAGGTTCAAGTGATTCTCCTGCCACAGCCTCCCGAGTAGCTGGGAATACAGGCATCTGCCACCACATGTGGCTAATTTTTTTGTTTTTTGGTTTTTTTTAAGTAGAGACAGGGGTTTCACCATGTCAGCCAGGCTGGTTTTGAACTCCTGACCTCAAGTGATCCACCCGCCTTGGCCTCCCAAAGTGCTGGGATTACAGGCACGAGTCACCAAGATCACACCACTGCACTGCACTCCACTCCAGCCTGGGCAACAGAGCGAGACTTCTCATATTGAAAACAAACAAACAAACAGACAACCTTGACATGGCAAAAACTCTAGTATAAACAAAATTGGGACTCCAGTGATAAACCAGCAAAAAGTAGTTGCCATACAGCATGTTCAAAGGTCTAATTTCCTTTACAAAGCAGGATTGCTTGCTGATAGAAAAGGCCAACAGCTCAGTAGACAAGTGGGCACATTAGAGACAGTTCAAAGGAAAGACAAGTGGCTTTCATACATAAATGTATGAAATGTTCCTCAGTTTCAGTCGTTATAAGAGAAAAGCAAATTGAAACTATCCTGAAAGCATTTTAAAAATACCTGATTAGCCAAGATTAAGAACTTTGATTAGCTGTTGGCTAAGGTGTAGGAAAATAGCTACTTCCATATATTAATGGTAAGATTCTAAACTCTATGGAGAGCAATTGAATAATATTTATTAAAATTTATGAATGCACATACCTTGTGTAGTATAGCTAAGTTTAGATAAGTTGTGATGTATTTACATAATGGGATACTAGAGAGCAATAAGAATGAATAAATTACAGTTCACACAACATGAATGACTCACAAACATAATGTTAGGTGAAAGAGCTGAACACAGAAATACATGTTCAAAAACAGACAAAATTGTTGTGTTAGAAGTCAGGGTATTATTACTCTTGGGGAGCTCATTGGATGGAGACATGAGGAGCTTTTGGAGGCTTATAATTTTTTTTTTTTTGTCTGTGTTAGGTGGGATTATATTGGGAAAATTCATTGAGCTATAAACTCAAGAATTATGTACTGCCCTGAATGTATGCTATACTTCAATATACATTTTTATGTAAATAAAAATAGTGTGCATACATGCAGTCACAAAGAATGCACATAACTTTTGTTTTAGCAGTTTTAGCCTAGGCATATAACATATATTTACACACACTCTTGCATATGTGGGGTTTAAAAATAGCACAAAGGTATTCATTGCTGTGTTTGTAAGCACAAAAGTTCATGCAAAACCTAATTACTCATAAGTAGGGAACTGGTAAAATAATTGATATAGTCATATAGTGAATTAGTAGCAGCTCTTAAAAGGAGTAAGGCAGCTTGATATGAAGTCGTTTAGTAAAGTCTCTAAGGTATAGTAAATGAAAAGACCAAAGTGCATGAACGGTACATGTAGTATGCTGCTATTTGTGTATGGGTGTGTTTTGTCTCAAAAGGTATATATTTGCAAGCATATATAGATAGAATATATTTGGAAAGATGAGACTATATCCTAACACTGACTGTCTCTGAGGAGTGGAAGTGAGTGGCCAGAAGGCACAATTGGGTGATACTTTCTATACTAATTTGTGACTTAATTTAAAAAAAAATTTTTAATAGTGATAAAATGCATATACCAAAACTTACTGCCTTAAACATTTTTAACGGTACAGTTCAATAGTGTTATGTATATTCATATTGTACAACCAGTCTCCAAAACTTTTTCATAGCCATTAAACAAGTACTTAATACTTCCTCCTGCCCTCGGCAGTCACCATTCTACTTTCTGAGTCTATAAATTGGACTACTCTAGATAGCTCATGCAAGTGGAAGCATAGAGTATTTGTCATTTTGTAACTGGTTTGTTTCACTTAGCACAATGTTCTCAAGGTCCATACTATTTTGTGACTTTTGAATTCTGTACATTGTTCATTTATTACCCATTTTCAAGAGAGCATTAAAGTAAAAAGACATGATATTATTCAGAGCTGGTTAATTACATAGTAAAAAGTTGATGGCTGGTGTGTCTTTTTCATTTCAACCAATATTAAATGCCAGTTTGGGTAGCAAAACAACTTTATGCCAAAGCGCCATTTGAAGCTGGGTTTATGACTGTTTCTCCTTGTGTCCTCTATGGGTACCCCCCAAATGCAGGCTCAAGTCCCCAGTCTCTTGACTCTGCTCAACAATTTCCCCCCTTGGCTTACTGTCCAACTTTGGCCTGCTCTTCCAAATCTACCTGTTTTGCCCAGGAACAACCTGCTTTTATGCCAAGGTTATGGCTTGCTCCTTGCAGATTTTCCTCACATCTCTGACCTGGAAAAGGGGGGATTTTTCATTCTGTTAGCTTTTTAGTGCTCCTTTGATATCATTATTCTGGAGCCCTCTGCAATAATGTTGTTTCTCAAGGATTGAAATTCGTTGTTTCCAGTAGGATTTTTGACTAGATGTGGGAACAGAAGAACAAGTTGAAATGACTCTGAAGCTTATAGGAGGACTGGTATCATTAACTGGCGCAGAGGGAGACAGGCTCTAGGTGGAAGATATGTGACTTGCTTTTGAAAATAGCGGTGTGAGATTCTGGCCTGCAAAAACAGCTGGAGTTATGAGCTAGAAATTGGGACTTAAAAAATAGGGTGTGTGTGTGTGTGTGTGTGTGTATGAGAGAGAGAGAGAGTGCGCATGCATGTGTGTATTGAAAATACAGAAAAATAAGATAACATTACCCATAAAACAGATAATCATTCTTAACACTTTAAGTGAATTAACTTTGTTTTTTCCTCTGGCTGTATGTGTATAAAAGTATTTTTATAGCCAGCGTGGTGGGTCATGCCTGTAATCCCAGCACTTTGGGAGGCTGAGCCCAGCGGATGACTTAAGGCCAGGAGTTCGAGACCAGCCTGGCCAATGGTGGAACCCCATCTCTACTAAAAATACAAAAATTAGAGCTGGGCATGTTGGCACATGCCTGTGGTCCCAGCTACTTGGGAGGCTGAGGCATGAGAATTGCTTGAACCCTGGAGGCAGAAGTTGCAGTGAGCCAAGATTGCACCACTGAACTGCCTGGGTGGCAGAGCAACACTCTGCTCAAAAAAAAAAAAAAAAAAAATTTATACACATACACATTTTTAAATGTAGAAATTATATTTTGTATTCACCTTTTTCCCCCTTTGTAAATGAAGAAGTCCAAGGCCAGTCACATAGTTACTTCTGTTAGGAGCCCCAAAAGAGGTCATGAATGAATTTGTGGGACTTGTTGAAATTTCACAGGGTGAAGTCCTACACAGATGTAGAAGAAAATATGGCAAGAATAGGATTTTGGAAACTTGCTTAAACTTTCCTAAAACTTTCATGATTCAGTAATCAGAAATCATAATCAAAGAGGTAGGAGAATTAAGAGTTCATTGTCAAACTAAAAAGAGCAGAGCAAATTTCAAGAAAAAAGGAAGAAAAATATTGTTTGGTGTTTTAAAGAGGTAGAGCTCGGTGAAGACTAAGCCTTGAGATACTAAATTGAGGGTGTAATGGCACACACATGCTTGTAATCCCAGCGCTTTGGGAGGCCTAAGTGGAAGGATGCCTGGAGCCCAGGAGTTTGAGGCTTCAGTGAGTTATGAGCCAGCTTGGGTGAGAGTGAGACCTTGTCTCAAAACAGCAACAGGATACAAAATTGAGAAACTGTTACTTGAATATATACTTGAATATATGTTCTGTCCAGCAGTGATGGAATAACAAGGAATGGATTTACCTTGCTATTTTAAGCAACTAGGAAACTGGACAATATGTGAAATAGCAATTTGTAATGCACTGAGTAACAGGCAACCCAAGACTGATCACTGAAAGGTGGGAAACAAACCTGCTGAGTTCTATGGTTGCTCCAATTTATTATCGGGAGGTAGTTTTAGGGTGCAGAGCAGGGATGGGGAACCCAAATTAAAGCCTGGTGTCTTACTGAATTGAGAGGACAAGATGGGGATTGGCGGGGAGTGAAGATTGTCATAATTTATGGGGCAGAGTACCAGAGATGTGGGAGTTGTACACAGAACTCCAGAGGCAGGTGGAGGATTCTCCTGAAGTCAGGTTGAGTCCTGATCTACACATGCGTGAAAGGAGAGCACCTGAGGCCAGAGAAAGAACCCCACTGGAAAGGAGCAGGCCAAATGATTCCTGGAAATCACACAGAGCTGGTAATAGTCTGTGTTGCCATTAGCCAGAGTATATACAAGGGCATCAAAAGGGCATGGCCTTTTTTAATGAGGCTAAATTAGCCCTAAGTTAAAGGGTACTCTGGACCTACTCTAACAATGAAAAAGCAAGTCTTGGAAGATCCATCCAAGTTAAAGAATCTTACCTGTGTGTGAGAACACAGTCCAGTGATATTTAAGGAAATACACAAAACCTAAAACACAAAACTTACAATGTTAGGCATTCAATAAAATGACCAGACATGCAAAAAAACAAGGAAAATATGGCATAATCAAGAGAAAAGTCAACTAGATCCGGAAATGACAGAAATGATGGAACTAACAGAGACATGAGAACAGCAATTACAAATATGTTCTTGGTTCAAAAAAGTAGAGGAAATGGTTAACATAATGGGAAGAGAACTAGAAGGTATATTTTGAAAAGACCCAAACAGAACACCTAGAGTTGGAAATAAATTTTAAAGTACAATGATGGCATTAACAGTAGTTGAGGCACTGCATATCAGTGAACTTCAAGACAGCAGTGGAAACTGTCCAAAATGAGAACAGAAAGAAAAATGGAAAAATTGATAGAGCATCAATGACTATAACAAGGACAATTGTTAGAGATAGAAACAGTCTGACATATATGTAATTGGAGCCCCAGAAAGAGGGAAAGGGGAGAACAGAAAAAAGATTGTAAAAAATAATGACCAGAAAATTTCCAAATTTAATGAAAACTATAAGCCCACATATTTAAGAATCCCAAGGAGAATAACTATAAAGGTAACCACACCAAGGCACATCATTATCATATTGTTGGCAACCAATAATAAAGAGGAAATCTTGAAAGCAGACAGAGAAAAAATACACATCAGGTACAGAGTAACAGAGATAAGAATGACAGCAGACTTCTCATCAGAAACTTAGCAAATCAAAATACAATGGAGAGACCTCTTTAATTTTTTTTTTGTCTGAGACAGAGTATTCTTGCCCAGGTTGAAGTGCAGTGGTGTGATCTTGGCTCACTGCAACCTCCGCCTCCTAGATTCAAGCAATTCTCCTGCCTCAGCCTCCCGAGTAGGTGAGATTACAGGTGCCTGCCACCACACCTGGCTAATATTTTTATATTTTTAGTAGAGATGGGGTTTCACCATATTGTCCAGGCTGGTCTCAAACTCCTGACCTTGTGATCTGCCTGCCTCGGGCTCCCAAAGTGCTGGGATTACAGATGTGGGCCACTGTGCCTGGCCTGGAGAGACATCTTTAAAGTACTTTTTAAAAATACTGGAGGTGGGTGCAGTGGCCAACACTGCAATCTCAGCAGTTTGGGAGGCTGAGGCAGAAGAATTGCTTGAGTCCAGGAGTTCGAGACCAGCCTGGGTGACATGGCAAAACCTCATCTCTACAAAGAATACAAAAATCAGCCAGGCATGGTGGTGCACCTGTGGTCCTAGCTCCTTGGGAGACTGAGGTGAGAGGATCGCTTTAGCCTGGGAAGCAGAGGCTACAGTGAGCTATAATTGAACCACACTGCACTTTAGTCTGGGTGACAGAGCGAGACCGTCTCAAAAAAAAAAAAAAAAAAAAAAAAAAGGCCCACTGGAACTTGTTGCTGCTAGACCTCCACAGGAAATGTTGACGTTGTTCAGGCAGAAAGAAAATGTCAAAGGATTGAGAAGTGCTAGAAATGGTAACTATGGGAGTAAAAATAAGAGAATTTTTTTTTCCCTTTTTTAGTCTCTTTAAAAGATTGTTGTGTTGAAGGTGATTGCTAACAGGTACAGGATTTCCCTTTTTGTGTGATGGAAATGTTCTGCAGTTAGTGGTGTTGGTTGTCCAACATTGTGAATTAAAGAAATAGTAGCTTTAAAAAGTTAGTTGTTTAAAGCAAAAATAATAATGCATTATAAGTTTTATAATGTGGGAGTAAAAGGTATGACAGTAGCACAAAGAATGGAAGGGGATGGGAAGGGTATAAGAAACCTACTAAGGCTTTATTTATTTATTTGTTTGTTTGTTTGACAGAGTTTTACTTTGTTGCCCCAGGTTCTATTTATTTATTTATTTGACAGAGTATCCCTTTGTTGCCCAGGCTGGAGTGTGGTGGCACAATCCCTGCTCACTGCAACCTCTGCCTCCTGGGTTCAACAATTCTGCCTCAGCCTCCCAAGTAGCTAGGATTTCAGGTATGTGCCACCACACCCAGCTAATTTTTGTATTTTCAGTAGAGGTGAAGTTTCACCATGTTAGCCAGGCTGGTCTTGAACTCCTGACCTCAGGTGATCCACCTGACCTTACGTGATCCACCTTCCTTAGCCTCCCAAAGTGCTAGGATTGCAGGCAAGAGCT
Organism: Ateles fusciceps; assembly: GCA_036589455.1. Lineage (NCBI taxonomy): Eukaryota > Metazoa > Chordata > Mammalia > Primates > Atelidae > Ateles > Ateles fusciceps. The sequence continues at coordinate 29,261 of JAZHEH010001059.1, read as the reverse complement.
ACCATGCCTGGCAAAAACCTTAGTAAGGTTCTTAAGCTGTACATGAAGTGGAATCGTTAAATTTACATCTAAAAAATTAGAACAATTTATATTCCCACTTCAAATGTATGGGAGTGCCAGTTTAACCGTATCCTTGTCCATGTGTGGTACTCACTTAAAAACATTGCCACCCAGATGTTTTTAAAGACTTGATTACCCTAGACACCCAATCCTCACCGTGCTTGAAGGATACTTTATCTCTGAAATCTGAAATTCTATCAGAATCTCTTTGCCTTAAATTTGGCTAAAATATAAAATGTATACATTTATTTTTTTCCTTTCCTTGTCTTCCTACCCCCTTTCTTCATAAGAATAGTTTTCTTCAGTAATTTCTTTAGTTACTACTTGAGCTTCATTTGTTCTAGAATGTGGACGTTTTGAAGACACATTCCATGTCTCTCTTATTCTTTATTGTATCATGGCTGTAGTATAGTACATGCTCGATGCTCAATACATTTGTCAAAAAAAAAATACTGTTTTTTTTCTATACACAGTATTGGTAAGGTTAATCTGCATATTTCTAACATTTTTTTCTTTCATCTTGTTAATCTATTTTGACCTTTTGATTCAAGTTGTAGGATAATTCATTTACTGATTTTTTTGTGTTACTAATTTTTGTTTGGTTATATTTCTTCTGCTGCTTATTGCTTCTATTGCTGTTTTAAATTTGGCAAATCATGCTTTTCATCTCTGAAAATCTTTTCGTCTCTGAAATCTTTCCTCAGATGATTCTGATTTCATTTTTACAGATGCAAATTCACTCAAATTCTTTTAAAATATTAAGCACCTTGCATTTCTTTATTTTTCTTCAACTTATACCAGATACTGTGAGACGGTCAAGTTTTTAAATCTCTTTTTCAGCTCTAGGGCATTTACACTTTAATATTAGTGTGTTTAAAACCCCTTAGGACTGGGAAATAAAAGAAAATGGAGTGCCCATTTCTTCCTTTAATCCAGCCACCTCAACACATAATTAAAATGTAGTATTGGTGCTGGACACAGTGGCTCACGCCTGTCATCCCAGCACTTTGGGAGACTGAGACAGGCAGATCCTGTGAGCCTAGAAGTTTGAGACCAGCCTGGGCAACATGGTGAAACCCCACTTCTACAAAAAATTAGCCACACATGGTGGCTTGTGCCTGTGGCCCCAACACAATGGGAGGCTGAGGTGGGAGGATTGCTTGAGCTCAGGAGGATGAGGTTGCAGTGAGCTATAATTGTACTCCAGCCTGGGTGACAGAGCAAGACCCTGTGTCAAAAAAAAAAAAAAAAGTATGAAATTTTTTAGTAGTATAAAGTTAGGTCTAAGAGTTTTATTGGCAAAGATTGTCATGTGGGAGTAATCTCTAGACATTTTTGCCTTCCTGGCCTATTTTGTAAGATCCCCCAAAGGTGGAGAACTGGATCAGGAAAATAAGCAGAGCTTGAATACACACTGCCATTTTTGAGAGGACCATGAATTCAGAACTTGAAAGAATTGGAGTTATTTCTTTCCTTAATTACACGTCGGAGTTTTGCCCTCAGGACTGAGAAATGAATGTGAGTTCCTCTTCCCTAGGAGTCCAGTCTAATGCTAGACATACATGGTAATAAGCACAGTCAGTGCGACAGAAATCTGTGGTGTGAAGGTAAAGTGAAGAGGCCCATAATTCACGGTTGATGTTTTCCACTGATGGGCCAGCATGGGTTTTATGCAAAATGGAGGACATTTGAGATTTCATTTTGGGGTAACAGGAGACTGTAACCTGGGATGGGTAAAAAATTACAAAGCAATGCTTACACTCAGGTTGGAAACCTTGAATTTGTACTCGTGCTAATTATGGTTTTTTTCCTAGTTGTATTTACCACCCCTATAGAGGGGTGGAAAATGAAACTAGTGTATTTACTCAAAATAGGTGATGTGGAGGAAAATGGGACTGAGCAAAGTAGTACTTTATAATCAGCCCCAGTTTTCGGGGTAACACTGCTAGAGACTCATTACTTTTCACATTATAATGTGAAATTAATCATTAAAACCTTAAGTAAAAATGGAAGTTTTTGGCCAGGTGTGCAGTGGCTCATTTCTGTAATCCAAGCACTTTGGGAGGCTGAGGTGGGTGGATCACTTGAGGTCAGGAGTTCAAGACCAGCCTGGTTACCAACAGGGTGAAACCCCATCTCTACTAAAAACACAAAAATTAGCCCAGTGTCTTGGCTTATGCTTGTAATCCCAGCTACTTGGGAGGCTGAGGCAGGAGGATCACTTGAACCCAGGAGACGGAGGTTGCAGTGAGCCAAGATCACATCACTGTGCTCCAGCCTGGGAGACAGAGCAAGACTTCGTCTCAAAAAAGCAAACAAACAAACCAAACATACATGGTATGTTTCAGCCCATTGCACTTTCCTTGTCCAAGCTCAAATTGTCCCTTTTTGAGCCTGCAGCCCCACTTCTGCTTGGCTCTTGTAACAATCCTGTTTATGCTTAGTTTCCTTGTTGTCCAGTGTGACACAATGGTCTTGGCTTATCTTGCATATTTCCTGCCCAGCCACTTTCCCAAGAAGAATGTGAATGTTTAAAACAAAAACAAAGTTTCAGGGTCCCAGTCGCACCCCAAACCAGCTTAATCAGAATCCATGGTGAGGATAGGGCCCAGATACAGACAGGGTCACCAGAATGGAGTGCCGTGGTGGGATATCAGCTCACTGCAACCTCTGCCTTCTGGGTTCAAGTGATTCTCCTGCCTCAGCCTCCTGAGTAGCTGGGACTACAGTTGTGAGCCACCACTCAGCTAATTTTTGTATTTTTAGTAGAAACAGGGCTTTGCCATGTTGGCCAGGCTGGTCTCCAACTCCTGACCTCAAGTGATCTGCCCGCCTTGGCCTCCCAAAGTACTGCAATTACAGGCATGAACCACCACACCCTGCCAGGATACAGTATTTTTTTAAAAGCATGCCCAGCCTTGGATAGAAAACACTTGAGGAGAGTATGCTGCCTTATCAGGCTCTGTAAACACCTTATCTCTGCACAAGGCTGAAATGTTGAGTGGAATCCTTGGCTAAAGCTCTCATTGCTACATGGTGACTTTTCTTCCTCTCCTGCTTAAAGCTTGTGTTTCAGAATTTTGACCTGAATGCATCTGTGTTGAAAGCCAAACTTGGTCTGTCATCCCAGGACTCTGTGTTGGTTTCTTTCCTTGCCTGTATGTTGAGTTGGGGCTCATCTTCGTGCCTCTGGGAAATAAGTTATTTGATAGCTTGCTTAGAGTCTCTCGGTACTTTCCCTTGCCCTTAGAATGAATACCAAAATATGTGGCCCGCAGTGTAGACTGTGCACAGCCTTCAGTGTAGACTGCTCAGGTCCCCTCTTGGTTCCTTGAGTCTGCCATGCTTCCTTCTACCACCAGACCTTTGCACATGCTGCTGTCTGCTCAGAATGCTTTGCCTTTCCTTGTTACTTAGCTGTCCTCTACTCATTTTTCAGGCGCCAGCTTGACTGTCTTCCTCGGGGGAGCTTGTCTGACCTTGGTACACCAGATCAGCCCCCATGTGCTGACTTTGTCTCATTGGTAATATTTCTCTACCTTCAGGACACATACCAAGACCCAGAAGTTGGAGTTTTGCATTTGTTTGTGTGATCATTTGATGCATGTCTCTCTGGAGCCTGACTCTTTGGGGCTCACATCCTGTCTTCACCACTTTTAGCTGTGGGACCTTGAACAAATCATTTCATCTCTGGTCCCCCAGTTTCTTTTAAATGCAAAACAGGGATGCTGTAATACTTTCACCTACCTTGTGAGGTGGAGATGAAGATTAAATAGGGTAACTTGTGTAAAGCACTTAGAACAGAGCTAGCTATTAATAGTAGAGAATCTTGGCAGGTATTACTGATGATTACTGCAGTGGACCACAGGCTCCATACAGGCAGGGGTCATTTCTGTTTGTTTAGATTTGTATGCAGGGTGCTTGGCACATGGATTGTGCTCAGGAAATATTTGTTGGATGAATGAATGAAGTGGAGATAATAGTAATACCACGTTTATAGAATTCCATGACGATATAAAACAATGCAAGTATATAAGTTCTTGGTAGCGTGTCTAGCTCATAGCAGGTGGTCAATAAATATTCAATGTCTGAATGAGGAAAATGGAGACAATGGTAATACCAGCTTAGGAGGTTGTCGTGGGGATCTAAGGTAACCCTGTAGTACCTTGTAGAGTGCCTAGCATATAGTAGGTGCTCAGAAAATACTTGTTGAATGAATGAGTGAAGTGGGGGATGATGGTAACACCAGCTCCTAGGGTTGCTGTGGGGACAGAAGATAAGGCAGGTTGATAGCTTGTTGTATTGTGGTTGCACCTGGTAGACACTCTGTTGAGTGAAATGAGAGGAGCTGCTATGAGTTTCTTTCTTCTGGGGCTTAGGAGAGAATCCTTTTGGGGTGCAGAATAGCATGGAATGGACACTGGTCCTCTTGAAGGAAGAATGGGCAGCTGACTACTCCTTGCCAAGCTCTGACCTGGAAGAAAAGTTGAATCATTCCTTCCCTCTTCCTCTCTAACCTGTTCTTTCTTTCCACTAGAATCCTTGCCCAGTGTCCAGCACCTCCTTCCTGTCCAGGATCACCTTCTGGTGGATCACAGTGTAAGGCTGGGCCCCCGAGACCTCAGGGAGGTGGTGGGGGAATGAATGAATGAATGAATGAGTGAGTATGCTGAGTTCCCTGCTTGACTTCCCTCTACTTCACTCTTCTACAGAGTTGTCTTGAATCTGCCTGTGCTGGCCATGTGGTCTCAGAGACACCAACTCTGTCCCCCAAGTCCATCACCTTGAATCTGATAAACACATGAGCCATGAGCAGCTTAAATATCTGCAGAAGGCTTGGCCTGGGACAGCCAAACACTGGACTGCTCTTGCTTTAGCTTCAGATTTGGGTTTTTATTTATTTATTTATTTCTTGCCTAGACATCATGTTCAACCTGACAGATTTGGGTTTTTTAAATATTAGGTATAGTTATTATTGACATTGTTTCCCTCCCATGCCCCGCTCCTTAGAAAAATAATACTGTCTCATCATAGGAAACGTGGGTTAAAAAAACACATGTGCAGATCAGTAGTAAGGAAACACCCAAAGGCAACCACTGTCACCATTTTAGTATGCCTCCTTCTGGTCTTTTCTTTTTGAGATGGAGTCTCACTCTGTCTCCCAGGCTGGAGTGCAGTGGTGCAATCTCAGCTCACTACAACCTCTGCCTCCTGGGTTCAAGCGATTCTCCTGCTTCAGTCTCCCAGGTAGCTAGGATTACAGGTGTGCGCCATCATGCCTGGCCAATTTTTGTATTTTTAGTAGAGACAGGGTTTTGCAATGTTGGCCAGGCTGGTCTTGAACTCCTGACCTCAGGTGATCCACCCTCATTGGCCTCCCAAAGTGCTGGGATTACAGATATGAGCCACCATGCCCAGCCACCTTGCGGTTTTCTTTTTTACATCTATTTCTGCCCATTGTCAACATCTTATTGGGGATTATTTGAAGAATCTATTTTTCACCCTAATATGCATCATCTTTTTGGTTTTTTGGAGACAGGTTTCACTCTGTCACTGAGTCTGGAGTGCAGTGGTACAATTGTAGCTCACTGCAGTCTTGATCTACTGGGTTCAGGTGATGCTCCTGCCTCAGCCTCCCAAGTAGCTGGGATTATGGGCATGCTCCACCATGCCCAACAGATTTTTGTATTTTTTGCAGAGACAGGGTTTTACCATGTTGCCCAGGCTGGTCTCCAACTCCTGAGCTCAAGTTATTCTTCCGCCTCAGCCTCCCAGAGTGCTGGTATTATAGGAATGAGCCACCATGCCCGGTCTCATTCTTCTCTTTATGAACATTTTACAAACATCTTTTTAAAAGATTAGATGTTTTAAATAATTTCTTCAAATTACTATTAAAGAGAGGCACTGGGACAGTTGATGTGATTTGTATATGACTACAGGACACCAGATGCATGCTAATAACATTCATTCTTGTATTGGAAAATTGTGCTCCAGTTACATAAGAGCATGTCCTAGATTGTAAGGGGATACCCCCAGTTTTTTGGGAGTAAAGATATGTAGAGCCTACATCTTACCTTTTTTTGAGACAGAGTCTTGCTCTGTTGTCCAGGCTAGAGTGCAGTGGCATGATCTGCAGCCTCTGCTTCCGGGTTTAAGTGATTCTCCTGTCTCAGCCTCCTGAGTAGCTGGGATTATAGGCAAGCACCACCATGCCTGGCTATTTTTTTGTAATTTTTAGTAGAGATGGGTTTTCATCATGTTGACCAGGCTGGTCTCAAACTCCTGACCTCAGGTGATCCACCCACTTCAGTCTCCCAAGGTGCTGGGATTACAGGTGTGAGCCACTGTGCTAGGCCTTTAACTGACTGAATGGTTTAGAAAAAGATGATGTGTTTGTGTGCGTGTGTGTGTGTGTGTGTGTGTGTGTGTGTGTGTGTGTGTGTGTGTGTGAATGGATGGAGACAGAATGTTACTGTAAACTTGGCAACATGTTAATAGTGGTGAGTTGAGTGAATTCTTAGTATGATTTGAGTAATTTTTCTATAAGTTTGAAATTATTTTAAAACAAAAAATGAAAGTGTTTAACTTTTTATTATAATAGTGTTGAGTTGGCCGAGTGCGGTGACTCACACCTGTAATGTTAGCACTTTGGGAGGCCGAGGCGGGTGGATTACCTGAGGTCAGGAGTTTGAGACCAGCCTGGCCCATGTGGTGAAGCCCTGTCTCCACTAAAAATACAAAAATTAGTCGGGTGTGGTGGTAGGTGCCTGTAATCCCAGCTACTTGGGAGGTTGAGGCAGGAGAATCGCTTGAACCCAGGAGGTGGCGGTTACAGTGAGCCGAGATTGTGCCACTGTACTCCAGCCTGGGTAGAGTCACATAGAAAGACTAATATAATAAAAACTCAATAAGCTTATCACCCGGATTTCACAATTGCTAATGCTTTGTCATGTCAGCCTTTTTTCCCCCCTTCAACCTGTTTTTTTTTGGGGTCTGGCTCTATTACCCAGGCTGGAGTGCAATGACACGATCACGGCTCCCTACAGCCTCCACCTCCTGGCCTCAAGCAATCCTCCCACCTCAGCCTCCTGAGAAGCTGGGACTACAGGTGTGAGCCATTATGACTGGGTAATATTTTTTATTTTTACTTTTTGTAGAGGTAGTCACCCAATGTTACCCAGGCTGGTCTTGAACTCCTGAGCTCACGAAGTCCTCCACCTCGGCCTCCTGAAGTGCTAGGATTATAGGCATGAGCTGCTGGTCCTGGCCCATATTAGCCTTTTTTAATGTAAAATTTTTAAAAGTTGGCGGGGCATGGTGGCTCATGCCTATAATCCCAACACTTTGTGAGGCCAAGGTGGGAGGATTGCTTGAGCCCAGGACCTCAAGATCAGCTTGGGCAACATAGGGAGACTCTGTCTCTACAAAAATAAAAAATAATTAGCCAGTCATAATTGCTCACACCTGAAGTCCCAGCTACTCAGGAGGCTGAAGTGGGAGGATCACTCTAGGCCAGGAGCTGGAGGCTGCAGGGAGCCGTGATCATGGCACTGCACTCCATCCTGGGTGACACAGCAAGACCCTGTCACCAAATAAATAAATAAATGAATGAGGCTGAGCATAGTGGCTCATGCCGGTAATCCCAGCATTTTGGGAGGCCAAGGGGGCCAGATTGCCTGAGCTCAGGAGTTTGAGACCAGCCTGGGAAACACGGTGAAACCCCATTTCTACTAAAATACAAAAAATTAGTCAGGTGTGGTGGCGTGTGCCTGTAGTCTCAGACTTGGGAGGCTGAGGCAGGAGAATTGTTTGAACCCAGGAGGCAGAGATTGCAGTGAGCCAAGAACATGCTACTGCACTCCAACCGGGGTGACATAGCAAGACTCCATCTCAAAAAAACAAAACAAAAAAATAAATGAATGAATGATAAAAAGAGTGAATTAGAGCCATCTTGATATTTCCCTTCTAAATTACCTTTTTTCCCTAAATCTTTTCTATGCACCCCCCAAAAAGAAAGCCATTTTTCCTTTATGACCCAACAGAATCAGCTGTAATAACCTTGTAATACATGCAAATGTCTATCCAAATTCAGACTTCCCCAGCTGTGTGGCTGCCTTCATTCACAGCGGGCAGTTGTGCTGGGGAGGGGCACAGCATTGACATGCTTGTGGAGTGAGTGAGCCCCGTTCTCCTCCTCCTCTCATTGACTCTCATTGCCTAACTCCCTTGTGTCTTGGCCTCAGGTTGATCGTCCGGGGCTACCACCAGCCCCTGGAGAGCAGTGGCCTCTGGTCCTTAAACAAGGAGGACATGTCGGAACAAGTCATGCCTGTTTTGGTAAAGAACTGGAAGAAGAAATGCACGAAGTCTAGGAAGTAAGTGTGTTTCCTTGTCCTCTAGAATGCCTCAGTTCCCCTCCTTCCCATCCCTGTGGCCTGAATCCAGGCTGTGGCCCTGGCAATGCTGCTTGTTACTAGCTTTGTGGTTCTCGCTTCTCCTCCAGGCCTCAGTTTGTTTTTCTGCCAAATGGGATAAAATCTCACAAGTCATTAAGGCAACTGAGTAGAAAAGAAGACAGAAGCTGTGCATGGTGCCTCACGCCTGTAATCCCAGCACTTTGGGAGGCCAAGGTGGGTGGATCACAAGGTCAGGAGTTTGAGTCCAGCCTGGCCAACATGGTGAAACCCCATCTCTACTAAAAATACAAAAATTAGCTGGGTGTGGTGGCGAGCACCTGTAATCCCAGTTACTTAGGAGGCTGAGGCAGAAGAATCGCTTGATCCCAGGAGGCGGAAGTTGCAGTGAGCCAAGATCGCACCACTGCACTTCAGCCTGGGAGGCAGGGAGACTCTATCTCAAGAAAAGAAAAAAAGAGAGAAAAATGCTGCCCAAGCAGGCAGTTGATGTTGTTTGCCATAGCATGTGACTGTCCCTCCTTGAGTCAGTCTCACTTTTGCTGTCTCTTTCTGAGCATCTGGCATTCCGCGTGTTCCTGCTGTTTGAAGTGTTTCTGTCCAACACACCCAGCTGACCATGTACGTTTGTTTAGCCAAAGAAGCCCCATTTGTGGGTGATTTTGGCTGTACTGGATTTTAGACTCTACCCCCCTATGTAAGGCGTGCCCCACTGCACTACCTCTGTCATTCTTTTGGGAATCAGGTCAGGGCCTCCACTGCACTTACCTTAACTCTTCAAATCTGAGACACCGTCAGTTGTACAATACGTTATTATTGTGTGTAATAGTAAGAAAGAAAAGCAACTGCCAATTAAACAAGGTCATAAGATGCACCCCGAGCCCGGATGAGCTGGAACGTGAAATTGCAAGTGACATGGGGGCAGTGGATTATGGCCATGGGGGCAGTAGGGTGGCTGTTTTTGTTTCTGTTGCTTGTTCCAGGGTGAGCTTACTATAGTAAGCTGTGACAGAGCCAGCCTGGTGCACTGGATTCTCCACAGACCCCTTGGCTTTACAGAGAAATCCCCAGACCCAGGTTCAATTCCTTATTCTATTCCAGGGATGCCCAGGATACAGGCCTTCAGTCAGACCCAGATGGTGGGTGGAAATCTGGGACATCCATGGTGCCAGCCACTAGGACATTAGCAGAGGACCTCGTGACCCTGGTGGGAGGCTGTTTGGGTGGTCCAGGTGATGGGAGAAATTGTCTCGTGGGAGACAGATAGAGCTTGGGCCTCCATGGCTGAGCATTGTACAGAAATGGCCCATGTCCATGACCCAGTTGAAGGTTGTTGGCAGGCAGAGGTGGAGTCCCTGTTTATTACATGGAGACAGAACTAGTAGGATGGATGGATGGATGGATGGATAAATGATAGATTGGTAGATGATAGGTAGATGATAGATGATAGATGGTGGCTGGATACTTGATAGGTGGATGGATAGATGATAGATGGATGATTGATAGATGATGGATGAGTGGATGGATTGAGGGCGAGAGGGGGATCTACTAGGGAAACTGGATCATGTGATTATGGAGAAGTCCTAGGCTGGCCATGTGCAAGCTGGAGAACCTGAGAAGCTGGTAGCATGGCTTAGGCCAAGTCTGAAGATCTCAGACCCAGGGAAGCTGATGGTGGAATTCTCAGTCCACAACCAAAGGCCTGAGAACCTGGAGTGACTGGGTAATTCCCAGAGTCCAGAGGCCAGACAGCCTGGAGTTCTGATTTCCAGGGGCAGGAGAGGATGATATCCTGGCTGCAGAAGAGAGATCACATGAGTTTACCATTTCTTTGACTTTTTCTTGTGTCTGGACCCTCTGCTGATTGGGTGGTGCCCAGTCACATGGGGTGAGGATGGATCCTCCTTATTGAGTCCACTGATTCAAACGCCAGTCTCATCTGGAAACACGCTCACAGGCACACACACAGAAATAACACTTTACCAGCCATCTGGGTATCTCTTAACCCTGTCAAGTTGACCCCTAACATCACCTATCACCTGGATTCCTTCAGCCTCACCTGCAGTGTTCTCCCTGCTATTAAGGCCACATTTGTAGCATGGACTTCAGCATTCCTCATCACCACTGCCTATGCTGATCGCCTGGCTTGGCTTCCTTTCATGGAAGAAGGATGCCCACCTTTGTGTTCCCTGGAGCTTGCCAGGTGAGCAGGTTTTTGGAGACACCATGGCAGAGGCAGAGCCTCAAGAGGAGGACGGAGTTTGAATCAAGAAGCTCCTCCACTGACCTGGCTTTTAATTCATTGAGCAGTTGAAACTGACTGCTGTTTTTGTGCTTAGTGATGTTTAGTCCCTGAGGGTTCAGAGAGTGGAACAAAACACATACATTTTTTTTTTTTTTTTTTTTTTTTTTGAGACGAAGTGTTGCTCTGTCACCAGGTTGGAGTGCAGTGGCATCATCTCAGCTCACTGCAACCTCCACTGCCTGGGTTCAAGTGATTCTCGTGCCTCAGCCTCCCAAGTAGCTGGGATTACAGGTGTGCACCACCATGCCTGACTTACTTATTTATTATTTTATATATGTATTTTTTTTTAGACAAGTTTCACTCTTGTCACCCAGGCTGGAGTGCAATGGTGCAATCTCAGCTCACCACAACCTCTGCCTCCTGGGTTCAAGCAATTCTCCTGCCTCAGCCTCCCGAGTAGCTGGGATTGTAGGCATGTACCACCACACCCAGCTATTTTTGTATTTTGAGTAGAGACAGGGTTTCTCCATGTTGGTCAGGCCGGTCTCAAACTCCCAACCTCAGGTGATCTGCCTGCCTTGGCTTCCCAAAGTTTTAAAAAAAAAGGGGGGGGGGTGGAGCGCCCCCCCCTAACCCCCGGCGGGAAGGGGGGGGGTCCCTGCTCAGGAGTGCTGGGATTATAGGTGTGAGCCACTGTGCCTGGCCTTTAAAATTTTTTTTTCTTTTTTTTTTTCTATAGAGACAGGTCTCACTATGTTGCCCAGGCTGGTCTCCAACTCTTGACTTCCAGAGATCCTCCTGCCTCAGCCTCCCTACTAGTAGCTGGGATTATAGGTGTGATCCACCATACACAGCTGGGTTCTGGTTTATAACAACCCAGGCTGCCCTGGGGAAGGTGGATATTAGGGATGAGAGTGAAGGCAGGTAGACCTGGGTGGGGACCTCAAGGCCTGTCCATGAAGTTCCTTCATGCCTCACTGGGAGGAGCACCCCTCCATTTTATTTATTTATTTTGACACAGGGTCTCACTCTTTTGTCCAGGCTGGAGTGCAGTGGTGCCATCTCAGCTCACTGCAGCCTCCATCACCTAGGCTGGAGTGATCCTCCCACTTAAGCCTCACGAGTAGCTGGGTCTATGGGCATGCACCACCACACCTGGCTAATTTTTTTTTTTTTTTTTTTGGTAGAGATGGTATCTTGCCATGTTGCCCAGGTTGTTCTTGAGCTCCTGAGCTCAAGCGTCCACCTACCTTGGCCTCCCAAAGTGCTGAAATTACAGGCACAAGCCTCCATTTATTACCCAGAGCATTTTCTGAAAATTCAGTGAGATAAATGTCATAATAAGCTGTGCCCTAGTCCTGAGTAAGTGCTGGGCAGGTTTTAGTTGTACAAGTTGTATTTATTCATCTCTATACTTCCATCTTGCCAGGGAGGGTGTGGTGAGAACTGGCTCATTGGGCTTCAAAGCAGGGCACCTAAAGGGGGCTGGCTCTGTGAGTACCTTGGTGTTTAGGTATGCTTAGCTTGGGGCCAGGGCATCATTTCCTAGGGACATTGATAGATGGATCGCTTGCTTTATTCCCAGAGGCATAAGCCAGATCTGGCACCTCTAACCCCTGTGGAACTGGCAGAGAGTGACAAGAACAACCCTGTCCTAGGCTGGAATTTCCTGGTGTGGCCCTTTACACCCAGATCCCTTTAGTTAACTGGAGAAGGGGAATGCAGCCCATGCAGCTCTGGGCTGCTGGGTTTCCTGAGGCTCAGGGACCAGGGTGAGGGAGGCCTGGGCTTGGGGGTCTACATGGCTTCTTAGACCCCTTTACAACCTTTCTTCACCCCTGAGTGACTTCCTCTCAAAAGTCAGGTGTGCTGGGGCACGGTGGCTCATGCCTGTAGTCAAAGCACTTTGGAAGGTGGAGGTGGGAGGATCACCTGAGGTCATGAGTTTGAGACCAGCCTGGCCAACATGGTGAAACCCCATCTCTACTAAAAATACAAAAATTAGCTGGGTGTGGTGGTACTTGCCTGTAATCTCAGCTACCTGGGAGGTTGAGGCACGAGAATTGCCTGAACCTGGGAAGCAGAGGTTGCAGTGAGCTGAGATCGCACCACTGCACTCCAGCCTCGGGGACAGAGTGAGACTCCATCTCAAAAAAAAAAAAAAGGGCGAGGTGTGAGCGATCTCCCTGCTTCTACCTTTGGGTTTGAAAATGCAATGCTTCATTGGTTTGTGTGTAATAGTTTTATGTCCTCTTTTTTGTGTATGGCCTCTTAGAGCTTAGGGCCATTTTGGATTGTGGTTTCTGCTGGCGTGACTATAAAATGCTTCTGTGACTCTGAAAGGGTTTGGCAGTTTTTTTTTTTTTTTAAGTTAGACATAGTTATCATACAGCCAGTCACTGCCTTCCCAGACATCCACCCAAGAGAGCTGAGAACATATGTTTATAAAAGACTGATACAGGAATGTTCTTAGCTACTTTGTTTGTGATAACCCAAACTGGAGGTAAGCCAGACATCTATTAGCAAGTGAACAGAAGATTTACCCATTATGTGCATCTGCACAACTGAATACTAAGTTATGTACAAGAACGAACTATTGGCTGGGCACAGTGGCTCATACCTATAATCTCAGCACTTTGGGAGGCCAAGGTGGGTGGATCACCTGAGGTCAGGAGATTAAGACCAGCCTGGCTAACATGGTGAAGCCCCATCTCTACTAAAAATACAAAAATTAGCCAGGTATGGTGGTGTGCATCTTGTAATCCCAGCTACTCAGGAGGCTGAGGCATGAGAATCGCTTTAACCTGGGAGGTGGAGGTTGTAGTGAGCCGAGATGGCGCCACTGCACTCCAGCCTGGGTGACAGAGTGAGACTCCATCTGAAAAAAAAAAAAGGATGGCTGTGGTGGCTTATGCCTGTAATCCTAGCACTTTGGGAGGCCAAGGCGGGTGGATCACTTGAGCTCAGGAGTTCAAGACCAGCTTGGGCAACACGGTGGAATCCTGGCTCTACTAAAAATACAAAAAAATTAGCTGGGCAAGGCAGCTTGCACCTGTATTTCCAGCTACTTGGGAGACTGAGGCAGGAGAATCAGTTGAGCCCCCGGGAGGCAGAGGCTACAGTGAATGGAGATCGTGCTACTACACTCCAGCCTGGGTGACAGAGTGAGAATTCGTCTCTAAAAAAAAAAAAGGCTGGGGACGGTGGCTCACACCTGTAATCCTAACACTTTGACACTTTGGGAAGCCGAGGCGGGTGGATCACCTGAGGTTGGGAGTTCAAGACCAGCCTGACCAACATGGAGAAACCCCATCTCTACTAAAAATACAAAAAAAAAATGTGAAGAGAAATAAAAGAGACAGAGTTCATCAACGCACCCTGGTAAAGTTAAGGGACTAGGGTGTAAGAAGAATGTGATGTACAAGGCAGAATGCAGGGGCACTGGAGCTAGAAGTGATCTTAGGGAACATGGAGTCACAGAAGAGCAAGGAGATGCAATTTCTTGCTCAACTCCAGTCCACTGGCAGCAGTCACCTGGAGGGCCGCTTGAACGTAACTTAGTGGGAAAGAATGCCATGAGTGACTGTGGGTGTCTGCTGTGTGCATGAGAAGGAAGGGAAGGGCCCAGTATTTGAGATGCTTGAGATCTAACCCCTTCATTTTCCATATGACAAAATCTAGAGCCAGGGGAGGTGAGCTAACCAGCTTTGGGGTATCACTGTGAGCTGGCAGTAAAATGTGGCAGGTGATCTGACTCTCAGATGAACATTCCTTTAAGCCAGGGGCTGGCCAAAAATGGACTGAGGTCCACATACGGCTCATGAGCTCAGCATGGATTTAATTTTTTAATTTTTTGGAGACAGAGTCTTGCTCTGTTGCCCAGGCTGGAGTACAGTGGTATGACCTTGGCTCAACGCGACCTCCACTTCCCAGGTTAAAATGATTCCCGTGCCTCAGTCTCCCAAGAAGCTGGGATGACCGTCATGCTCCACTGTGACTGGCTAATTTTTTTGTGGGGCACAGCGTCTCACTCTTTTGCCCGGTCGGGAGTGCAGTGGCATGATCTTGGCTCACAGCAACTTCTGCCTTATGGGTTCAAGTGATCCTCCAGCCTCAGCCTCCTGAGTAGCTGTGACCACAGGTACACACCCCACACCCAGCAAATTTTTTTTGTTTTTGGTACAGACCAGGTTTCACCATGCTGGCCAGGCTGGTCTCAAACTCCTAGCCTGAAGCAACCTGCCTGCCTCAGCCTCTCAAAGGGCTGAGATTACAGGCATGAGCCACAGTGCCCAGCCAGATTTCATATTTTTAATGGTGGAAAAAAAATCAAAACAATATTACATGACAGATGCTAATTCTGTAAAATTTAAATTTTAGTGTTTCTAAATACATTTTTACAGGAACACAGTCACACCCATTGATTTCCGTATTATCTAAGGCTGCTTTTCCACTACTCAGGAAGAGACAGGTATTTGTGACAAAGACCATATGGCCCAGAATGCTGAAAGTTTCCAGAAAAATTTCTTATTCCCACTTTCTTCCAGTGTCTCTTGAACTTTATCGTCCATACACACCACCTAGAGAACTAGTTACAATTCAAATTCTGTTGCAGTGGATCTGGGCTGAGGCCTAAAATTCTTCACTGTTAAAGCACCAGGTGATGCCATGGCTGCTGGTCCACGGACCACACTTTGAGTAGTGAGGATCAACTCCAGTGTGTCTCTACATGTCGACCTGAACCAGCAGCAGCAGTACCTGGGGGATGTGTTAGGAATACAGATACTCAGGCACACCTAGACCTGCTAAACTGAAAATCTGAGTGGGGCCCAGAAAGCTGCATTTTATAGTAACAAGCTATCAGGCAACACAGTAGCTCATGCTTGTAATCCCAGCACTTTGGGAGGCTGAGGAAAGTGGATCACCTGAGGTCAGGAGTTTGAGACCAGCCTGGCCAATATGGTGAAACACGATCTCTACTAAAAATATTTTTTAAATTAGCCAGGTGTGGTGTTGCATGCCTGTAATCCCAGCTACTCAAAGGCTAAGGTGGAAGAATCGCTTGAACCCATGAGGCAGAGGATGCAGTGAGCCAAGATCACACCACGGCACTCTAGCCTGGGAAACAGAGTGATACTCCATCTCAGTCAACCAACCAACCAAATATATTAAGCTATCCAGGTGATTCTGATGCAGGCTTGAATTTGACCACCATCTCTCCTGCAGGTCGAGACTCTGAGAGATTTAAGGTAAGACTAAGAAAATTCAGTGTCAGTATGAGCACGCTTTCACAAATGCTGAAAAGGCTAGAATTTCCTTAAACATTCCACCTGCAACTCAGCTAACATAAAGCAGGTGGTAGTTTAACAGTTAAGTTTCATATTTATAAAAATGTTTAACGCTGCTTCACAGAAAAATTTGTCAACCTGACCAAAGAATAGTTGTAATGAGCATGATATTACAAAAAGAATGACACAGTTAATAATAAAAAGACAGAAAAGACATGGGGCATCATCTGAAGTCATCCTTCACCATTAACTGTTTTTAACTGTGCTTTAAAGGGAATTTCCATAGTCCATCTCTATATGGTCTCCTGATATCGGGCCAGCTTTGCAAAATGGTATGTTGCACCGTCTTTTTTTTTTTTTTTTTTTTTGAGATGGAGTTTCGCTCTTGTTGACCAGGCTGGAGTGCAATGGCGTGATCTCAGCTCACTGCAACATCCGCCTCCTGGGTTCTAGTGATTCTCCTGCCTCAGCCTCCTGAGTAGCTGTGATTATAGACATGAGCCACCCCACCCAGTTAATTTTGTGTTTTTAGAAGAGACCAGGTTTCATCATTTTGGTGAGGCTCATCTCGAACTCCTGACCTCAGGTGATCCACCCCTGCCTCTGCCTCCCAAAGTGCTGGGATTACAGGTGTGAGCCACTGTGCCTGGCCTGCACTGTTGTCTTTAAACTTTTCAAAGCCAGCTAGGCAGGGATAGACCTGTCACCATACCCCAGGACAGGCATCAGAATACTCAGTGTAGCATGGATCATGATAGTAAAAAACAGGGAACAACCTGTTTTTGCAATGAATGGGAGAAAGGTAATCCCAGCAGGGCACATCCACATGCCAGACAAGCATGTATCATGAACACAAATGAAGCAAGCCAAGCATGGCTGTGGTGCACCTACAGTCCCAGCTACTTGGGAAGCCAAAGCAGGAGGACTGCTTGAGCCCAGGAGTTCGAGGCTGTAGTGAGCTATGATCACACTACTGTACTCCAGCCTGGGGGACAGGCGTGACCCCATTTCAAAATCAAAACTGAAAAAAAAAAAAAAAAAAAGATCAGAATGAACCCAGATGATATACTATTAACTACACAAAGAGAACTCTATGTACAGTATGATCCCATTTAAATCTGTCAAAATATTTTTTAAAAACCTATATGCTTATACATTTTCTTCTAAAAGCATGCACAAAACTGTCACTTTGGAGGAGAGGAACTGATGGAAGAGAAGACAATATACATTTATATCTTTCTGTATGATTTTTTTTTTTTCCTACAGTGGATGACAAGTATTTGTTCAGCACCTGCCGTGCATTGTTTTATGTACTGAGGATACAGCAGCCCACTTGGAGCTGACAATCTAGTGGGGGAAAAGAAAGTAAGTGTACTTTAAAAAATTCTTACTTTTAATTTTTTCTTTTTTTGAGACAGGATGTCACTCTGTTGCCCAAGCTAGAGTGCAGTGGCTTAATTTTGGCTCACTGCAACCTCTGCCTCCCAGGTTCAAAGGATTCTCATGTCTTGGCCTCCTGAGTAGCTGGGATTATAGGCATGCATCACCATGCCCAGCTAATTTTTTTTTTTTTTTTTTTTTAAGCAAAGACAGGGTTTTGCCAGGTTGGCCAGACTGGTGTGGAGCTCCTGGCCTCAAGTGATCCACCTACCTCGGATTTCCAAAGTGCTGGGATTACCAGTGTGAGCCACCACACCCAGCCCAAAATAAGTAAATTTTAGAGTGTGTTTAGACTACGCCATATCTGTGGTCTTAACCACACTTGACATGTGGTCCACAGGACACTGACAATCCACACTCTGATCAGTTGGTGATAATACACCATAATGGAGATCAACTATGGCACCAAGTATGCCATTTAGCTCAGCTCACTTTTTTTTTTTTTTCTTACAAGGCTTTCTTAATGCAGGAAGCAGAAGGCACTGGTTTCCATCCTGACACAAATGCCTTAGCCTGCCATGTTGGCCAGGCTGGTCTTGAACTCTTGGCCTTGTGATCTTCCTGCTTTGGCCTTGAAAGTGCTGGGATTACAGGTGTGAGCCACCATGTCTGACTGCCACCTGCTCATTTATAGAGCTCTCAGTGATTCACTTGCAACCAAGATTGAGAACCCCTGGTGCAGAGTGCTTCCCCCGAGTCCAGGAATGATCTGCAGCCCCTGCTTCCCTTCCAGGCATGTCTATGTCTCCCTGTGGTTGTTTCTGTGAGACTCTGCATTTTCGAGTTCTGCTTTTATTTGTGTCCTCTGAGCATGTTCCCACAGTCACCCTAACCGTGCTGCCGGCTACATATTTATCCCTTTTGTATCTTCCGTCCTGGGTCCTCTCCTACCTCTTCTGGGGTCAGTCTTTTCTTGCCTTACATTGTGCTGCTTTCTCTCTTGACACCAAAGAATGAGGCAGCCAGTGTAGAGTGGGGGCTATAGTCGTCATCATCACTGAGGTATTGTGAACCAGGAAAGAGATATGATCTGTTTCAACACAGCACAGTGCCCGAGCGCCTTTGATAAATGTTGGCTGTCTTTGTCATTGTTGATGTTCTGGTCATTATTGTTGATGCTGGGTGGATTCTTCCTGGGATTGGGGCAGATACCCAGCTGTCCTGTTCCTCGGTGTCCTTATCAGGGTTCTTCCCTAAGTCTGCAGCTAAGGCATCTGCCAGGGCTGGGGTCTCATCTGAAGATTCAGCCGGGGAAAGGGCCCACTTCGAAACTCACCTGGTTGTTGGCAGAACTAGATTCCTCAATTGTTCAAATGTTGAAATACTTCCTTATTACTGTGGAAACAGCCAGTGCCCCAGGTACCTTTTACAATGAACTCTCGAGAGCTCTCTGTGATCTGGGCACTAAAGGGTTAATTCCTGGCACCACAGGGGTTCCTGGGCCTCTGCCTGTTGGATGATGCCCTTGTCAAACTGGTTATCTGTTTTGAATATCACCTCTTCTTGCAGTGCTTGGGAACCAGGGGGCTATGCCATTTCCCTCCAGCAGTTCCTTGCATGCTGGTCCTGGGAAAGTTAGCTTAACACAGCAGAGATACTGTTATCTGGGCTGGGTTTTACCCATCGCTGCTGGTACTGGATGCTGGCTTGGGCCCAGTGCCCTCAGTGGATGGAGCTCTCTGCACAGCTGCAAATCACCATTCCTGCCCCAAGGGACTGAACTCCAGATACCACCTGCCCCTCAACCAGACAGCCTGTTTATGGCCTCTGCAGAGCAAGTCTACTTTCTGAGCATCCTGGCTGTCTGGTGCTCTGCTGTCTCATTTCTGAAGTGACCAGTTTTTCTTGCCCTTGGTTTTAGCATCTGGCTCATATAACTCCCCTCCCCTCCTTTGTCTCTTTTTGCCAGGGGTCATGGGTATCAGGGGTCCAGGGGAAGGAAGCAAAGCAAATGGAGAATGGCATGCTGGTGACAGACAGTGCAGGGAAGCAACTACACAGGTAAGTGAGGGGGAAGTGGCTTGATCACACAGGCCTCATGATTTCACCGTCTGCCCATGCTTCTGACACTTGAGTTCCCTACATGGTGTGGGTCTTTGCTCATGTCACTCGGGGGGGGGCCTGGAAGGTTCAATCTTTGTGAAGTAGCATTCGATATAAAACTATCTCAAGGCCAGGAATGGAGGCTCATGCTTGTAATCTCAGCACTTTAGTAGGTTGTGGCAGGAAGATCACTTGAGGCCAGGAGTTTGAAACCACCATGGGCAACATAGCAAGACCCCATCTCTACAAAAAAGGAAGTATCCTCATGTTTGATTATAGAGGGCTTCCTTAGATCCCTGGGGATTTATAGCATATGCAGTATGTTAACCATGCTTTTAAAAACTGGCTAAGTCGGCTGGGCATGGTGGCTCACACCTGTAATCCCAGCACTTTCGGAGGCTGAGGCGAGTGGATCACCTGAGGACAGGAGTTTAAGACCAGTCTGGCCAACATGGTGAAACCCTGCCTCTACTAAAGATAGAAAGATTAGCCAGGTGTGGTGGCAGGGCACCTGTAAATTCTAGCTACTCAGAAGGCTAAGGCCTGAGAATCATTTGAACCCAGGAGGCAGAGGTTGCAATGAGCTGAGATTGAGCCATGGCACTCCAGCCTGGACAACAGAGTGAGACTCCATCTGAAAAAAACAAAAACAAAAACACAGCAAAAGAACAACAACAAACATTGACAAAGTCAGAGCCTAAACATACTGGACCCTGGGGATTTGAGAAAGGATGGTGGACCTGCAGTTGCTATAGGGGTCAGAAGAGGGCAAAGACGATGTGGCCTAGCACTGTGCCTTGGTACACGTTGCTTTTGCCATTGTTATCATCTTACACAGCCTGCATTCTAGTGGGAGATTCTAGACTGTGCATGAGTGCAGAAGGATGTAAGATTTTCATCTGAGGTGCTAGCTTGGATTTGTGAAGCCCTAGGTCATGAAGCAGGAAGCCCCAGCTCCCCCACCTGATTTCTAGATTTCATGCAGAGTTGGTTCTGATTCTTCCCTCTGCTGCTCCCTAAAACCCACACTCGCTTTTGGATTTGAGGGCCACTTCCACTTCACTTGGCCTTAACCAAAGACCTTTGCACAGATCTTATGAACACGGAAAGGTTACCCACCCCCAGGCCCTAGATCAAAGAGGGGGACATGCTGGAGGTTTATTTGGCCTTCAGGAAGTGTTTTCTGGGGGACACAGTTTTGGGGGTGCAGTGATGAATCACGTGGGGCTCTTGACCTCAGGTAGCTTGTAATCTTGTTCAGGAGATGAATAGGTAGAGGAAGGCAAAGAAAGTTCCATGGCAAAGAGCCACATCTGTGTTTTGCATGGCCTCCATAATTTATTTTTTCTTTTCTTTTTTGAGATGAAGTCTCCCTCTGTTGTGCAGACTGGAGTTCAGTGTGCAGTGGCACCAACTCAGCCACTGAACACAAAACAGTGGGCAATGCAGTCTGTGATGTTCTCTGGGGTCTGCATAAAGATAATGACCACTGACGTACAGAAAGCCCTTTTTTTTTCTTTTGAGACAGGGTCTCATTCTGTCACTGAGGCTGGAGTGCAGTGACACAATCATGGCTCACTGCAACTTCTGCCTCCTGGATTCAAGCGATTCTTCTGCCTCAACCTCCCTAGTAGTTGGGACTATAGGTGCCTGCCACCATGCCTGCATAATTTTTATATTTTTAGTAGAGACAGGGTTTCACCATGTTGGCTGGGCTGTTCTTGAACTCCTGGCCACCAGTGATCTGCCTGCCTTGGCCTCCCAAAGTGCTAGGTTTACAGGTGTGATCCACCACACCCAGCCAAAAAGTGCTTTCTGAGTAACATGCTTGCATGAAGGAGCAGCCAGGGCAAGAGCCCACCCCAACCTCCACCACCTTTGTAAAACAAGAAAATTGAACCAACTAGGTACCTTGCCCTATTTTTTCATCATGTTTCATATTTCAAAACTTGTTCATGTTTGAAAGATGATCTAAGATGTTCCCTTTTGTTTTGTCTTTTATTGAGATCAATTAGAATTGCTCTTAAAAAAAAAAAAAAAAAAAAGCACGTACTTTTTGCATATCAGTGGTTATGGGCTTTTTGCAGACCCCCAGAGATCATCACAGATTGTGTTTTCCACAGGCCTCCTTCCTGCCTGAGACATTCCCTTCCTCTGGGGACCTATAACCCTGGGAAATGACATGGTGGTGGGGGTTGCACATGTGTGCATGTTCATATATATGTTTATATGTGTGCCTGTGCGATTGACATGCCTGTGCGATTGACATCCCCTGTGCTTACTTCTCCAGACAGCTCAGCAGCTCCTCCTCCTATAGTGGGTACATCAGTAGGTACCACAACAGCACTGCAGAGCTGCAGAAGGCCGAAGCCAAGAAGGAAGAGACTTGAAAACTGATGGAGGCTGACAAGGCACAGACAGGGCAGGTGAGATTTGCTCCTTCAGTGATGATGGTGACTGCAGCTTACAGAGCGCCCACTGTGCAAAGTGCCTTGTCTGTAATACACCTGTAAAGGTACTATTTACTGCACCAGAAACTGAGGCCAGAGAGGTTTAGTGACTTACCCAAGGTCAC
Organism: Ateles fusciceps; assembly: GCA_036589455.1. NCBI lineage: Eukaryota > Metazoa > Chordata > Mammalia > Primates > Atelidae > Ateles > Ateles fusciceps. Next base: position 7,196 of record JAZHEH010001059.1, on the reverse strand, counting down.
TGCTTTTTGGGCATACAGAAATCACTACCTGTGCAAAGTGCTTGTCTATAATACACCTTAAAGGTACTATCTACTGCACCAGAAACTGAGGCCAGAGAGTTTAGTGACTTACCCAAGGTCACTGCTTTTTGGGGATACAGACACTCACTACCATGCCCAGCTAATTTTTGTCTTTTTATTACAGACAGGATTTCACCATGTTGGCCAGGCTGGTCTTCAACTCCTGGGCTCATCTTCCCCTCAGCCTCCCAAAATGCTAGGATTACAGGTATGAGCCATTGCACCTGGCCTGTTTTTCATTTCTCATTTAGTCCTTATGATTATGTCCCTGAGAAAGTCTCAGTTGGGTCCTAGCCTGCTTTTGGTACCTAACAGCCGCTAGCCTCTCTTTGTAACAAGGAGAGTGGGTTTCAAGCTCCTGTTTTATTTATTTGTTTATTTTAAAAAGATCATCTATTTTGGGCAAGTGTTAATAATTCTCCACTTATGGTAGTGATCCAAAGTTTGTTTTTAAAAATACATGTGATTATGTTTTTTAAAAAATAGGGAATGGAATTTTTAACGTAGGTAAAAAGTAAGCATACAGATAAACAAAAACAACAAAAAAGCCATGAAAAGTGGTAGCGGGGGGAGTGAGGCTGGGACACTTTCTTTTAGATCTGCTCTATTGTCATAATTAAAAGAACTAGAGGAGCAAGATCAAACAAATTCAAAAGCTAGCGGAAGACCAGAAATAACTAAGTTCAGAGCAGAACTGAAGGAGATAGAGACACAAAAAAACCTTAAAAAAAATCAGTGACCCCAGGAGGTGGTTTTTTGAAAGGATCAACAAAATAGACCACTAGTCAGACTAATAAAAAAGAAAAGGGAGAAGAATAGATGCAGTGAAAAGTGATAAAGGGGATCTCACCACTCATCCCACAGAAATACAAACTACCATCAGAGATGACTACAAACACCTCTTGCAAATAAACCAGTAAATCTAGATGATATGGATAAATTCCTGGACATGTACACCCCTCCAAGACTAAACAGGGAAGAAGTTAAATCCCAGAATAGACGAATAACAAGGTCTGAAATTGAGGCAGCAATTAATAGCCTACCAAACAAAAGTCCAGGACCAGATGTGTTCACAGCCGAGTTTTACCATAGGTAAAAGAGGAGCTGGTACCATTCCTTCTGAAACTACTCAAAACAATACAAAAAGAGGGAATCCTACCTAACTCTTTTTTATGAAACCAACATCATCCTGATACCAAAACCTGGCAGAGACACAACTGAAAAAGAAAATTTGAGGCCTATATCCATGATGAACATTAATGGGAATATCCTCAATAAAATACTGGCAAACGGAATCCAACAGCACATCAAGAAGCTCCATCATGATCAAGTCAGCTTCATCCCTGAAATGCAAGGCTGGTTCAACATATGCAAATCTATAAACATAATCCATCATATAAACAGAACCAAGACAAAAACCACGATTATCTCAATAGATGCAGAGAATGCCTTCCGCAAAATTCAACAGCCCATTATGCTAAAAACTCTCACGAAACTAGGTATTGATGGAAGGTACCTCAAGATAAGAGCTATTTATGATAAACCCACAGACAATAACATAGTGTATTGGCAAAAAACTGGAAGCATTCCCTTCGAAAACTGGCACAAGACAAGGATGCCCTCTCTCACCACTCCTGCTCAACGTAGTATTAGAAGTTCTGGTCAGGGGAAATCAGGCAAGAAAAAAGAAATAAAGGTATTCAACTAGGAAAAGAGGAAGTCCAAATTGTCTCTATTTGCAGATGACATGATTGTATATTTAGAAAACCCCATCGTCCCAGCCCAAAATCTCCTTAAGCTGATAAGCAAATTCAGCAAAATCTAAGAATACACAATCAATGTGCAAAAGTACCAGCATTCCTGTACACCAATAACAGCCAGCCAAATCATGAGTGAACTCCCACTCACGATTACTATAAAGAGAGTAAAATATCTAGGAATACATCTAATAAGGGCTGAAAGGACCTCTTGAAGGAGAATTTCAAACCATTGCTCAAAGAAATAAGAGAGGAAACAGAAGGAAAAAAATTCCATGCTCATGGATAGGAAGAATCAATATTGTGAAAATGGCCATACTGCCCCAAATAATTTATACATTCAGTGTTATTCCATCAAGCTACCATTGACTTTCTTCACAAAATTGGAAAAAACTACCTTAAACTTCATATATAACCAAAGAGAGCCCGCATAGCCAAGACAATCCTAAGCAAACAAACAAACAACAACAACAAAAAGCTAGAGGCATCATGCTACCTGACTTCAAACTACACTACAAGGCTAGAGTAATCAAAACAGCATGATTCTGATACCAAAACAGAGATATAGACCAATGGAATAGAAGAGAGGCCTCAGAATTAATGCCACACATCTACAACCATCTGATCTTTGACAAACCTGATAAAAACAAGCAATGGGGGAAAGGATTCCCTATTTAATAAATGGTGTTGGGAAAACTTGCTAGCCATCTGCAGAAAGCTGAAACTGCATCCCTTCCTTACACCTTATATACAAATTAACTCCAGTTGGATTAAAGATTTAAGCATAAGACCTAACACCGTAAAAACCGTAGAAGAAAATCTACGCAGTACCATTCATGACATAGGCATGGGCAAGAACTTCATGACTAAAACACAAAAAGCAATGGCAACAAAAGCCAAAATAGACAAATGGGATCTAATTAAACAAGAGCTTCTGCACAGCAAAAGAAACAATCATTAGAGTGAACTGGCAACCAACAGAATGGGAAAAAATTTTTGCAATCTACCCATCTGACAAAGGGCTAATATCCAGAATCTAGAAAGAAATCAAACAAATTTACAAGAAAAGAGAACCCGATCAAAAAGTGGGCAAAGGATATGAACAGACGCTTCTCAAAAGAAGACATTTATGCAGCCAACAAACATGCAGAAAGGCTCATTATCACTGGTCATTAGATAAATGCAAATCAAAATCACATTGAGATACCATCTCATGCCAGTTAGAACGGCGATCATTAAAAAATCAGGAGACAACATGCTGGAGAGGATGTGGAGAAATAGGAACACATTTACACTGTTGGCAGGAGTGTAAATTAGTTCAGCCACTGTGGAAGACAGCGTGGCAATTCCTCAAGGATATAGAACTAGAAATACCATTTGACCCAGCTATCCCATTACTGGGTATATACCCAAAGGATTATAAATCATTCTATTATAAAGACACATGCACACACATGTTTATTGCGGCACTGTTTACAATAGCAAAGACTTGAAACCAACCCATATGCCCATTAATGATAGACTAGATAAAGTAAATGTGGCACATATACACCATGGAATACTATGCAGCTACAAAAAAGGATGAGTTCATGTCCTTTGCAGGGACACAGATTTAACTGGAAACCATCATTCTCAGCAAACTGACACAAGAACAGAAAACCAAACACTGCCTGTTCTCACTTATAAGTGGGTGTTGAACAATAAGAACACAGGGACACAGGGAGGGGGGAATATCACACACCGGAGCCTGTCAGGAGGAGAGGGGGGGTAAGGGAGGGATAGCAGGGGATGGAGGGATTGGGGAGGTATAACATTAGGAGAAATATCTAATGTAGATGACGGGGGATGGATGCAGCAAACCACCATAGCAAGTGTATACCTATGTAACAAACCTGCATGTTCTGCCTACATACCCTAGAACTTAGTATAATTATGAAAAATAAATAAATCAGATGCAGCCTTGTTATGCTGCCCAGGTGATTCTCAAACTCCTGGGCTCAGGCAACCTCAAACTCCCAAGTAGCTGGGACTATAGGTGTATATCACCACACCCAGCTATTTTTTCTACAGTTTTTAATATTTTACTCTCGCTACAGAACCAGTAATATAAGTAGAGGAACAATCCTACCAAGTATATAGTACCCAAATAATAAGTGTCCAAGAAAAACAGCTATATGCTATTTGTGTGATGTTTTTCAACTAAAAGGTGCCAGGGAGATTCAGTCATTACCACAAGTAATTGATCCACTGAAGATTTATACTGGCAAAAATACAGATATCACACTAGTATGATTTAAAAGTCAAAGTATTAATATTTACCTAATTAAACCTTAACAAAATTCCTATTTTCTCTATTGGGGAAAGCATTTCCTAATGTGATTTTTCTGTTGCTATGTACCTTCCAGTTCATTTTTGTTCAGCCCACACCCCGTCACGGTACTCATCAATATTTTGTTAGTTATCAACATTAAATAAAATTTTTAAATCAACTAACCATATGTCTACGATTTTCTCTGACCAACTTTGTATTACCAACATAAAAAAATATAGATAAACCACTGCTAAATTTTAAAAGTAAATACTATGCAAAAGTTGACTGAGAAAATTTTGCAAGAGACCACTTTACCTTGGTAATAAGTCAAGTCTTCATCATCTGGTTTAGGGCATGAATCCACACACAGTTAGTGGAAAATGCTTTAGAGCAAAAATATACAATAAAAATGAGGAAGTTGATTTTTTTTTTTTTAACAAATTTTTTAACTGCCAGTTCATATTCAGCTTCCCCCTCCAAAAAACAAAAACACAATCTGGGAAAAGGTCAGTCAGCCGTCTGTATATTAAATAACATTTCTTGATACAATTAAAATATGGCCTCTGTTCTAAAAATAGATTTTGGTTACCTATTTCTGCCTCCAGCTGTCTAAATCTATAAAATATTCAATGAAAACTGACCTTGAGCTCCATAACAAATAGTGACAGCCAATATATTGGCAGAGCTTGACAGTAATTTACCCTCATAAATTATCTGTCCTGAAGCAGAACATGAAATTCTGCTTGGATGGATGACATAATTTTTGTCACCTAGACTGGAAGGAACCTTATGACCTAAAACAAGGTAGAAAGATCCACTGTCCCTTGTCCATTATCTATCTCTGGTTAAAAGACTAATCTGTGTCACTTCAAAATTGCAGTCTTGATTCCTCAGCTTGAAAACCACTTAAGAAGGTCCCAATGCTTTCCTTTGTCCTGAAAGAGTGCAGAGAATCCCCTGCTGTATTTGAAATGTGTGAGAGCTAAGTGTACAAAAGTCTAATAACAAAGGTGTATTTTCTTTTTGAGGATACTCTTCCCAGAAAGATTAAAACATTAACAATTACAAAAATCCAATTATTTTCACTCTATAGGTCCTACCTTATTCAGGTCCACATAAACTAGTAAGCCCTTAAAAACCTTCACAGGCACTCAGATACCCAATGAGAGAGACTGCTGGAAGAACAGAGACCTGGCAGTTGTACCTCTATTCCCCTAAATACTATCTAAATATCTTTCTTCCTATGGGTTCCCACTTCCAGATTCCACTTATGCAGGGCTCCATGGCAGTTTCCAGTAATCCTCAAATCTTCAGTCTATGAAAGCACAGATTCCTGAAAGGATGGCCTCAAATGACCAGGAGTGGAGCTCTCTATATCCCTGCTCCTGAATAACAACCTAACTGGAGTCTCGACTAACTACCAGCACAGACACACCTCCAACTACCCAGCTGAAATTCACGACTGATTTGACAGCCAATGATGCCCCTGACCCAGCCTGCATGGCTATGGGAAGGACATCAGTGAATTGGGAAAAGAGGCAGAGATGAGGAGACACCTGCCCTGGGCCACAGATCTATGTAGTTCAGCAATCTCCAGCCCATCAGTACTCAAGGGGCTCTAAGCCACCCCTCTGTAAGTCAGGATGGAATTAGATGATACCACATTTCTGTCTGCTGTAGAGACTCCTCCCAGTGTCTCCAAATGTTTTAGCATCTTACAGCAAAAATCTTCAAGTTTGTCAGTTCTTGATTTAAAAAGAGCACAGCAATCTGTTTAGAGCTTCCTTGAACCCTCTATTTTAATGTGCCTTTGTAGTTAATTCACAATATTTTGTGTCCTTCATCTTTATAATTTATCAGACTTGTCATAAACCCCAGTATTCTAGTCTCTTATTGAATAATCTGTATCCGGTGTCATTTCTCTTCAAACTTGGCCTTCCCCTGCTCATTCCATTCTTAGCCATTTCCATTGGGTTCACCAGCTAATTCCCTTCTCATTCCATCCACTGGGTGCACCAGATGCACTCCCACTTTGTATTATTAAAACACATGCCAGGCCAGGCGTGGTGGCTCACACCTGTAATCCCAGCACTTTGGGAGGCCAAGGCAGGCAGATCACCTGAGGTCAGGAGTTCGAGACCAGCCTGACCAACATGGAGAAACCCTGTCTCTGCTAAAAAATACAAAATTATCTGGGCATGGTGGTGCATGCTTGTAATCCCAGATACTCAGGAGGCTGAGGCAGGAGAATTGCTTGAAGCCAGGAGGCAAAGGTTGTGGTGAGCCGAGATTGTGCTATTGCACTCCAGTCTGGCAACAGGAGTGAAATTCTGTCTCAAAAAACAACCACCACCACAACAAAAAACAAAAAAACCTGCCAATGGAATAAAAAAGAAGGAAGAGTATTGGGCTTTAAAACAAGTTCAAATCTCATTTCTACCATGTCTTATGTCCAAAAAAAAGCATCCTAATCTCTTTGAGTCTCAAGTTCTCTATCTAGAAAATCATTTGACCAGAACGTTCAACACAGATTGAAGTACTAGAAGATATGTTAATTAGTCCTAAGATTCCTTAAATTCTGTAATTCTATGTGCTTTTGGTTTTGTGAATAGGAAAATTGGGAATACATAACCAGTAGAATTTAAAAACATAATAAAAGAAACACCAAGGAAGAAAAGTCATGGAAAAAGAAATAAATAAATAAAAAAGCATTATGGAAGTAGGCAGAAATATTAGCCTAAAAGGAAATCAAAACTGGGAAGTTAAATAATTTCTCTCCAAGACTTGCCAAATCTTGGTTTTGTAAAACTTCCAGTCCTATGGCCAAACCTTTACTCTGCCCTAAAGGCTTTGATGGTTAATTTAAAAAATAAAATAAAAATGCTGGTTACCACAAAAATTGTCAGATTTACTAGGACAAACTCAGGGATTAACCTCATTTCTAACAGTAACCTAAAATGAGAGTTTAACTTATTTAAACTCGTTAATTTAGACATTAATTAAAATTAATGACTAATCTTATTCAGACCTATACATTGATCAAAGTGCTACACAGATATCTCTATCAA
>JAZHEH010001056.1:0-16570 GCA_036589455.1 Ateles fusciceps | reverse complement strand
AATTGTGACATTTGTTTCCACATGTTTCATAGAAGCAACTTATCATTAGGTCGTGTTTGTTTACTATACACGAACACATCTGTTCAAACGTTGATCAAATGGAGCCGTATTTGTTTGTAAAGAACTCACACACTTCAAAGTGGTTTTGTGCAGACGGATTTGATGACCTTTATGTATATATTCATTTCCCTCTCTAAATTTTTAAAAACTATCAATTTGCCCTTCTTTGGTGGAAAAATAGCTTTTTCTATCTTTCTGTATCTTGTGGCCATGACAAATGTCACTTGCAAAAAGCAGTCTAACAACACTGGGTGGATATGATATTTGATACATTACTCCCTGGATATCTTCATTGACCTTGCTTGTTGTTTTGCCATCCTTTAGCTCATTGCAGAATAAAAAAATGGCTTTTAACTGTTTGAAAATATCATAGTAAAATCCAGCGTAGAAGAGGCATTCAGAAAGCTTCATCAGTTTGAAATCAAATTACGCTTTCTAACAACTCTAGAAGGCATCTTCTTTAACTTAAGAATTTTGTAGATGGCAACCATATTAAAATTCTTTCAAGATATTCTTGTAGTAATTATGGATTCACATCTTTGTATCTTGATAGAATCATTTTTAATCTCTCTTTAAAGTCTAACATGATTCGGGAAACCAATGTCTCACAAGGGAACCAAGTCTACTTGGAACTATTACATTAAGTTTAAAATAAACCATTTCTCAAGTTATCTAGGAATACTAAAAATAAACACCTTTTGCCTCAAAAATCTTCCCTGGCACCACATCTGCATTTGTACCTTCTTTCATTGCCATCTTGCAAAATGATATATGACCTGATTTTGCTGGTAAAAATCTGAACATTTATATTTTAATCATGTTTAACAATTTACGGAAGTATTTTTCATTTTCTTTTTGTACCCAGTGGCAGAATTTTATGATTCTGAAGCGCTTAGACTCTCATCATCTTTTTTGCAGAGAAATAAAACAAAACTAAAAATATTATTTTTAAGATTAACTACCTAGGATTTTGTAATTTATATATTAAAACAAGTATTTAATTTGTTCTCTTTTAAGCTATTAGGCTGAAATGATTTCTTTAAAACTTTTGATTTGCTCTTCTATGATGTGTTAGGACATGAACCCAGGTAAAGAAAGAAGGTTAAGGCCTCATTTCACATGGGTCTATTATTACTTTTCTGTGCATTAAGGAGGTCATAAAAATACCATCAAAACTATAAGCCAAAATGCATTGACTGAATTTTTCAATAACAATGAGACAGAAAAAACTAGTTACAATTTATTTTTTTAAAACAAATATTTTATAATTTTTGTAATCTTTTCAAGAGATAGGGTCATTCTATGTTGCCCAGGCTGCAGTGCTAGAGTGCAGTGGCTATTCACAGGCACCATCGTCTCACACTACAACCTAGAACTCCTGGGCTCAAGTGATCTTCCTGCCTCAGCATCTGGAGTAGCTGGGACTACAGTGTATGCCACTGCACCCAGTTTTTGTAATTTTCCAATAGTTGAAAACTGGCTCAAACCTTAGACAAATTTCTTAAATAAATCAAGCATAGTTGAACTATTTTTTCCTTACCAATTCTATCACTGATTCACCTTGTCATTATTGGATTCACTTTGCGATCCCCAGACTCTTACTATGAGTGAAGTCTCATGTTGATATGTTACCTATCTGGGTTACCCAGAGTGTTCTTGTCCTCTTGGAAGAAAGAATTTGCCCAAACGACTAATTAAGAAAGCAGGTAAAAGTTTTATTGGGGAAGTAAAAGACACTTGAAGACAGGAGTGGGTTGACCCTTCTAGAAACATTCCTGGGATATTCTGCATTTGATCTTCCATGGTCTGGCTTCCTTCCTTGCCCAGTTCTCACCAAGGCTTAGGGGGGCCTCCCCCTTATTATGGTCAATGCACATGCACTGGACACAGTGATCAATACAAATCCACCCAATGGGGACATTGCTCATTACTGCCACCCAGGAAGCTCATACAGCCATCAAATTTTATTCATTGCACCTGTGTGGCTCTCAAGAATTCTGTTTTTGCCTTTTTTTCTCCCTTATCAGGTTTTAGTTAACCACATTTTGATAGTTTGATCATAGAGTGAGTACTGGGCATCTTAAGAGGTGTTCTGGGCTGTTCCTTCCAACATGGGCACCTCCCCTCCTGCCTGCTAATGTCTGATGAACTGCCTACTCTCATTTATTCCTTAAGGAGTTGGGACTCGAGAAATCTTTTGGGGAAATGGTGTGGAGGTCAATTCTTCTGTAGCTACTTCCCTATTGCTTGAAAAGGGGCGCTGAGTGTCTTCTAGAACCCTCCCCTTGCTTGCTGTCATGGTGGAGAAGGCTTCAGAGGTTGTTGTTGTCTCTCAAAAAGGTTTGACACAGTGTCCAGAAGGAGACATGCAGAAACTTGGTTGCCCTCAAGGGTAGGAAAGAGGTTGAAATCCTTGTCACAAGACCATTTGAAGTCTCACAGCTTCTAGATGGGATGAAATAAACTTAGTAGATTCAAGAAGCAAGGCCCAGAAAGGAGAAGAGGGAAGATAGAGGTCAGGGGTCCCAGGAAAGGGAAGGAGCCATGTGAATCAGAACCAGATGACACCCCAGGAGAGCCAACCCTAGTAGCCCTTTCCCAAAGGTGAGAAGCCTGGTTTATGAGATCTCTAATGTGTTCCTGAGCCTGCCCTATGTCTAACCCAGATCAGCACTGTTCTCTAAGCATAGACAAGTTCCCCCCTGATCTGCAGCTAGCATGTCAAGACCTTTACCGTGTTTCAGAACTATAACTGCAAGATAACTGTCTTGCCACTGTAACTGTTGTAGCTCAAGCAGGTGGTTTCTATGTCTTGAGCCAATTCCAGAGACAGGCTGTGGTAGGTTCAAGAGTAAGTGCCCATGCCAGCTATTCCCATCGTGGTGCCTATGGTAATCGAAGCCCAATGAGAAAGGGAATTAGGGCTAATTGCTTGGTGGGCCCAGTGTGCTGTTATAAGTAAGAGCAAGGGCAGAGCAGCATCACCTGAGGCGATGGAGACGCTAGCAGTGAGGTAAGCCAGAGTGCCTGTTCATTGGCCACTTTGCAGGGGCAGGCAGAGGTGGGCCTGTGTCCCACATAGAAAACACAGTTCTATCATAGATAGACAAAGAATGGATATGGAAGGAGGCAGGGTGAATTCTAGGCTTTACAATCCCTTGCTGGCTACCCAAGATGTGATATTCTGTCACGAAAAGTTATAGCTGCTAGGGGGAGCCAGACATGAGTGACTAGTTTGAATAGGAATATGGCTCTGCTTTCCCAGGAGAGCGTGTGTCTATTAAGGTCAAGGAGAAGAGCCTCCCAAGGGAGTTAAAGATTTGAGTCTTTTTGCATGACCCCTACCAGCTTGGTCAGGTAGAAGAACCTCACTTGGTATTGGGGATTTTAGTTTTCTAAAAAAAAGTATAAGCGGTATCAACAATGATGCACGTTTGTGTTCAGTGTGCCAGCGCTGAGAACCCACAGAAGTTCCAGAGTCTCTGGTAGTAGTGATGCCTAGGGGTGAGTTGTGGCTGATGAGGGTGATGAGGGGGAGACAAGGGGCCTAAAATAGTGTAACTGTTCTTAAGAAGAGCCTGAAAGTCCCTTCACTTTGTTAGGTACTGTATGCATCTATGGGAAGGTTTGGTAAAGAGAGTGCCTAGTGATAGGTGAAGGTAACTTGGGCTTGAATAAGTATCTCTTATATGCGTCACCCCCGGTGGGCCCTTCCTACACTGAATGGAGAGAATTCGTGCAGAGCCAATAGGTTGGGGCATGGGAAGATTTGGTGAACTTTAGTAGGTGTTTAGCTGCTTGTAGAGTTTTTTGATATGGCTATTGGAGCTCTTGGGGCCTATGAGGGTGATTTTAGCTCGAACCCGTAGTGAGCATAGAGCATTTGGCTGCGTGGTCCCAGGGAAAACAGATTAGAGTCAAATCAACAAGTATGTTGATTATGGAAAAAGAAGCTGATAACTAAGTGAGTCTTAATAGAATACCACCTAGATTATGGCTTTGAGATTTAAATCCAGGTAGGGAAGAACAGAACTTTTCCTGGAGGAGGTATTGGTTCACAGCAGTAAACCTGCAAGGATTATTATAATTCATGGTATAACAGGCCAAACCATTACTAATTTACTTATGTTTATTTTTTTGGTTTTGCTGAGAGGAGCTTGAGACCCTGGAGGGGCTGAGTGGGTGCAGGTGTCTGATGGGACCATTTCGACTTCCTATGCCAGAGATGAGACATACAGGCTTATCCTGGAGGAGTGGAGTCACATGGTGTCCCCAGCATCATAACTGCTGTAGGGAGAGCAAAACAGTGTAAGAACTTCTCCAAATAAGACTCAGTAGACAGTTTGAAGTGCCATCCCTCCAAGTCTTGATGACAACTTAAGTTCTTACCTGGTGGGTATAAGAAAATTTGGTGAGAGTTTTCAGGGTGTGAAAATGTCTTTTGGCCTAGTTTTTGAGCCCCCAGCTGAAATTGGGATAGGGAGAGCAACATCATTAGTGAGTTGGCAAGCTTTAGATATCCAATAGGAAAGCAAAGAAAGGGTCTTCCACATCATAACTTGAAAGAACTGAGTTGTAAGTTGGAGTAGATATGTTTCTCAGCCTTAGTAGAGCAATACGTAGTAGCTCTGATCAAGGCTTTGAGGTTTCCTGGCATAATTTTTCCAAGGTTTACTTAAGAGCTTAGTTAATATTTATCAACCATTCCAGAGGGTTATAAATACCTGGGGGAGATGTAGAAAGTAACTGATTCCCAAGGCCTGAGAAACAAGTTGAGTAACCTGTGAGGTGAAGGATGTACTATTACCACTTTGCAGTGACCTGGGATGCCAAAAACCGGGTATGACCTCCTTGAGGAGGGCCTTTACTATCCCCACTGCTTTTTCCATTCACATGGAGTAAGCTTCTATCCAACCTGGGAGGGGTGTCTAAAAGACCAGAAGATATTTATACCCTTGACAGGCACAAAGTGAGTTGAAGTGAATCTGCCATTCCTCCCTAGCATAAGTGCCCCGCCAGTGGACTGGCTGGAAAAGAAAAGGAGGTTTGCTCCTCATGGGATATTTAATGTGCAAAGGACACAGGCCCTGAGAAACTTGTTCAATAGTCTTCAAAAGATTTTTTTCTCCAAAAGAGCCATTTGCACACTATTGAAAGCTTTTTCTTGCCAAAGTGGCAGGAGTCGTGCAAAGCATAGCTAACTTCCTACTGAACATTTTAAGGCAGATGTAAGACCTCTCCCAACTGATATCAGCCTCTGGAGCCTCGTATTCCTGAGCCCATTCCTATTCCTCTGGTGAGTACAGGGGCTAATGGATTTGGATCCTCAGTGGGAGGATAAATAAAAAGAAGGCTGAGGATGCTCTTCTGGGAAATTTCCTAGGCCATTTATAGGAGAGTTCTCCACTGAGGGGCTCACAAGAGCCAAAGTGGCAGGGTCCAGTTTGTATTTGTGGCAGATCATGGCCCTCTTTTAGAGCCATAAAGGCCTGGACATAGGGCACCTCTGACCATTTACCCTGTTACCTGCAGAGCAGGTCCAACTGCAAGAGGGTGATAAAATTAAAGCTACCATTTTCTTGGCCAGGCTTCCTATAGTCATAGAGTTTTGTCTTGAGGCCATGCACAGTTACAAAAGAAAGCTAATATCTTTTCTTTAATGTCTGGGGATCAAATTGTCCTAACTTCTGAGAATGCATCCAAGGGGGGAGAATCCTACAGTGTGGAGTGTTGTTGAATGTCCATCTGAAAAACAGAGAAGTGAAGGCCAGGGGAGAGTGAACATCCTCGCTCTCTGTCCATTCTCATCCATTGTGAAAGGGGGAGAGCATCCTCTCCATCCCTTTCCCACAGTAGGCCAGGCATCCATAGCCTGTGAGGAGCTCAGACTTCATGCACCCTTACTGCATGCTCCCACCCAAGCCGTGACCTCTTTCCCTCATTTGGTCTGTTGACCCCCAGAGGTCTATAGGTCTCACATCTAATTATAGATGACTGTGCCCAATTATAATTTTGTAGCCTTCTGTAATAATCCTCTGCATACAGTAAAAGCATGTCAAGAACAGTGGGGAAGGCCAGAGACAAGAGAGAAGTTGATTGGTAAATCCTTGAGAATTTAGTGATAAGAACATGGAGAGAAGATTGGGTAACTAGCTACATCCAGGTGACCCCTAGACCAAGACCATAGCACCTGAAATTTACCTAAATTTCATCTGGAAGTGGAATGAGTACAGAGGAGATGGTGACAGAGCATTCTAAAAGCCACTTTATGGGGCCTATGTGGGAAGAGGAGAGGACAAAGGAGGTGGCATTGGCTAGCAAGAGAGAGATGCCATGATGGCACGGGCAGCAGGACCAACTGTGAAGAAAGACAGGGTGGTGAGTCGCCAGAAGTCAGTTGTGAGAATGTGGAAGTAATCAGAAGCCTAGGGCCTCTGACAAGAAGAAAGCATTCTGTGCCTGGAGGAGCTCTGTTGGGTACTGGGTGGAAGTGCTAGCTGAGTACACAAAGCAGAGATGCAGGGAGCTTGATCGGCATGCTCAGCATTCTCATAGACTCTGCTGGATGGGAGCAGATTATGTGAGAGGAGACAGCAGGGAGGCACAGCCCTTACCTCATGACAGGATGTGAGTCACGGCACCAAGAGACTTTGCCAAGCCTGGAGTTCCAGAAAGTGTCCTCAGTTCTTGTCTTCTTGCAAGAAAGAATTGAGCCAAAGACCAATTAGTAAATCCAGCAAAAAAAATTTATTGCAGAAGTGACAGCATGCTTTAAGACAAGAGTGGGCTGACTTGGCTGGGGGCAGCCCCAATACATTCTGCATTTGATCTTTTCTCTCACTTTCTTTAGGTTCCTGCCTTTGTTCTTACTCAGTTAGCAGCCCAGGCTAGGGAGACCCTCCCTTACTTTTGGTTAATGCACATGTGCAGAACCCAGTGATCACAACAAATTCTACCCAATGGTGGCATTGCTCATTACTTCCACCCAGGAAGGTGGTACAGCCATCACATTTGTATTCATTGTGTCCATGCAGCCCTTAAGAATTCCCCTTTTGCCTTTACCCTTCTTTACAAGAATGTAGTTAACACATTCTGATAGTTAAACCATAGAAAGAGTGATTACTGATCATCTTAAGAGTCATTCTGGGGCGTTGCTTTCCACATAGCTACCTTTCCTCCTGCCTGCTCATATCTGACTAACTGCCTACCCTAACAGTTGAATTGAAAGGCTCTTGTTCAATTGAAACTTGAAACACTGGAAGGGTCATGTCCCAGGGAGATGGGAACCCTGTGCAGTTTTACATGGAATTCTGGGTAGGAAAATCGGACTGGATTCTGTTTGCTCACATTTGCTATTTAACTATTCTTTTTATCACTGCCATTTTAGCCATAAATCATTCGAGTCATGGTAAGATAGACATAAGTGAACTTCACTTTATGAATTCAAATATTGCTTTAAGTATTTAAACACTGCTGTATTTAAATGCACGCAACGGGCACATTTTACAACAAATGATATTAAAATGTTATAAAGGATATCCTCATGTAAGAGAATCAAAAAACTTTAAACTGTAAAACAGAAAAAATATTTTTTAGTGTTATAGGTTCATATAATTCATCAGAAAGTATTTATCTTGGATTCCTTATAATAACCGTCCATATGTGGTTAAGCGTTTGAATACCAATTGTTTACATATGATTAGAAGTGGGAAACTTGAGATGCCACAGAAAAAACTTTAAAAACATTATGAACCCAAACCAAACTAAAATCAATTACAAAGCAAGCCAGAGCATCTCAAAGTATACGTTTAGTTGTTAGGCAATACCATTCCATTTCCAAAATCCAACTTAAATGCAATTTTTACAGAAATATAAAATGTCCTGCTTTAGTTACGTTTACTGAATAAAGTTAACAAATGAATCTCTCTTGACAATGAGAGCCCCAAGGACTTAAAAAAAAAAAAAAAAGAAAGCTGTTAAGTTTGTTTCCTCTCCTTAAAAACATAGGTAATTATGATCTTTATTTAAAATGCATAAGTCAATTAGACAACTCAATATTTTGCCAAAAAATATAAGAATTATATCAGAAGTCTGAAAGAAAAAAACAACGATGCTGTAGCTAACCTTTGACAAGTCGTTCTCCATTCTGTTATATCTGAAGGCAATGAGCTTGAGGTAGAAATCCTAAAGGTTTCTCTTGGAATATGTATTCTGCTGAGACCTAAATTTCCACTGAGATTTCCATTGCATGCTGACTCCAGGGCTGGCCTTTCAGTATGGGAAGTAAATGAAGATTTGTTCTGCTCTTTTTCTTGAAGAAGTCTGGTACTGACATCTACTAGAATTTTTTTACGTCTGTAAAGATTGCAAAAGACAGATACTGAGTATTTTGTTTTTTTAAAAATTATGTCTAAATGACTTGCATTGTTTAAAAAGTAACCATGAGTCAATAAAAGATACCACAAACCATGTTTTAACTCTGAAAATGTATGAAGGCATGTGTACTGTTCACATTCTGACAGTTCAACCATAGAATGAGTGATTACTGAGCATCTTAAGAGTCATTATGGGGCATTCCTTCCACATAGCTACCTTTCCTCCTGCCTCCTCATATCTGACTAACTGCCTACCCTAACAGTTGGATTGAAAGGTTCTTGTTTAATTGAACCTTGAAACATTGAAAGGGTCATGTCCCACGAATAATTTTAAAATTGTTCTAAAGAAGTACATGTATTTCTAGAGGATTTCTAACAAACAAGTAATTCAAACAAAGTAGGGAGAAAGAGCAAAAGCTATTAATAATGTATGGATTAATAGGTCATGTTTGTTGCCTTCTGAAATGGCTCTACTTAGAAGATTCTTAAGAATGCCATTAGAAATACTTGTGTTTAGGCCTGGCACAGTGGCTCACACCTGTAATCACAGAACTTTGGGAGGCTGAGAAGGGAGAATCGCTTGAGTTCAGGAGTTTAAAACCAGCCTGGCCAACATAGTGAAACCCTGTCTCTACTAAAAATACAAAAAAATCAGCCACACATGGTGGCAGATGCCTGTAATCCCAGCTACTCAGGAGGCTGAGGCAGGAGAATCACTTGAACCTGGAAGGCAGAGGTTGCAGTGAGCCAAGATTGTACCACTGCATTCCAGCCTGGGCAACAAGAGTGAAACTGTCTCAAAAAAAATTTTTTTAAGTAAATAAATACTTGTGTTTAAAGGGTAACTATATGAAAAGATCAACATATTAATTTGCTTGACTAGAATAACCATTTGACTATGTGTATATACTAAAACATCATGTGGTACTTCTTAAATATATAGGAGTACCAAAATACACCCAAAAATATAAATCCAAAAAAATTTTACTCCAGTAAAATAAAGCTAGAAATACTTGTATTTAGTAAGCCAGTTACAGAAAAAAAAAGATCTCTCAAAGACATTTTCAAGCATTTCTTTTCACCACCCTTGTACATTTCACCCATTATCTGAGAAAAATTAAAGCATTTGGCACTGAGAAATCATTCAGAGCAACAGCTCTCTGGGGAGGAGACAGCCGATATCAAAGAGAACTCAATTATCTCCAAAGGCAATTTACTCCTAAAATTGTCACCAAAGCCTCAGAAGCAGGGCTTGCCCTTGGTCCATCTCAAAAAAAAAGAAACACACAAAAAAAGAAAACACACACCACACACACACACACACACACACACACACACACACACACACACACTCTCTCTCTCTCTTTCTCTCTCACACACACAAACAGGAGAGTAAGATGAATTGTCCTGGATTAACTTTTTTTTTTTTTTTTTTTTGAGATGGAGCCTCACTCTGTCGCCCAGGCTGGAGTGCAGTGGTGCAATCTCTGCTCACTGCAGTGTTCACTTCCCAGGTTCAAGTGATTTGCCTGCCTCAATCTCCTGAGTAGTTGGGATTACAGGAGCACATCGCCATGCCTGGCTAATTTTTTATTTTTATAGAGACGGGGTTTCACGATGTTAGTCAGGCTGGTCTTGAATGCCTGACCTCAGGTGATCCACCTGTGGATTAACATTTCAAAGGTAAGTTCATTTACTAACATCATTTTTCAAAATTGTCTTATCTAGTTAGCTTTCACTTCCACCTAATCTTATGAACTTGTCTCACTAAAAATTATGCTTTTGAGGCAAAGAGCTTCATTTATTTTCTATGATTCTGTGTTTTGACTTACTTTCTTAGTTCATCTGATATAGATTCTCTCAGTTTTACTTGTTCTAGATACAGTTTCTTATATGCTTCCAATTCTGTTGTATTGTAGTCTTGTGAAGTTTTTGCCTTGAAGATTTCAAATTCCAGATCTTTAATTCTACGTTCCATCTGACTTTGCATGAAAGCATTGTTTTCCTCTGTTAACCCCTGTAACTTTTCTTGAGATATTTTCTGTATCTAAAACAAATTGAAAGGGTACATTTAAAAAATAATTAGAATCTGAACAGTTATTGTGTATTTGTTTTTTTGTTGGTTTGTTTGTTTTGGGTCAGTGATCTAGAGAGAATTTTTATGTGAAAAAAGAAATTGAAGGTTAATATATTTATCAGTATCAGCTAAATTAATAATTTAATCTGAATTGTAATAAAATGAAATGCTTACAATAGCTCTCATGAAATGTAACACTCCAAAGAATAATAAAATGAATTTAAATTCTGAAAAACTGAACAACATAACTTAAGAATAATTCGAAGAGTAGATTCAGGGGAAGATAGCCAAAAGGAAGCCTCTCCAAAGTGTAGCTACCACCGATTGAGACAGAACCAGAGTGATATCCACGTCTCCGAGCAAGGTACCGGTTTTGTTTTAAAGGGACTGGTTGAACACCGGGATTAACCCCAAAAAAAGGCAGTGAAGGCAGCCCAAAGGCATCCAGCCGAGGCAAGGCAGGGCACTGCTCCACCTGGAAAGTGTATCAGGCACGGAGGATGGTGGGGCATCACCTCCTCAGTTCTCTGAATCAGATACAGCAATTCACTCCAAGACTTCGGCAGCACACAGACCAGTAAAACACTGCCTTGCTGAGAACAACCCGGAGTCACAGACCCGGGCAAGAGCCCAGTCCAGCAGCCCTGGCCAGACTGGTGCCTTGTTAGCGCAGACCAGGGCGGAGATTTAGACTAATACTGAGAATGCTCACAAAAAAGGAACTGCCTGTCCCACAGAAGGGAGAGTTGAAAGCAGGGAGGGGGATACGACCAGACAGCCCCTCTCCCACAACATTCAGCCACCGGAGTCCCTCTCCCGGGAGAGTTTCACAGTTAACACATCCTCCACCCAGGAATAGCCGGCTCGGCAGAGCAAAAAAGCCTGCCATTGGGAAAGCAGGGCTAACCCCAGCAGTATGGAAACCAGGCAAAGAATAAACAGCAGCCTGGGCTGAGACCGAGGCAGCCCAGCAGTGCCTCCACAGGCAGACAATGGACAGACTGTCTCAAGTGGCACACTGACACCTGCATTAAAAAAAAAAAAAAGCCTCATACAGGAGGAATAACCCCAACTTTAACATAAAGGACATCCACTCAGAGAAGATGGGAAGAAACCAGCACAAAAAGGATGAAAACATCAAAGTCCAGAACACCTCTCCTCCCCCAGAGAGATCACAATGACTCACCAGCATGGCAACAAAGCAGGTCAGAAAATGATTTTGATGAGCTGACAGAAGCAGGCTTCAGAAGATGGATAATAACAAACTTCTCTGAGCTAAAAGAACATATTTTAACCCAATGCAAAGAAACTAAGAACCTTGAAAAAAGATTAGATGAAATGCTAACTAGAATAACCAGCCTAGAGAGAACATAAATGACTTGATGGAGCTGAAAAACATAGCACAAGAACTTCATGAATCGTACACAAGTTTCAATAACCAAATTGATCAATCAGAAGAAAGGTATCAGAGCTCAAAGATCAACTCAATGAAATAAAAAGAGAAGGCAAGAAAAGAGAAAAAAGAGTGAAAAGAAATGAACAAAGTCTCCAAGAAATATGGGATTCTGTGAAAAGACCTAATCTATGCTTGATCGGTGTACCTGAAGAAGACAGGGAAAATGAATCCAAGCTGGAAAACACTCTTCAAAATATTATCCAGGAGAACTTCGCCAACCTAATACAGCAGGCCAACATTCAAATACAGGAAATACAAAGAACACCACAGAGATACTTCTCAAAAAGAGCAACCCCAAGGCACATAATTGTCAGATTCACCAGGGTTGAAATGAAGGAAAAAATGCTAAGGGCAGCCAGAGAGAGAAGTTCGGGTCACCCACAAAGGAAAGCCCATCAGACTCCCCAGCAGATCTCTCGGCAGAAACCCTACAAGCCAGAGTAGAGTGGGGACCAACATTCAACATCCTTAAAGAAAAGAACATTCAACCCAGAATCTCATATCCAGCCAAACTAAGCTTCATAAGTGAAGGAGAAATAAACTCCTTTATGAACAAGCAATTACTGAGAGTTTTCATTGCCACCAGGCCTGCCCTACAAGAGCTCCTGAAGGAAGCACTAAACAGAAAAAAATATCCAGTACCAGCCACTGCAAAAACGAACCAAATGGTAAAGACCAATGACACAATGAGAAAACTGTGTTGACCAACAGGCAAAACAACCAACCAGCAACAAAATGGCAGGATCAAATTCACACATAACAATATTAACATTAAATATAAATGGCCTAAATACCACAATCAAAAGACACAGACTGGTAAACTGGGTAAAAACTCAAAACCCATCAGTGTACTGTATTCAGAAGACCCATCTCACATGCAAAGACACACATAGACTCAAAATAAAGGGATGGAGGACGATCTACCAAGCAAATGGAGAGAACAAAAAAAGCAGGGGTTGCAATTTTAGTCTCAGATAAAATCAACTTTAAACCAACAAAGATCAGAAGAGACAAAGGACACTACATAATGGTGAAAGGATCAATAAAACATGAAGAGCTAACTATCCTAAATACATATGTATCCAATACAGGAGCACCCAGATACATAAAGCAAGTTCTAAACGACCTACAAAGAGACTTAGACTCCCCCGCACAATAATAGTGGGAGACTTTAACACTCCACTGTCAACATTAGACAGATCAACAAAACAGAACAAAGAACTGGAATAAGCTGACCTAATAGACATCTACAGAACTCTCCACCCGACTGCCAAAGAATATACATTCTTCTCAGCATCACAATGCACTTACTCTAAAATTGACCACATAATTAGAAGTAAATCAGTCCTCAGCAAATGCAAAAAAACAGAAATCATAACAAACAGTCTCTCAGACCACAGTGCAACCGAATTATATCTCAGGATTAAGAAACTAACTCAAACTGCACAACTTCATAGAAACTGAACAAGTGGCTCCTGAATGTTGACTGGATAACAATGAAATGAAGGCAGAAATAAAGATGTTCTTCTAAACCACAAGAACAATGACAGAATGTACCCAGAATCTCTGGGACACATTAAAGCAGTGTCTAGAGGGAAACTTATAGCAATAAATGCCCACATGAGAAACAAGGAAAGATCAAAAATTGACACCCTATTGTCAAAATTGAAAGAGCTAGAGGAGCAAGATCAAAAAAAAAAACTCAAAAGCTAGCAGAAGACAAAAAATAACTAAGATCAGAGCAGAAATGAAGGAGATAGAGACACAAAAAAAACCATCAAAAAATCAATAAATTCATCAGCTGGTTTTTTGAAAAGATCAACAAAAATAGACCACTAGCCAGATTAATAAAAAAGAAAAGAGAGAAGAATCAAATAGATGCATTAAAAATGATAAAGGGGGATATCACCACAGATTCCACAGAAATACAAACTATCATCAGAGATTACTACAAACAACTCTATGCACATGCTCCAGTAAGCCTGGAAGAAATGGATAAATTCCTGGACACTTGCACCCTCCCAAGCCTAAACCAGGAAGAAGTCAAAACCCTAAATAGACCAATAACAAGGGCTGAAGTAGAGGCAGCAATTAATAGCCTACCAACCAAAAAAGCCCAGGTCCAGATGGGTTCACAGCTGAATTCTACCAGACATACAAAGAGGAGCTAGTACTACCCCTTTGGAAACTATTCCAAACAATCCAAAAGAGGGAATCCTCCCCAAATCATTTTATGAGACCAACATCATCCTGATACCAAAACCTGGACAAGAAAAGAAAACTTCAGGCCAATATTCATGATGAACATAGATGCAAAAATCTTCAATAAAATACTGGCAAACCGATTGCAACAGCACATCAAAAAGTTTATCCATGCACAATCAAGTAGGCTTCATCCCAGGATGGAAGGCTCGTTCAACATATGCAAGTCCATAGACGAAATTCACCACATAAACAGAACCAAAGACAAAAACCACATGATTATCTCAATAGATGCAGACAAGGCCTTCGGACAAAAATTCAGCAGCCTTTTATGCTAAAAACTCGTGAATACTAGGTATCGACGAAATGATATTCTCAAAATAATAAAAAGCTTTTTATTTCAAACCCACAGCCAGTATCATACTGAATGGGCAAAAAGTGGAAGAATTCCCTTTGAATCTGCCACTAGACCAGGATGCCCTCTGTCACCACTCCTATTCAATAGAGTATTCGAAGTTCTAGCCAAAGCAATGAGTCAAAGAAAAAGAAATAAAGGATATTCACTTAGGAAAGGAGGAAGTCAAATTGCCTCTACTTGCAGATGACATGATTAAATATTCAGAAGACCCCACTGTCTCAGCCCAAAATCTCCTGAAACTGATAAGCAACTTCAGCAAAGTCTCAGGACACAAAATCAATGTGCAGAAATGACAAGCATTCCTATACACCAATAACAGACTTAAGAGAGCCAAATCAAGAATGAATTGCCATTCAGAATTGCTACAAAGAGAATAAAACATCCAGGAATACAACTATCAAAGGATGTAAAGGACCTCTTCAAGGAGAACTAGAAACCACTGCTCAGTGAAATACGAGAGGACACAAACGGATGGAGAAGCATTCCGTGCTCATGGTTAGGAAGAATCAATATAGTGAAAGTAGCCATACTACCGAAAGTAATTTATAGATTCAATGCTATCCCCATCAAGCTACCAATGACCTTCTCATAGAGCTGGAAAACACCACCTTAAACTTCATATGGAACCAAAAGATCACCCACATAGTAAGTCAATTCTCAGTGGAGGGCACAAAGCTGGAGGCATCATGCTACCTGACTTCAAACTATACTACAAGGCTACGAGTAATCAAAACGGCATGGTACTGGTACCAAAACAGAGATACAGACCAATGGAACAGGACAGAGGCCTCGGAGGCAATGCCACACATCTACAACCATCTGATCTTTCACAAACCTGACAAAAACAAGCAATGGGGGAAAGGATTCCCTGTTTAACAAATGGTGTTGGGGAGTAACTGGCTAGCCATGCCGAGAAAGCAGAAACTGGACCCCCTTCCTGACACCTTACACTAAAATTAACTCCAGATGGATTAAAGACTTAAACATAAGACCTAACACCATAAAAACCCTAGAAGAAAACCAGGCAAAAACCTTTCAGGACATAGGCATAGGCAAGGACTTCATGGCTAAAACACCAAAAGCATTGACAACAAAAGCCAAAATAGACAAATGGGACCTAATTAAACTCCACAACTTCTGCACAGCAAAGAAGCAATCATTAGAGTGAATTGGCAACCAACAGAATGGGAAAAAATTTTTGCAATCTACCCATCTGAAAAAGGACTTATATCCAGAATGTCCAAAGAACTAAAACAATCTTCAAGAAAAAAACAAACAAATCCATTCAAAAGTGGGCAAGGATATTAACAGACACTTTCAAAAGAAGACATATATAGAGGCCAGCAAACATATGAAAAAATGCTCATCACCACTGGTCATTAGAGAAATGCAAATCAAAAACCACATGGAGATACCATCTCATGTGAGTTAGAGTGGAAATCATTAAAAAATCTGGAAACAACAAGATGCTGGAGAGGATGGGAAAAGAGAAACACTTTACATTGTTGGTGGGAGTGTAAATTACGTTCAACCATTGTGGAAGACAGTGTGGCAATTCCTGAAGAACCTAGAAACAGAAATTCCATTTGATCCAAGCAATCCCATTACTGGGTATATATCCAAAGGATTATAAATTGTTCTATTATAAAGACACATGCACACGTATGTTCACTGCAGCACTGTTTACAATAGCAAAGACTCTGGAACCAACCCAAATGGTCATTGATGATAGACTGGACAGGAAAAATGTGGCACATATACACCATGGGATACTATTCAGCCATAAAAAACGATGAGTTTGTGTCCTATATTACGGACATGAATGAGCCTGGAAACAATCATTCTCAACAAACTGACACAAGAATTAAGCACTGCATATTCTCACTCATAGGCGGGTGCTGAACAATGAGAACACATGGACACAGGGAGGGGAGCATCACACACTGAGGTCTGTTGTGGGGGCTTAGGGGAGGGACTGTGGG
>JAZHEH010001054.1:0-119193 GCA_036589455.1 Ateles fusciceps | reverse complement strand
TCCAGTCAGAAAGACATGTACACCAGGCAGGCTGAGGGGAGGTTTCGGTCTACAGAAAACGCCAGGTTTTCAAAAATGTGGATTGCCTGGAGGGAACTGATTAAACAGGCTTGGGATATGTACACAGCCATAAGGAGAAGAGACATGGTACAGAGATTGGCAGTGCTGGAAGGAATTCCCATCCCCAGAGTAGGGCAAAACAAAGGAAGGTCTGAGGGTTGTGAGAACTCATAATGAGGTAGGAGGGAATGAAATTGCTGGGAACCAGATGCTTCGCAAAGAGGGTAGCTCAGATCAGGGTACATTTTAAAGGGGCAAAGAGGAATGACGCCACAAACCCATGCACTTACATCTGAGAAAGGGTAGCTGCTTGGCAAGTGCTGAGCATTAAGACCTTAGAGGAGGCTTCCTCAGAGCTGGGACTCAGATTTGAGCAGAAAGAGGTCGCCAGCAGGGTACTCCGTTGAACGACCTGAGTGGGCTTGTTGTCCAATGTCCCTAAACTTAGAAAAAAATGGAATCTGTTTCTTCCTTCTCTGAAAAGGAAACTACATGGCACTGCTGCGTGAAGGGCATTCCTTGGGGGTAGCAATGCTCGAAGAGGAGGCAGAAAGGGAGTTGCAATGTGCTTCCTTCTCTCCTAGAACTCCTGTTTCCAAGTAGCCTTATCAAAGCTGATAATGCCCAAAGGTCCAAGTGACCAGACCCAATAGGGAGCTGGGTGATCAAGGACAAACGATGTTGCCAGAGATGTGGCAAGGGCATCGATGCACACTCTAAGAAATGCTGAAGCGAGAGATTCAGATATCCCTGACCTACCATTTGCTGCTTCTTAAGGCATATTTCATAGGAGGAAGTCAGCAATAAGTTCCCAAGAGACTGTGCATCTCTTCCAAAGCATTATTGATAGATAGTATGAGTTACCAGCCCCATCATCAACAATATTTACTAGCAGGCACCCAAACAGACATAAACAGCCTTTACTAGTTTCTGTCACAAGTACAGTAAAAGCCATAGAAAGACACAACTTTACTTTTAGAGTGCAGGTTTCCAAAGGGATGTTCAGCTACACCAGCCATCAACAAATGATGATGTATTGGGACCCAGAAAGAGAGCATGACATTTTTCCAAACATTTAAACATCCAATCTTTTATGTCACAGGTCAGCACACTACAGCCTGAGGGCTGCATCTGGCCTGATGTATCCTTTTTTTTTTTTTTTTTTTCTAGATACATCTTATTGGAACCTAGTTACCCTCATTTTTTTTATCTTGGTGTCTGCAGCTGCTTTCATGCTATAATGGCAACGTTGAGTAATTCCAACAAACATTTTACGGCCCTCAAAGTCCAGGATTTTAATACCTGCGGCTTCACTGAAAAAAAATTGCCAACTCCTATTTTATAATTTCAAGTGTGTGTGTGTGTGTGTGTGTGTGTGTGTGTGTGTGTGTTCCCTAAAGTAATACAGTGATGGTTATTCCATGGAGATATTTAATGATTTATGATACATCTTTAAAGTTCTAGGAAACAATCTTTCTTAAACAAGGATGCTTGCCGCAGAAAGGTTCAGAGACCTCTGTTTTATGAAAACAGATATCACGAAGCCCATCTAGCACAGGAGTCCTATCATCTTAGCTCACAGCACCAAAAAAGGGAAAACACTGACTGGTGAGTCATCCTCATCAGATTACACTCAGCAAGAGCTGCCAGTATCTCCCACACAGAAGGAAAGATCAAACATCCTCTTTCTCCAATAAATGCCTCAGCCCCCACACAAACACAAACGCACACAAAAACACCATCATGATGGGCTTTGCATAAGAATACAGTTGATTCAGAACCTAACCTTTCCTGCTTGTAATAATATCTGATCTACCTCCTAGGACACCATAAGACAGGCAGTTGTCATAAAAGAAAACCAAATGTTATGTTTCCTGCATGAGACTAGTATCGTAGGGAGTAAAATATGTGCATTTATTCTCAGAGTTGGATTGATACTTGAGCGTCAGTCACTCTCAAAACTATACAAGTCTGAGCAGTAAGTGAACAAACAACATAAAGAACATGCTAGCTACATTTAAGTACTAGGTATTACCTGGCACAAGTTTCTCAAGCCATAGATAATGGAGGAAGCTTTGGGTTGTTAATAGGGCCAGATTCCTCCTCAGATTCACTGTGGGGATTTGTTTGGAACAGACATATGGCATGCTTGGTTGTGAAGGGATGCCAAAACCCACAACCCCCCACCCCCCAAAAAAAACACCTCCAATACTGAGTGCCCACAGCTGATCCACAAACTCAAGGATGGGGGAGAAGGCATCAGAAATCTGTGTCAGTAGCCCTTCGCTAAGTGTCTCAGGACACTTTCTGTGTGAAGGAGGCTCTGACGTTTGCCTCTGTTGGCCAACAATGACCCATACCCAATTCTGCTAACACTGTGTCAAGACAGTTCCTCATAGCAGACACTGATGCACAGATGGTGCAGTCAATTGCCCACACTGATAAATCATCCCTACTTTTAGCCGTAAGTCATTGTAGCACCAGTCAACAGAGAAACTCTCATGGAACTTTTGAGTCAAAGTTGAAGAAATATTTTCCATGACACATTAAATTTATCATGAAAACATCAGTGTCAAACAGGATTGAAAAGACTCACTTGTGACTCACATTGTTATTACGAATGAATGAAGTGGATGACGTGTTAGAAGCTGAAATTGTGATGACTTTATTCAGAACGCAGAGTCGAGGGAATGTATGAGGAAAGAGTCTTTCTTCTGGACAATACCTAAGTTGCTATCGCAGATACCATTTTTATAACACTCCCCAGGACTATTATAAGTTGGTTGATGTGGCTGAAAGGCCCACAAACTCTCAGGATATTTTGAAGAAACATCATGACATGAGGAAGTAGAGATGTCGAACTCTCCAGGCACAGAGGAAAGCAAGCCACACATTGAGTTGCTGCCTGGGCCAAAGCACAGTAGTCAATATTTGGAATGCTATATATGAAGATAATAAGAGAAGAGAAAAAGTCCTGGCATGAGAACGACTCATGTTCATTAGAGAATGAAAAGAGAGCCCTGTGTTTGGCAGTCACTGGCAAATGAAGGTGGACCTGTGACATTTTGGCATTTACTTCTCTCAGGCAATGCTGCAATCCACATACTGCCAAAGAATAAAGATGTTCAGTTGTATGGCTCTTACAGATATGATATACTATGATGGTTAGAAAGAAAT
This sequence comes from Ateles fusciceps, assembly GCA_036589455.1. Lineage (NCBI taxonomy): Eukaryota > Metazoa > Chordata > Mammalia > Primates > Atelidae > Ateles > Ateles fusciceps. Next base: position 115,956 of record JAZHEH010001054.1, on the reverse strand, counting down.
TTAATGAAAGTTGGCCAGGAGCATACACGTTTATCACTGGACAGAAATATACACAGTTTCTGTCACACATAGGTATTAAGCTTAGAACTACACAACTGCTCTATGATGCAGTTCTTCTCAAATATCAAAAGCAAAGGGAAATAAATCCTTTGTTGTTCATTTTGTGCACTCTCATTTGAAACGCAATCGTGTTCTTCCTAGGATAAATAGAAGCAAGGTCAGACTGCGACAAGAGTCATGCCTGCATATAAAGTCAAGGATAGTTTTCTGCAGTTTCTTGGTGAGGGGAAAAGCAAGATAGATATTTTGACGCACGTTTGAGCTGTCATAGTTTCGCACAGATGTAAAATACTGTGATGATTTTGTGGGTTAGTTTTCCAATGAGAGCATCATTCAGAAACGTAGATGAGGTTTCAGTGCAGCTCTGCTACAGAAAGTGGTGTGCGGCATTAAAATTGTCCTTACCTGCTTTGTTTTCTTGTCTCCTTTTCTGAAGAAATAGACAAAAATATCCACATCTCTTCAATATGAGGGTTGATAGGAGGACACCAAGGCAACCACACAAAATCCATGGGAACACTGGATTTTAGTCTAGAAATTCTGGCCTTCAGTGTTCAGAATTTAAATTCCTAGTAAATAAGTATTTAGATATTTATCTTCACTTTTTCACACACTGCATGGTGAAGAGAAATGACACTTACTGTGCACCCTCAATTCTATATTAAGAAAGCAAAAAAAAAAAAAAAAGGAAGAATGGACAGTAATCATGTGAAAAGATACCTTCATAAGTAATAAAGAACATGAATGTGGAAGACATTCTATGTTTTAATGTATTTCAATCGTCAAAACAAAAGAATGCAAACACGGCATTGGCCTGTGTGTGAGGACAGCATCACTGGGAAGAAACTTATTGCTGTCCAAGGAAACATAAGTGGGAAGTAGAAAAGTCAGATTGCCACTGATGTTTGTCAACTATCAAAGCAGGCTATTCTCTCTTCCCAGCCTTCATCAGCATAGCAAAACTTGCTGAAATTGTTAAAAATTAAATAAATAAATAAATAAACAAAACTGGGAAATATTTTTTGTTGTCAGAGTTTGAATTCATAGTTGCAGAGTTTATTTTGGTTTTCTCTTTTATTTCTACAACTAACAAAAAAGCTTTCATTAAAAAAAAAAATCATACCAGATTTCAACATACTTTATTGTTTGTATTTCTGTATATCTCGTAAATAATAAAATCACACTGAGGGCATACATTTTTAGAGTCTCTCAAAATACCGATTTCAGTTCTTTTTACATAAAAATTCATGCTTCTCTTAAACAAGTAATAGAAAAAATTCCTTACATAAAGATGTTGAAATGTCTTTTGACACCATTCAGCGGCCTCTTCTCAATATATCCTCTGTTTCTCATGTTGCATGCAAACGTTTGGAAATTTAATTTTCTGTACCCACAGAAATCTCACTCTTCTCTTTCTCTCTCTTTCTTCCTGCCTTTTACCCTGTTCCCTTTTCCTACTACCTCTCTTTCTCCTACTCCCCCTCTCACCACAGTGTTCTCGTTGACCATTAGTACATGATACTGAAAAATACCCATCTATGGTAAATTAGTCTTTAATTCTCAGAGTTTTGGCACTTTCTCAAATAACCAAATATACTGATCTTGATATTTTAATACATGGTGTATGTTTAAAAACAGCACGTATGTCAGGCATGCCTAACACTCCCCTCTAGCTCACTGATTTGTTCTAAGGACTCATGGAACTTAAAAACCTCTTATGATTGCAGTTACAGTTTATTACAGTGAAATTTCAGTTCAGATAGCTTTGAATATGCAACAGGAAAAGTTAAGTCAGGAGAAGTCTAGGAGGAACCAGGCTTTAGCTTCCAGGGGTCCCCACCCAGTGAACTTTCCCAGGGACACACTTAAATCCCCAAGCAACTTCATGATTAAAACACCAAAAGCAATGGCCACAAAAGCCAAAATAGACAAATGGGATCTAATTAAACTTAAGAGCTTCTGCACAGCAAAAGAAACTATCAGTAGAATAAACCGCCAACCAACAGAATGGGAAAAAGTTTTACAATCTACCCCTCTGACAAAGGGCTATTATCCAGAATCTACAGAGAACTTAAAACAAATTTACATGAGAAAAAACAACCCCATCAAAAAGTGTGCAAAGGATATGAACAGACACTTTTCAAAAGAAAATATGCAGCCAACAAATATATGAAAAAAAGTTCATCATCACTGGTCATTCGAGAAATGCAAATCAAAACCACATTGAGATACCACCTCATGCCAGTTAGAATGGCAATCATTAAAAAATCTGGAGACAACAGATCCTGGAGAGGATGTAGAGAAATAGGAACACTTTTAGACTGTTGCTGGGAGTGTAAATCAATCCAACCACTGTGGAAGACAGTGTGGCAATTCCTCAAGGATCTAGAACTAGAAATACCATTTGACCCAGCAATCCCATTACTGGGTATATACCCAAAGGATTCTAAATCATTCTATTATAAAGACACATGCACACGTATGTTCACTGTGGCACTGTTTACAATAGCAAAGACCTGGAACCAAGCTAAATGTCCATCAATGACAGACCAGACACGGAAAATGTGGCACATATACACCATGCAATACTATGCAGCCATAAAAAATGATGAGTTCATGTCCTTTGTAGGGACATGGATGAATCTGGAAACCATCATTCTCAGCAAACTGACATAAGAACAGAAAATCAAACACCACATGTTCTCTCTCACAAGCAGGTGTTGAACAGACAAGAACACATGGACACAGGGAGGGGGAGCATCACACACTGGGGTCTGTTGCGGGGACTGGGGAGGAACAGCGGGGGGTTGGGAGGTTGGGGAGGGATAACATGGGGAGAAATGCCAGATGTAGGTGACGGAGGGATGGAGGCAGCAAACCACATTGCCATGTATGTACCTATGCAACAATCCTGCATGATCTGCACATGTACCCCAGAACCTAAGGTACAATTAAAAAAAAAAAAAAAGATGAGTTCATGTCCTTTGCAGGGACATGGAGAAAACTGGAAACCATCATTCTCAACAAACTGACACAAAAACAGAAAACCAAACACTGCATGTTCTCACTCATAAGTGGGTGCTAAACAATGAGAACACATGGACACAGGGAGGGGAATATCACACACTGGGGCCTGGTGGGTAGGTGGGTAGGGGAAGGATAGCAGGGGGTGGGGGGATTGGGGAGGGATAGCATTGGGAGAAATACCTAATGCGGATGATGGGGTGATGGGGCAATGGATGCAGCAAACCACCATGGCTTGTGTATACCTATGTAACAAACCTGCACAATCTGCCCATGTCCTCCAGAACTTAAAGTATAATAAATAATTTCTTAAAAAAATTCCCCCAAGCAACAATATGTGGTGACACAGATGACATGTTACCAACTTAGGTAGCTCCTCTGAGAGTTGAGATCCATAGTTTTTTTGGGTGATCCGTCACATAGACATGCAAGGCTTGTATGACCTCACCAATTTAGACCCCAGCTCCCTTCCACTCTTTGAGCCAGAAACAGGCACTCACCATGCATGATAAAAGTTTCTTGTCTAACTGGTACAGCAAGACCCAAGGCTTTAGGAATACTGGGGGAAAAAAAAAAACTAAATGAAAACTTAAACTAAATAAAATCTTTTTGAGGTAGAATATTCCAATATACAGAAGTTATCTCCAAGGAGTGTATCAAGGGCTAATTTTGAAAACAGTACTTTCTTTGGAATGTCTTGTGTTTGAGGAAACCAAGTAAGAGAACATAAATCATTCCTGCCCAGTTGGCTTCCCCTGGCCTTTGGCCAAGGATATCTTACAGCAGAATTATCACATTTTCTTGTGAATCTACATTTAGCATAGCATTTATATAATAGATACAGCAATAGCATTAGAATGAATATGCCTAGCAGTTAGAAGAGATAGTCTAGGAAAGGACTCTATCTAACAAAACAAGCAATGTATCCTATAAAGGAAACATATACTTTTCAATATTTATGCTAATTCAGTGACTTATTTCTCCCTTTGATCTAGTGTTATTTGTACTTTGTGAGGAACCTGTGCAGCACTATTTAACATAGAAGTTAGATGGCTAACTAAATCTAGCTCTTCCTCAGGCTAGTTGCGTTAATGTTAATTAACATGCTGAGCAGGCTTCAAGTCAATTTTCCAATACTTTTGATCATCAGTGTCAGTATTTTCATATCACTTACCTACATAAGACAGTTGTTCAGGTTGGGGCCATTCCATGGAAGAACTCAAGCTTATCATTTGATGCCACTGCTTTATCCCCATCAGAAATCCATTTTTCTTTTTCCATTTTGTTCAATAGCTTTTCATCTGCAAAAACAATAAATATTTGTGCACAGCACACTATGGCATGTTGGGCATGCTACTGCTATTTTTCATTCATTATAACCCGGAAACTTTCTCATGATTTTATCATCAAGGTTTATGGTTGCACAGTAATTAGTCTGCCAGGAACCATAACATTACATGGAGCAATGTCCTGATAGGGAGTTGTTCCTAGAAATTTCTTGGTAAATGATATACTTTGCAGTAGATATAACCTGAAAAATGAGTCAAAATATACTGGCACATTTCTACAGTTCCACTTAGTCATTAGCCATAGGACCAGTTCGTCATATTTTGTGACCAAAATGTCTCCCAGAACAATGCAACTCAGGTTTGCAGCCTTCCCTTTGACCTTGTCCGGTTCAAAAAGCAGGTGAGGTATTGGCAAATACATGACTTCACTCTTTTGAACATCAGGGTAAAATTGCTCAAAGAAAATAGCAGGTTCTTACTCTGAGATTCTTTAGGTCACAAATGTAATGTTGATTTTTTTATTCCATAGACCATTTACTCATTCCTTTACCAAAAACTACTATTGCTCCTTGTTTCTATTTGTCATTGAGATTTACCAAACTTTTCTATCTTTGAGAAGGGATGTTAGGTTTTACCATTGATTTGGTCTAAATCATTGACACCAATACCAGTCTAGTAAGTGCCTACTCTCAACAGTTTTCAAAAGTGCCTATGTGAGGAGAAACTCAGTCCATTTCCATTCAAATAGGGTAGGGTTACGTAAGGATACAACCAGTGGGCTTTCTGGACCATCTAGGCAATACAACTGTATTCACTGCCAACCTCAATTTTGCCAGATGACGTAAAGGCACAAGTCATCCTTTCAGGCCCCTTATAATCACTGGCATAAAGGTATAGTTACAGTGTTTTGCTTTAGGAATCATCTGTGCCTCTGAAACCTACAGTTGAAGCCCCAATCCTGGGACCACTGAATCAACTAGGAACACAAAAGGTGGATTTGTGTGGGGATGTATTATGTAGTTGCATTAGCATCCTCCCTTATTGCCTCTTTCCCAAATCCCCAGAAAAAACAGAGGAATCTACCTAGTAGGGAGTATTCTTTGTCCCCACTTCCCATGTTGAATGTGAGCACACACAGTTGAAGGTGTGTAAGCTAGACTTTCATACCTTTATCTCAACTCAATATACTCAACAAATGTTTTAACTCATCATTCCAATTCTCTATCAAGTCACAGTATGATTTTTGGTCAGAAGAATTGTAACTTGGTGTTCTAAATTGTTGCATTATCTTCTGTTACAATCCCTTGCAGTATTTTCAGAATTTGTATTTACTGTCAAGTATGCAAAGCCTAGTCTACAGCAAGTATCTCTTTCTATCAGGACCTATTTATAGACCACAAGGGCTACTGGTAGTAGTCTGATATAGTTAATGTGGCATCTATGTGGGAACCTCCCCCCACCAAGACCCTCCAAGCCCCCCCCATCCAGGGGAATTGGCCTCATAATTATCTGCAGTCTTTGTGTTTCTGGCCAGCACACAGGTAGCTCCTGCTGGGATTTGGTGCCTCAGAAGGTGCCAGTAGGATATGATGATGATAAGCCCACTTCTGCTTTGCTGCAGTTATTCCATGTCCACTCATTTCATGGACGCAGGTCACCACCTCAGCAAGCACAAAAGGTTGTCAATTTGCTGATCCCAATCACCTGATTGGGAAAGGAAATTCTTTGGATAGGCATTAACTTGTCATTCATTACTGTGCTTCTTAAATTTCCATTGTGATTTCATAGGGCTGTGACTCTTAGAGTACCCTTTTAGTAGTTTAATTTTCCCTTGCCCCCTCTGCCTGACCATGTGGCCAGGCCATTTGTCTCTCTTCATTCTACCTATTTCACCTTCTTCTTCCATTTATGGGTCAAAATAAATCTAGAAATTTTTTACTTTATTGTTGTTCAATTCTTCCATCACTACAAGGAAAACAGCACATAATTCAGCCCTTTATGCAGATTTATTCTTGTGTTCTTCAATCAGAGTTTTTTGACCTTGGAATTGTCATCCATAAATTAAGCAGCTATTTGCTTGTCGAATGAGAGCTGTGCATAGAGACCCACTGCCTACATGGCAATAACATATTGCATCTCCTCAGGTGATTGCAAAGTTAGCCTAAGGAAAAGAGAATATACCTAAGCATAAACACAGTGACTGCATCCTTGCATTCCTCCAGTGGCACGTTCCTGTATAAATCACTTTCATTTGATTATGGAGATTTCTGAACACTTCCTTTCTTACCTTTCTTATTACCCATTACTCAAGACATTATGAGCAATGGTTTCAAGAATATTTTATGTACCCAAGTCATAGGGCCAGTTTCAATAAGTGCCCAGTGGCAAACAAATATTTGTCTCTCAAACAGAGTGTAATACACTGCCATGTCTGAAAACTTTCTGGTCCAATATTCCAGTCAGTTGTCACTGCTGGGCAGCACTCATTGGATTTTGCCATAAGCTCCAGTTTGCCTAAACATAAGTTACAGGCACTTCCAAATCATATCAGAGTGTGGATCCTAAAGGCCTAAAGCCATTGATTGAGACGCCACTTTTTGCATTTTTGATGTAGCCTGCTGTTGTTCAGGCCCCATTTAAATGTGGCCTTCTTATAGATCGTTCCATGGATTGAAGAATATGATGTATTCATCCTTCAAAATCCAGAAGACTCAACCAGGTGCTGTGCCTCTTGCTTTGTTACAGGGTAAGCCATTTTGCCATTTTATTTTTAGTTGCCTGTGGGATGTCCCAGTGGCTTTTGCTCATGTTATTGCTAAGAATTTCACAATTTAGACCAGTTCTTGGATCTTTGCTGGATTGATCAACTATCTTTGCTTAGACTTGTGTGTCACTATTGCATTTAAGAAATTCTAGCTCATCCTTTGATTTCTGATATTATCTTGAAATCCTCTATGTAGTTTATTTCTGCACTTGATACATGCATCAAGTTCAAATCCTTCCTGACCAAATTATGACAATAAACTGTTGAATTCAAATAACTCTGTAGTAAAATAGTGAGTGTAAGTTCGGATCCTTCCTACATAAAGGAAAATTACAGTTGATCCTATTATAATTGGTATTAAGAAAAAAAGCATTTTACAATTAACTACAGAGTAGTTGCCTTATTTAACTTGTATTTTTTTTCATGATGATGCTATATGTGACAGTATATTATTCAATCATTGATTGCCTACTGTTAGTTTTCATGAACCATCTGCCTTTTCTTAGGCTACAAAGTGCTATTATACAACAATCCAGTTTCTAACATGTCATTAATTAAAGTGATAATCTGTTTTTTCTCCACCAGGTGTTCTATACTGCTTCAAATTAACAACCTGAGTGTGCTCAGGAAATTCTGTAAGCTCCCACTTATTATGTCCAATTGATACCACCTAACGGATAAACATGCATGCCATTTGTTTTACTATACTTGTTACAGAAAGCGTTTCCCAGTGGACATAATATCCATCTCAGTGATACATGCAGGAAAAAGAGACACAACCACTTCACATAGAGTCTGTTCAAACATTTCCATTTTTGTCCAAACATTAACCTTTATTCCGTCAACAATGGCATCCTTATATCCTCGTGACATTACTGTAAACCCTATAAATGCCTCTTTATTCATCACATTCCTTAGTAATTACTTAAAATTTTTCACTTTGCTGGAGTGAGTCCCTTGACTCACTCCCTTTTCTGTCCCTATTCTCTTGTGTATCATTATAATTTTCTTAGCATCTGAGAAACCCATAGGGGAAGCTGAGATGACAAATCTGATACAGCTTCTCAAATCATTGCTGGATTTCACAACAGCAAGATTTCATGGGGTGACCACGCAACAAGTTCCCCTAAATCACAGCATTTACCATGACCCGAGTAAGAGGTATAATAAGTGGATAAACACCCTGGTGTTTGCAAAGCCAATCCAGCATGGTTTGCATATGCTGCACATCTGACTGCTTTATCTTAAGAATTTCACTTATATTTTAAAGGAGGGGAAAATCATTTCCATTTTCATGTTAAACTTTACCATGGCTTTTATTCTGTATACAAAGCTAGTGATCCCCTCAGGAAAAACCACTTAAGTGTTTGGATCACATACAGCCATGTATTCAATAGTAGTTAGTGGATCCTGCACCAACCCAAACATACTCCTCCATTCTGCAGTATTCAAAACCAAGGACACTACTCCTAAGTTAATCACTATCACAATCTATTTTTACTTAATGTTCTTCAGGAAGCTGATGATCTGACTCCAGAAAAGGAGACAGCTCTTTAACACCATACCCATTGGTTTCAGTAGTTTCTCAGATTTGCCTCCATCTGCCACCTGGAATACATTCTTGGTGACCAGAGGTCATAGAAGTGCTATCTGTTATTTCAGCGCAATATTTTTTTTGACATCAGTTCTGAGAGTAGGAGTGTTAGCTCAGACCGGCTACAATTTGAGCTTTATGCAGTGCTAGGATCCACCCCAAAACTCTCCTTTACTTTCATTTGATCTATTACAGATAAAAAAATAACTAAAGAGGTTGCCTATTTCCCTTTTTTCTCATTGTATTATATTTTTTTTTATGTATCCAAGGAAGCCACCTCCTCAGGAATGTAAATTCCATTGTTATGTAACTTTTACCTCAATTAACTGATCACATAATAGCTGTTTCTACAATGGGTGACTCAATAGCCATCCAGGCATCAAAGGTTTGTCATCCACCACCCCTTCATCCTTCCTTTCTTCAAAGAATGCATTCACCGTGTTTTGGTGAGTCAGATTGTTCTACCAAGTGTCACTTTTGAAGTTAACTCTGTTGGGTATCATGACCATCCTCAGGCTCCATGATTTACCAAAATAATTCAGATGACTCAGAGAAACTTGTACTCACAGTTACCATTTATTACAATGAAAGGATACAGATTCCAGTCAGCAAAGGGAAAAAGGCACATGAGGCAAAGTGAAAGAAAAATTAGTTACCACCTTATAAGTGTCCCTTCCCAGATAAGTAAGACATGGATACATCTAATTATACCAGAAATGATGTGTGCCAACTATGAAAGATGATTTGAGCCTTGAAGTCCAGGCTTTTATTACTGGTCAGTCACGTAGGCATGTAGCACCTGCATGACTGACCACAGCTATACAGGTTCTAGTCCATCCCCCAGAGCAAAAATAGGCATTCACAATAATTCACATTGTTAGGATAAACTTAACTAGTCAGGCAGGTACAGCATGGCCCATGGACTGAAACATGCAAAACTAAACTCGTTAGTAAGAATATTTTACATACTCAGAGGTTATCTCTCAGGAGTGTCAAGAAGACAGGGCCTTGTTTGTACTATACATGCTGAGGCCTGCTGAGTTAACCCTTCACTGTCCACAATAAAATTAACATAAAGAATAATATTACTCTTGCCAAATCCAAGCCCAATAAATTAAAAGTTTTGTAAGGTTAATCAAGAAATAAAATGTCCAAATGCAGAGTCTAATTTCCATGCTTCTAACAAAAATAACGATTAATTCTATACCATTTCTCTTAGGTTAAAAATAAAATAGTAGACAAAAAATAGTTTTCAGTTATCCAATAAATAGGGATATCTTATAAAAGCATTAATTTGGAAGCCATATTTTGATAATGCCCAACCAGGTGGTTAGTTAACATATGCCTAAAGGAAATCTCAGGTGTGGCATTCTCTCCACATAAGAGTATGTTTCTTAAAATTACCCACATGAACACCAACACCCATGGAAAATTTTTTTTTCTAACAACAGAAATTTCAACCTTTTACCCTGGAGATTTTTGTATAATGTAGCCTGTATAAATGTAAAGGCACCTGGAATTTCTGAAAAATAATGAATAAAGAAACTTCTTTATTACTATACAAGGACAGTCCATAATGGTTCTGAGTAATAAGTGTGTTTTGGCTATTCTGGTTCCATACTGACACTACATAAGTATTACAATAGGTTTGTATAATTAAAAAGAAATTTTGAGAATTGATTGGATATTCAATATGTAGGACAATTTAGAGAGATCATAGGTCTTTGCTAAAGTTTCCAATTTTTTTAAATAAGTAATACTGATTTTAGCAGGGAAATTTTTAATACATAATGTTAAAACTAGAAGTATTATAAACATTTATGAAAGCATAAAATTAACCTCAAATTTCTTAAAAGAATGGGAAACTTTAGCTTTCTTTCTGATCGTTCAAATTTTATTCTATGTCTATCAACAAAATTCAGTTGAAATTATCAAAGGCTAACTAGGTCCTCCCTGCACAGATGTCAGGCTATTTTAGGAAACAGAAACAAGGGAAGGGAAGTGAATGGATAACTGATGACTCAGCTACTTCCAGCTTTATTCATGAGGAGAGAAACATTTCTTCCAAGTAACAGAAGTCTCAGATACAGTCTCTTCCATAAAATACATCATCTTCCCATACACACACACATACATAAACATATATATACACAGTCGCAGTTGTGGTAGAGCCCCAATAGGGCTGCTATGTTTGTAGGTATGCCACCTTTCCTTCCTATTAATATCCCTAATAATTATTTCTATCTCCAGCTATTAAATAGCATTTCGCAGTTGCCGTTAAACCAGAATATCAGCATAACAATCAGCTAGATGTTAGCTTTCTATGGAAACTGGGATACACAAATTCCTCCTCAGAATCAATAGTATCAATGAATAAATGAGTAAAATATTAGATAAAGATCATACCAGCAATTCTCAAGCAATGGCCAATGGGTTATATACTGACAGAGTGGGTTAAAGTAGACAAAAAGGATAATTAATCATTCTGGCATTCTTATCAGAAAAACCAAACCTGTTTCAGTCACTGTTCAGGACCACCTTAGAATGTGGAAATCACAGACACTTGTGGTGAAACGAATCTCAAATTTCACAGAGCCCCAAACCCAGTGGAAACGTTCAGTAGCTCCAGATGACCTAGTACACAAGATTACCACCTTACCATTACACCTTAAATATATCATCAGGTTCATGGCCTTGTGTCACAGCTAAGTGGCTCACACATGACTCATAATGCTAAAATTCAGTGAATTCATGAGTGAATGAATGAATGAATGAGATAGAATATCTGTTAGAATCTAGACACAGAGATGACTCTGATTAGGAAGCAGAGTCTGAGAAATAGGTGAGAAAGGCATTTTCCTTCCATAAAGGTCTCCAATTAATTCAGAATACTCTATCTGACATCAGCATAAAACACCATTAGCAGAGATCATTTAAACATATGTATCTAGGTATAATTAATATAACATAACAATCATCTGTTTTAAGTGTGTAAAATTCAATGATTTTGTATTAAAGTTATGCAGTTATGCAATCCTCGCCACAATCTATACACCCTATTCAATTTTAGAACATTTTTGGTATCTCAAAAAGATGTGCCCATTTTCAGTCCATCCCTGCTCCCAGTCCCAGATGCAGACCTAGGCAACAACTAATAAGCTTTCTGTCTCCATGGTTATACTTTTTCTGAATATTTCGTAAAATCAAAACACACATTGCATGTCCTTTTATGACTAACTTATTTCATTTAGCAGAAGATGTCCAAATTTCATACATGTTGTAGCATTTGTCAATACTTTCTTCTTATCATGGCTGAATAATATCTCACAAATAAAACATATTTTCTTTATTCATCCATCTGTTGATGAATATTGAGTTGTTAAATTTATTCCTAAGTATTTTATTCATGTTATGTTACTGTATGCACAATGGATTTATTGATTTCATTATTGTATTGTTCATTCCTAATGCAAATAAACGTAATTGATGTATGTATATATATATATTTTACTTTAAAACATACAATTATTTTTTACTGTAATTACCCTGTCGTGCTAAAACAGTAGGTCTTGTTCATTCTTTCTAATTATTATTTTTTTGCCCATTAACCATCCCCCACATCCCCCACTAGCCCCCAACTACCATTCTCAGCCTCTGGTAACCATCTTTCTACTCTCTATGTCCATGAGTTCACTTATTTTGATTTTTAGATCCCACAGATAACTGAGAGCATGTGATGTTTGTCTTTCTGAGACTGGTTTATTTCACTTAACATAGTGATCTCCCAGTTCCATCCATATCGTTGCAAATGACTGTATCTCATTTTTTTATGGCTGAATGGTACTTCATGGGGCATATGTACCACATTTTCTTTATCCATTTATCTGTCGATGGACACTTAGGTTGCTCCCCAATCTTGGCTATTGTAAACTGTGTGGCAACAAACATTAGAGTGCAGGTAGCTCTTCAATATACTGATTTCCTTTCTTTTGTGTATATACCCAGAAGTAAGACTGCTAGGTCATATGGTAACTTTATTTTTAATTTTTTGAGGAACCTCCAAACTATTCTCTATAGTGGATGTACTAATTTATATTCCCACCAATAGTGTACAAAGGTTTCTTTTCTGCACATCCTCACCAGTATTTGCTATTGCCTGTCTTTTGAATATAAGTGATTTTGACTGGGGTGAGATAATATCTCACTGTAGTTTGGATTTGCATTTCTCTGATGATCAGTAATGTTGAGCACCTTTTAACATTCTTGTTTGTCATTTGTATGTCTTCTTTTGAGAAATATCTATTCAAATCATTTGTCTATTTTTTATTAGATCAAATTATTAAATTTTTTATAGAGTTGTTTGAGCCCATTATATATTCTTGTTATTAACCCTTTGTCAGATGGGTAGTTTGCAAATATTTTGTCTCATTGTGTGTGTTGCCTCTTCACGTTGTTGATTATACCCTTCATTATTCAGAAGCTTTTAACTTGATGTGGTCCCATTTATCCCATTTTGCTTTGGTTGTCTGTGTTTTTGGAGAATTGCTTAATAAATTTTTGGCCAGATCAATATCCTGCAGATTTTTCTCAATGTTTTCTTGTAGTAGTGTCATAGTTTGAGGTCTCAGATTTAAAGTCAATCCATTTTGATTTGAATCTTGTATATGGTGAGAGATACGGTTCTAGTTTCATTCTTCTACATATAGATATCCTGTTTTCCCAGCACGATTTATTGAAGAATCTGTCTTTTCCTCAATGTATGTTCTTAGAATCTGTATTGAAAATGAGTTCGCTGCAGGTGTGTGGATTCGTTTCTAAGTTCTCTAGTCTGTTCCATTGGTTGTGTGTCTGTTTTTATGCCAGTACTATGCTGTTTTGGTTACTATAGCTCTGTGGTATAATTTGAAGTCAGGTAGTGAAATTTCTAGTTTTTTTCTTTTTGCTCAGGATAGCTTTGGCGATCCTCGATCTTTGGTAGTTCATACAAATTTTAGGATTGTGTTTTTCTATTTCTTTGAAAAAATGGCCTTGGTATTTTGATAGAGATTGCGTTGACTCTATAGATTGCTTTGGGTAGTATGGACATTTTAAGCAATATTGATTCTTCCAATCCATGAACATGGAACATTTTTCCATTTTTTAGTGTCTTCTTCAATTTCTTTTGTCAGTGTTTTATAGTTTACATTACAGAGATGTTTCACTTCTTTGGCTAATTCCTAGGTATTTAATTTTATGTGTGGCTATTATGAATGGAATTACTTTTAATTTCTTTTTCACATTTTTCACTTTTGGCATATAGAAATGCTATTGATTTTTGTATGTTGATTTTGTATCCTGCAATTTCACTGAATTTATCAGCTCTAAAAGTTTCTTTGTGGAGTCTTCAGGTTTTTTCAAATATAAAATCATAACATCTATAAACAAGAATAATTTGACTTCTTCCTTTCCAATTCGAATGCCCTTTATGTCTTTCTCTTGTCTGATTCTCTAGCTAGGACTTCCAGTTCTATGTTGAATAACAGTAGTGACAGTGAGCACCCTTGTAGTGTTCCACATCTTAGAGGAAAGGCTTTCACTTTTTCCCCATTTAGTATGATACTATCAGATTGGTGCAAAAGTAATTGTAGTTTTTCCATTGTTAAAATTTGCAATTCGATATTGGAATACATTCTTAAATAAATGTGGTTAGGTTATATATCATTTTAGTGCACATTTCTCACTTTATTTATTTTTTTTTTTTTTGCTAATGAGTTATTACTTGCTGTTTATTTTATATTTATTTTAGATTATGGAAATGATGTTAGATAAAAAGCAAATAATTCTAGTGATTTTCTTATTTGAATTTAAAATGGGTCCTAAAGCAGCAGAGACAACTCACAATATCAGCAATGCATTTGGCTCAGGAATTGCTAATGAACATACAATGCAAGGGTGGTTCAGGAACTTTTGCAAAGGAGATGAGAGCTTTGAAGGTGAGGAGCATAGTGGCTACCCAACAGAAGTTGACAACAACGAATTGAAAGCAATAATTGAAGCTGATTCTCTTACAACTACAGGAGAAGTTGCCAAATAATGAAATGCTGACCATTCTATGGTCATTGGACATTTGAAGCAAATTATAAAGGTGAAAAATCTTGATAAATTCGTGCCTCATGAGCTGAACAAAAATTTTAAAAAATCATCATTTTAAAGTGTCCTTTTACTCTACTCAACAACAATGAATCCTTTCTTGATTGGATTGTGACATGCGATAAAACGTGGATTTCAAACGACAACCGGTGACAACCAACTCAGTGGTAGGACTGAGAAGAACTCCAAAGCACTTTCCAAAGCTATGCTTGAACCAAAAAAAAGGTCATGGTCACTGTTTGGTGGTCTGCTGCCAGTCTGATCCACTACAGCTTTCTGAATCCCAACAAAACCATTACATTTGAGAAGTATGTTCAGCAGTTCGATAAGATGCACCAAAAACTGCAACACCTGCAGCTGACATTGATCAACAGAAAGGTCCCAATACTCCATGAAAACGCTCTACCACACATCAAACAACCAACACTTCAAAAGTTGAACGAATTGGGCTGCGAGATTTTGCCTCATCTATCATATTCGTCTGACTCTCACCAACTGACTACCACTTCTTCTGGCATCTCGACAACATTTTGCATGGAAAAGACTTCCACAAGCAGCATGCAGAAAATGCTTTCCATGAGTTCGTCAAATTCCAAAGCACAGATTTTTACATGACAGGAATGAACAAACTTATTTCTCATTGGTAAAATGTGTTTATTGTAATGGCTTCTATTTTGATGAATAAAGATGTGATTGAGCGTAGTTATAATGATTTAAAACCGCAATTATTTTTGCACCAATCTTTTGCTGTGTGTCTGTCATATATGGCTTTTATTATGTTGAGGTATATTTCTTCCATCCCCAATTTTTTTAGGGTTTCCATCAGGAAGCAATGTTGAATGATTTTTATGTGTTGACATTATATCCTACAACCACACTGGACTAATTTGTTAGCTCTATTTTTTTTTTTCTGCAACAGGGTCTCATTCCATCACCTAGGCTGGAGTGTAGTGGTGCCATCGAAGCTCACTGCAGCCTCAACTTCCAGAGCTCAAGAGATTCGCCTATCTCACCCTACCAATAGCTGAGACTACAGGCATGCACCAACACACCCAGCTGATTACAATTTTTTTTTTGGTAGAGACAGGGTTTTGCCATGTTGCCCAGGCTGGTCTCAAACTCCTGAGTTCAAGTGATCTTCCTGCCTCAGCCTCCCAAACTGTTGAGATTAGAGAGGTGGGTCACCGTGCCCAGTCAATTCTAATTTTTTAATGTGGATTCTTTGGGGAATTCTATATATAAGATCATGCCTTCTGCAAATAGGAATTGAAGAGAATAGAGCATTCAGAAAAAAACTTAGATATAAATAAATAAATTATTCTTAACTATGGAACTAATATAATTCTATGGCAAAACAAAAATCTTTTTTTTAATATATATATTTTTTATTGCATTTTAGGTTTTGGGGTACATGTGAAGAACATGCAAGATTGTTGCATAGGTACACACATGGCAGTGTGATTTGCTGCCTTCCTCCCCATCACCTATATCTGGCATTTGTCCCATGCTATCTCTCCCCAACTCACCACCCCCTTTTTAACAAATATTGCTGGATAAACTAAATACTGTATGGAAATTAATGAATCTTGACCCCTACCTAAATCATGAAAAAAAATTAATTCAAAATGAGTTTTAGACATAAAAGTAAAATCTAAGCCAACACTTCTAGAAAGAAACAGAAAATAAATCCTTTGCAACCATGGAATAGGCAAGGATCTCTGAGTGTGGTGACGAAAGGTATTGCATGAAAGAAAAATTGATTAATTGAACTTCTGAAGAATATTCTGCTTTTTAAATGACAATGAAAGGAAAATGAAAATAGAAATCACAATAAGGGGAATCTTGCACAATACATATATCTGACTAATGGATTATATAGAATATAATCTAGAATCTTACAATACAATAGTACAAAGGTTGTTTTGGTGTGTGTGGTTCTATCATCAGCTACTTATTTATCTAACAGCTTTATTGAAATAGCATTGATATAAATATTGTTTATATTTAACATGTACAAGTTGATATTTAGATATACGTATACATTGCAAAATGATCACCCATTCCAGAACAGGAGGCTAGAAGTTGATACTGACACCTACACCAAGTAAGATGTATGAATGGCCATTAATCACATGATAAATTACTCAGAATCATGACTCCTCAGGAAATGACAATGAAATCATAATGACATACATTTTATACCAAATCCAATGGCTAAATTTTATTTTATTTTCCTTTAGATTCAGAGGGTACATGTGCCGGTTTGTTACATGGATATATTGCATAATTGTGAGGATGAGGCTTCTAGTGAACTCATCACAGAAATAGTGAACATTGTACCCAATAGGTAATTTTTAAACCCTTGACCTCTTCCCCACCCTCCCTACTTCTGGAGTCCCAGTGGCTATTATTTTCATCCTTTT
This sequence comes from Ateles fusciceps, assembly GCA_036589455.1. Lineage (NCBI taxonomy): Eukaryota > Metazoa > Chordata > Mammalia > Primates > Atelidae > Ateles > Ateles fusciceps. Next base: position 98,673 of record JAZHEH010001054.1, on the reverse strand, counting down.
ATCCATCTGTACCTCCAATGGATAAATTTTAAAAAGACTGAAACTACCACATGATAGCAAGATTGTGGGACAACTGGAAATCTGATACATTACTCATGGAAGTATAAAATGCTATGACTACTGTGAAACTGGAAGTTTCTTATAAAGTGAAATGTACATTTAACATATGATGCCACATTTCTACTCCTCGGTATTTTACAGCAGACTTGCACAAGAGTCTGTCAGACTCATAGTATTATTCTTCATTAAGGCAAACAATAGTAAATATTTTCAACAAACAGATTAGAAATTGTCCAATATTCATAACAATAAAACACTGCTGTACAATGAATAGGAATGAACTACTGATAATGAAATGAAATCTAAAAAGATGCTGAATAAAAATAATAGTCACATATGAGAATATACCATGTCAGTCTACATACACCAAAGTTCTAAGACATATAAAACTAATAAAACTACTTATAGTGACATAAATGAAATCAATGGTTTTCTCCAGTAGAGATTTAGAAGGAGATAAAATACAAAGTTGCAGGAATCCACTTTTTTGGGTAATGGAAACTTTCTATAGCTCAATTACACCTCAACTATACAGTTATCAAAATTCATTGATACATTGATTGCAAAACCAAGTGTGACGTATTTTATGTAGATGATACCTCAGAAAAAGTTGATTTTAAAAACAGAAGAGTGATGCAGTGCAGAACATCACAAGAAAATGTTAAATAAAAGGTAGAGCTACAGTCACAACAGCATTTGATAAAGAGTTAAATATGTATAGCAAGAGGTACCATTAAGGCATAGAATGGATGGCAAAAATAGTCCAAGTTTATCCCACAGCATCCATGAGCCAATGGTACATTAGGATTCAGAGTAGATATAAAAGCTTACAGTTGCTACCTTCTTGTGAGATAACTAAATATGTTTACAACTTTCGTGGAAAAAAAGCATGCAATTTATTGGGATGCCTCACTTCTTTAAGACAAAACCATAAACATTAAAATGACCAGTGGATAGATTTTTTAAAAGTCAACTCCCATGATAATTATAGAAACACAAATATAGATAAACATGAGATTCCACTTTGTTCACCTCTTCTCCTTGACACACTGAGAAAAGGATAAGATGATACATAATTGTAAAAAATCTGTAGAAAAGGACACTGTTCAGCATGTGCCGAAGGTCACATACCTAGTAAGTGGTGAAGAAAACACTGGAACCCAGATCTACCTGACTCAGAGATAGACAGTGTCCTCTATTCACCAGTCTTCATCTCCTCCTCAGCTTGAAATTCCACTTTCATTATACAAGCTAAAATGTCAGCCATAACTATGCGTCATACTTTATCATGAACTGTATTTGAAAATACCAGTACTGTAATTCTGTCTGTCTTTCTCTGCTCGCTCTCTGTCTCTGTCAGTCTGTCTTTATAAATATGCACATATACACACAAACATAGGCATACATATATAAACATACATGCATGTATACAAACATGTAAACATACACATATATATGTATACACATATAAAGAGATGATATACACATATATGTGAATTTGTATACACATAGATGTATATATACACACAGATACAGATAAACATACCACACACACATGCATATATTAGATATAAATGTCAAAGCCAAAACTATAGCTTGCATTTTAATGTGACATTGAAATGAGATTCAGTCAATAACAGCCACAATATGTGTATGAAGCTTTTTTGAGTGCCTAGAAAGTTTAATCAAATTTAGTAGAGAAAAGAAGACATATCTGTGTACCCAGTAGTATCATGTTTTTATCAGTTTTATTGTGTTTTTTTTTTCTTCTCCACAAATAGAATCATTTAATACAGGCCATTCTGCAATATGCCTTCACCCTACTACCTAATATTATCTCACATTCCTTCCTTACAGAGGAATATGAATATTTACATTTCCTTCAACCTCATTTTCTTAACATCTGTATTAGCATTGTATTGTATGTATGTATGTAACATATGTATGTAATTATTATAGTACCTAGGACCTCAAATTCTCAGAGGTTCTTGGGGTGTTCTCTACCATCAAATATCTCAGTATTTTACTAAACCACTTTTCCCTGGCAGCTACGTTAGAAAATACAATTCATAACAAAAAGGAAAAAATACAACTAGCAAAACCACTAAATAACATCACAGTCAAATTAGATTGATTAAGAAGTAAAATTCCCACCAGCCTGGCCAACATGGTGAAACCCCATCTCTACTAAAAATACAAAAATTATCCCGGCACGGCATTGCACACTTGTAATCCCAGCTACTCAGGAGGCTGAGGCAGGAGAATCACTTGAACCTGGGTGACGGAAGTTGCAGTGAGCCAAGATCTTACCATTGCACTCCATCCTAGGCAACAGATAGAGGCTCTGTCTCAAAACAATAAATAAATAAATAAAAAGAAATAAAGTTCCCAAATAAAAGATTCAAAATTTCCTCTTTCAATACTGATGATTTATCTCCACTATGTGATTAAATCTCTTGGTATCGGGTTAAAAAATGAAATATATAGGATAAAAGTTAGATTTCAGTTCTCAGAGCTACAGAAATGCCATCTGAGTCAACATGCAGAAAGAGTTAGGTAATAATCTCTCTGACATTTGCTCCACTGTCAACTTTATGCCTTATCCTTTAAGCCTAAAAGCATGTACACACACACACACACACACACACACACACACCCCAATTCTAGGTGACAAATTCCTTTTATAAGGTTTTGGTTTTTTGAAGGCCTTCCTCATTTTGTGGTTTGTGGTTACTAATAAATAACATTTAAATGGCAAATAATAACTAAAGTACATAAAATACCTTATTTCAGAAAGAAAAATTTACACAAGGTTTTGACATTCAAAATAACCCTAGGTGCACAAATACATGCACAATTCATGCCACAAAAATTTTCACAATTAAAGCTCTTATTTGCAAGTATTCCTAAAACAAACCATTTTCAAAATAATGTTTTGAGACACAAATCATCTTACTTTTAGAAGAACAAGTATGCTTGAAAGAAATCCCAATATATTATTTCTAGTTTTGTCTGCAACATATTACTCAAATTTTATAATGAATCCTCTGTTTCAATATACATTCTATTTGCAAAATGCTAATTTCTACCACCAGTTCAGCAGGCCAACTTTCTATTAAAGATCCTAATTTATCTCCCCAGTTTCAACGACCCTGACATGGATGACAATTGCAAAATTCTTGTAACTGTAATTACTGAATGATCTTTTGAGATAAAAAGGCAAGAATAATTTTATCCTGTGCCAAAGTTAAGACATTCATTATCACTTCTAGGTGAGTGAGGTAGGTATGTAATTTTATCACTTATTGACAGTCTTCACTGGTGGTCAAGACACAGAGTGTCCCATGATCATAAAGAGATGTTTATAAGGTTATTCATTGCATTATTTTCTGTAGTGAGAATAAAATATTCCTGCATAAGATGAAAGTGTGTATCAAAGTGTAAAAGAATAAAAATCTATGGTCCACCCAGAAAATGAAATATTATGTAATTAAAAAGAATGAGACTAATGTAAATATAACAAATGGTAAGACAACTCAAGTAAAAATGAGATTGTAAATCAATAAGTGCTAAATTATATCTTTTATTTAAAACTCACAGACACATATAAGAAAATATATATATTTTTGTAGGGCACAAAGTCATGTTAATGCACATAACAAAGGTTTTGAATTATATCCAATAATGTGATATAATGTGAAGTCATGTTTGAGATTTTAGTATTCCTATAATATTTAAAATGTTTATAAGGCAAATGCACTTATTGTTCAAATACACAATTAAATATTATTTTAAAAACTTCTAAAGAGAAAGAAAACAGAGCATATGTGACCAATAACCAAATAAATATAGCAAAGTCTGTACAAGAAGTAGTATAATTTATGACAAATAGCTTTTCAAGGAACCTAGAAGGAAGTTTCATTCTAATTAAATAACTAGTCATCATAAGCACTTAAGTACATGACAACATAATTTTGAAATCTGTAAAACAAAGTAGGCTAGAAGTACATGGCAAATAAATCTAAACAGAAATTCCACAACTAAAAGGAACATTTAATGTAATTAAGAAAGAGTTAGAGAAGTACTTCTGTGATAGTAGGGTAAGGACCTCCAAAAAGCAAAATGAACACTGGAAACAAATTGTCAAAATCAACTTTTAAGAACTCTGGATATGATCCAAAGGCTTTCAATCATCCAAAAAGAAAATGTAAGAAAAATGGGCAAATATTACTATGAACAGCAAACTTTATTGCATTTCAATTTGGCCTAATCTGACCTTTATCTGAGATCTGTGGTAGCCTTGAGAACCAACAGCTTTGCATTTATGTTACCTGAGAAACCTGTAGCCTGGCAACCAGTGAAAGGGCAAAACAGGTTTGGAGCTCCCTTACAATTCCATCCTTAGATAATTATTATTTGACCCATCTGGAAGCTCTCTGAAATGCTCCACTTACAGACATGACTTCATTTTATCTCACTGAAGCATCTATTTTGTGTAAATTGGTCTGCTTTTAGCACATTTGAAAAAAAACATTCAGCAGCAATTGTTATTATATCACAGCAATAGCCCAAAGAAAGAAGGAGAAAATGCTAATAGTTACAAAAATTTTGTTTTCTATTGAAACTAAGTTGATTATTAATCCATCCTAGATTTTTAAGCTAAAATGCCATGTAACTAAAGTACATAAAATATCTTATTTCAGAAAGAAAAATTTATACAAGGTTTTGACATTCAATATACATTCTATTTGCAAAATGCTAATTTCTACCATCAGTTCAGCAGGCCAACTTCCTCTTAAAGATCCTAATTTATCTCCCCAGTTTCAATGACTTATTTCAGTAAGAACATAGCTAAAAAAATATAGTAAAACTGACACTAAGGCAATTAAAATAGTATAGTAAAAATATGTGTTTACAATAAAATAAGGAACTAATGAAATGGAGAAAAAAGACATAAAACATATGGTAAAGAAATATCCAAATATCACACCTAAATCCTATCTTTTCAGTAATTGCATTTAATGTAAACAGACTAAGTCCTCTAATCAAAAGACAAATTTGTAGAATGGATATTTAAAACCACAATCTAATTATTCTGGCTGCACAGAACACATCTCAGATTTGAAATAAATAGACAGTAAAAGAATGAAAAATATATACCATAGAAAGAGCAACCAAAGGTGAATTGGCTACAGTATCATACAAAACAGAGCTTAAGACAGAGTTATTGAACAGAGATGAAGAAAGGCAGTTCATGATTAAACAGTCAATTCATAGGAATGAGATAACAATTATAAACATATGTACCTAAGAACAGAATATCAAAGTGCCTGAAACAAAAGTGATACGGCTGAAGGAAAAAAATATACACAGTTCGACAATAATAGCTGGATACTTCAAGTTTACTTTCACAAACAGATGGAACAACGAGGCAGAGATCAAACAGAAATTAGGATATTTGGACATCATTATGAACGAGTTAGAGCTACAGACCTCTAGAACCATCTACTCAACAGCATAATATAAATTCTTCTCAAACAGACATGGAATATTCTCCAGAATAGACTTTATATTAGGCTATAAAACAAGCATCAATAAACTTAAAATGTTTTAAATCATACAAAGTAATTTCTCTGAAGACAATGGAAGGAGAGTATGAATCAATAAAAGTAAGATGTGGAAAATTCATAGAAATTAAGCAACATAATCCTAAACCTATGAATCAAAGAAGGACTTACATTAGAAATTAGAAAATAATTTTATATGAATGAAAGGAAAACATCAAAACTTATAAGATGCAAATATACCCAAAGTCAGCCCAAGGAAAGGAATAATAAAGATAAGAGTACTAATATATAAAACAGATAATAGAAAAAAAACACGGAGAATAAGTGTCAAAAAGGTTTTGTTCTTTAAAAAGTTCAGCAAAAAGCTACAAAATCTCTAGCTACATTGACCAAGGAAAAATTTGAGAAGAATTAAATTTAAAACATCAGAAATAAAAAGAAGGAATATTATTACTAATACTACAAAACTAAAAATGATTACAAGGGAGTACTATGAAAAATTATATCTCCTAAATGAAATGTGAAAATTACTTGGAAGACACAAAATACCAAAATCCACTAAAAAATAAATAGAAAATCTGAACAGACCTTATAACAGAGGATTGCATTACTAATCAAAAAGCTTCCCACAGAGAAAACCCTAGGTCCAAATGGCTTCACAAGTTAATTCTACTCTACATTTAAATAAAACTTAACATCAATCTTTTATAAACTCTTTCAAAAAATAGATAGGAAGAAACACTTCTTAACTCATACTATGAAGCCAATATTACACTGATACCAAAGACAAAGATATAACCTGAATAGACCTACAACTCAAAACCCCCTATGAACATAGACACAAAAATCATGAACAAAATATTATCAGTACTCATCCAGCAACATATGAAAATAATTATGCACTATAACTATGTGGAATTTATTTTAAAAATGCAACATGAGTTAACATAAGAAAATCAGTCAGTGTAATCATTGGGAAAGGCAGTCAATGCCCAGTCTGTCAACCCCCACTTGGCTGCACAAGAATGAGCTTTGGGCCTGGAACATTTCCTTCCTGGGAGATGAAGAATCTTTACAACCTGTGCTGGGCTTATCATCTTGTGAAGGGATATATTCCCCACTTCTGGACTTGATGTGTACTCTTTTTCTGCCTAAGTGTATGCCTCAATGGCCCTAGGCATGCCCCCACTTTTCTGCATTTCAGATCCCACAAGGGAGGGGACAGGGGTTCTTCCACTGCAGCATGAAATGGGGGTACATGAAGTCATAGTGCTTGAGTTGGCTGCTCAACTGATCCACTAGCCATAGGAACTAACATATTAACAGGGACTGGAATTTTTGTGTACCCCCTCACTCTTATTGCTATAGGAAAAACTATACCACTTGAGCCTGATGTGCATGATATTACTCTCAGCAACCTCAAATAGTTCACTAGTTTCTTCCCTCGTTGGCATTTATCTACCATTTAATATTGACCACACTCATGTTATATTCTATCCTGTGGCACAGTTTAACAACCCAGTAAGTAGTAAAATAGTAATGTACCATATTCATAGACTAAAGAACAAAAGTTGCATAATGATCTCAATATACACAGAAAGAAATATTGGACAAAAGTCAAACCAGTTTTCATAATAAATACATTCAACAAAGTAAGAATAGAAGGGAAATTTCTTACTTGTTAAATAGCATCTGTGAAAATCCCACCCTTATCATACTTAATGGTAAAGGCAGAAAGATTACCCGCTAAGTTCAATAACAGAAAATGATGTCTGCTCTTGCCACTTCTATTCAAAATTGTACTGGAGGTTTTAGCAAGCCCAATTAAGCAGGAAACATAAATAAAAGACATGCAGAGACAGAGACAGATGTCAGCAAGATGGAGAACAGGACATTCTAGCACTTATCCCCCCCTCAGAAACATCAACTTGCCTAAGTATCCATGCATGACAATACCTTTACAAGAGCTAAGGAAAACAGGTGACAGATTACAGCACATGATTGTGGCACAGACATAAGAAAAGATGCATTGAAGAGGATAGGAAAAATGGTTTTACATTACCCATATCACCCTTTCCCCTGACCCCAACAGCACAACATGGTGAGAGATAACCCCTACTTGGTGGAGGAGAGGAAAGTGAACATTATACTTTGCCTCAGACCCCAACACTGAGGCCATCCAAGTAAAACTCAGCATCAGGCATATTGCTAATACCCAAGATTCCATGCTAGTACCCATGGACTGAGTCTCCAGGGCAATCTCAGCACCAGCCTACAACCCATAGCCCCAGGCTCCAGGCTTGCCTGGTTCACTCAGTCTCGGGTCACTCCACCTCCAGGCCAACACCACCAGCAGCCCTAGGCTCTAGAGAACTCCAACATCCCTGGGCTTCGGGCCCACCCCAGTGCTAGGCAAGCCCCCATAGATTCAGGTTCTAGTTTCCATCCCAGGGCCAGGCCAGTCCCAGCAACCCTGGGCTCTAGACCACATCTGGGACGGCCCGAATGGTCCCAGGCTTCAGGCTTGCCCAAGCATCAGAACAGCCCCCACAGCCCTTGTTATCAGGTTAGCACCTATGGACCCAGCCTCCAAGTCAGCCTCTGTGGATGCAGGCTGCAAGTCAACCTAGCACCAAGCCAGCCCCCTGCAACCCCAGGCACCAGGTCTGCCCCAGTGTTCAGAATAGCCCGGAGCCAGGTTAACTCACACAGCCCTAGGCTCCAGGACCAACTCAGCATCAGGTAAGTACTATTGGCCTCAGCCTTAGGTACCATACTAGCCTCAAGGGACCCTGGGATCCAGGATTGTCCCCCATTACCCAAAGCTTCAGGCCAGCCTCTGTGTCCCCCAAACAGACCAGCACTCTCTGCTACCAGGCTGCAGACCAATCCCCCACAAACCCAGGCTTCACACTAGCCAAAGGACTAGGGGGGCCCCAGGCTCCAGGATGGCCCCTGAGGCCCCGGGCCCCAGAGGATTCAGAGTCCTGGCCTAATCCAGCAGACCTAGGGCCCAGGCCTATCCCAGCTGACCCAGGCTCCATGCCAGACCCTATGGACCCAGGCTTTAGGCCAGCCACCAAAGTTTACAGGCGCCAAGTCTGCCCATGAGGACTCAAGCTCTAAGCCCATTCCTACAAGCCAAATAAACAGGTCCATTCCCATGGATTCAGGCTCCTGGTCCAAACCAGTGGAACCAGACACTAGGCCCACCCACTTACTGATGGAGGTACCAGGCCAGACTGCTTGTGGACTCCAAAAGCAAGCCTGCCCATGGACCACAACAGATGGCCTGCCCAGAATCTCTGGATGGGCTGACTCATGTAGGGCTTTCCCAGAAAAAGTTAGTCTGCAAAAACTAGAGTAAGTTCATACTTTTTCAAATGTGCAGACATCAACATAAGGCAACAAGAAACATGAAAAATAAGGAGACATAACACCACCAAAAGAACACAATAATCTCCTAGTAGATGACTCCAAAGAAATGAAAATGCCAACTTCATTTTCATTCCAATTATTTTGATATTTTTCTCTGACAATTAGTATCTTCATTTCTTTGAGAAAGGAGATCCCAACTACCAGAGAAAAAATTCAAAATAATTGTTTTATGGAAGCTCAGCAAACCTCAGAAAAATACAGAAGAACAATTTAATAATATCAGGGAAATAATAAATAACCAAAATAAGAAATTTAATGGAGAGATTGAGATTATTTTTTAAAAATCAAACAAAAATTCCAGAGCTGAAAAATGCAATGGATAGAATGAAAAATGCAATAGAAGAGCATCAATGACAACATTTAATATGCAGAAGGAAAAAAACTGTAACTAAAGAAAATAATCTGTCTTTATATTATTTGAAAATATACAGTCACAAGAGGAAAAATAGAATGCAAAAAAAAGTGGAGAAACTTTACAAAATTTGTGGCACAACATCAAGAGAGCAAATCTTCAAGTTATAAGAGTTCAAGAAGGACAGAGAGGCAAAGGGAATAAAAAAGGTTATTTAAAGAAACAATAGCAAAAAACTTTCTGAATCTGGGGGAAGATAAAAATATCCAGGCACAGGAAGGTCAAGGGTTTCCAATAAGATTTGACTCAGACACTTATATACTGAGATATATTATACTGTAAAAAATAATAATAAAAATAAAGAGAGAGTCCTGAAATCAGTAAGAAAAAAGAAGCAAAATAGTATATAAAGAAGTTTTATAAAGCTAGTAGCAGAAACCTAATAGGCCAGGAGAGAGTAGGATGTGTGCCTATCTCCCCTAACTCCTAGAGAGTGAACTTCTAAATGATCAGGATTTTGGAGAGTTTTATTTATCTCTGCCCCCAAAACACACTGATAAATATCTGTTAAAACAAAGTTAACATAATCCATTCACTCCTTTTTTGTCACCAATGTTGATATACTATAATATATTATCACATGGCAATAGGCAGTATTCCTTATGATATGGCTGGAATCATAAAAAAGCACAGGGTCTTTGGTCACCATCATTTAAAATGAAAGGACGTTCCAAACTGGATTTTATCTATGTAGTACCATTTGAAGGTCATCAGATTGGACCTGATTGGTTTGTGCTTAGCTGGAACTTTCTTCTAACATTTTTAAAAGTCCTTCATGGTCTTTCTAGGAATCTTATTGGGGTTCGCTCCCATTAGACAAAAGTCACATCCACAATTCTCTTTGAGATAAACTCTTTGGATCTTGGGCTTTTGCTGAGACTGCTTAGAAACAACACCCTTAAATTTCTTAGAAGGCATATCTTTCACTTAAAGGATCTCTGAGGTACTGCCCCAGATCTTTCTGAGGCTTAAACAAAGGGCTTTATAGTCACATCTTTGGCTTCATCTTTATACCTTTTATTTTTCTGGAAGGCTTCTAGATTTGCTCTTTGCCTAAAACCCTTTTCTTAATTTTGGCATCACTTGCCATCTAAGAAAGGCTAGGAATTTTCACATAGCAACAAATGCTATCTCCTTTTCGTTTAAGCTAAAGTCTTTTATTTAGTTTAACTCTCTCCTCACACATTTTCCTAAAACAAGCAGCAGCATCCAGGAGCACCTTCAACACTGTGTTTAAAAATCTCCTTTGTTATGCCCATCAGTGATAGACTGGACAAAGAAAATGTGGCACATATACACCATGGAATACTATGTAGCCACAAAAAACAATGAGTTCATGTCCTCTGTAGAGACATGGATGAATCTAGAAACCATCATTCTCAGCAAACTGACACAAGAACAGAAAACCAAACACCACATGTTTTCACTCATAGGCGGGTGATGAACAATGAGAACCCTTGGACACAGGGGAAGGAAACAACAGTCACTGGGCTAGGTCAGGAGTGGAGGGAAGGGGAGGAGAGGGACAGCAGGGGATGGGGAAGATGGGGAGGGATAACATCGGGAGAAATGCCTGATGTAGGCAACTGGTGGGGGGTAGGATGGAGACAGCAAACCACCATGGCATTTATGTACCTATGGAACAATCCTGCAGGATGCAAGATGTGCACATGTACCCCAGAGCCCAAAGTACAATAAAAAAAGAAAAAAATCTCCTTTGTTATATCACCCATTTCATTAGGTATAGATTTTCTGCTCCCCACATTACTGCAATACATGACAAGGCACCCTTTTCCTCCAGATTCCAATAACATGTTTCTCATTTCCATTTAAGCTCTCTGAGACAACTTTCACAGAGCCCATCAGGTTTTTGATAACAGTCTGGTCCACCATCTCAGACTTTTACTAATACTCCCCTCAAACTCTTCCCAACTTCAGCCCTTTGTCTGGATTCCAAGCCATTCCCCCATTTTAGGTTTTAGTTACTGTAGCAACTTACTCTTAGTACCAACATGTGTATTAGTTATCTATTGCTAAATTAATACATACAAATGTTTTGTCATATATGTCTCAGCTTTATTAAATGAGAGAGAATACTACACTAGGATGTGAACACCAGGAGGCAGGAATCACCAAAGCAAACTTGGAGGCTGGCTATCCCAGTGCCTGTGCTGAATCAGTTATTAAATATATACTGCTCTGAGATCTAGGCTCAGTGGGGCTCCTCATTCACCTAATACTTGAGAGGCTCCACATCTGCCCTCTTCAGCCTCACCTCTCTGCAAATGGCCAAGAGTCTAATTTATGGTGTTTAGGGGATGTGCACACTCTGAGCCCATGCCCCCTTCCCCTAAACATGCTCCAGGTGCTTGGGGCCCTGAATTTGCTGCCCAAGTGTTCCCAAGCCCCAAACCCCAAGCTCCAAGCAGCCTATAGACTTCTATTTAGTTTCTGTGCTTCAGAAGCTTGAGTGCACTGCATTTGCAGTGATGGTTGCAAATAAGGATGCTGCATAGAGCATTTCCAGGCTCTTATAGGTGATATATATGATTATATTTTCTTATGATTTTCGTGGAAAATAGTTTATTTGGTTTGATACCCTTATCCAGATAAATTGATATTATTACACCTCCTGCTCCTTTACTTTTTTTTTGCTTTTTCCTATAGTGAACCAATGTAAGATTGGTATTTTCCTATTAATATTTTCTTTGCAAAAGTTTGCAATAAAACTGTTTCTTAATGAAGAGATAAAGAATCTCTAGATGCCAAGAAGCACATTTTGATGAGTTTCCAGGTTCTTTGTAGCTTCCTTGTTCTCTGCTCTATGAAGAAACAAAATTACAAAAATAAAAACCCTTCTATAGCTTATCTCAGTCTGTACATAGCAATGGAGAACAATCAAATAGGACATTGACAGTTCAGACCTGAGCAGTGTCAGAGAAGCGAAGCATCCTTAAGATGGATTGTGTGCATGATTCAGCTGATGGCAGATAGCCTCTGGGTGGTTATTTGCATGAGGAAGAAGTAGTCTTGAGTATGAGAATTTGTGCCTAGAATTTAGGGAGAAAGTATCACATGTGGGAAAGAAGGTGGATGCAGTTGAACATGGGTAGAAGGGCAGAATGGTTTGTGGTTATACTTTAGCCTTGCCCAGTGACTAGGGTATGTTGCTCCAAGCCCACAGAAAAAGAGGCTATGAGATCAAGCTGAAGGGGCCATTTCCGAACCAAGGGGCAGAACTGTTTCTGTGCTTAGGTAACAAAGTGTGACAGGAAGAGAGGAAGAGGAAGGAGCAAGAGACCAAATATTTAAACTAGACCATCTGTAACTTTTGTAATATTTGCAGGGTTCTGGGCAAGAGCTCATTTGGAGGTGTACGTGCCACGTATAAAAATATCTGAAAGGTTTAAATCAACTAATAGACTGTTAAACATATCTTTCCTACCATGACAGATATACCTTCTTATCAATCTGAAAGGCAGGATTAAATTTAGAATACTTGGTGTATTTTAAAGATCTGTTTCATATTTAGTTTACTGAAGAAATTTAGAAACATAGAGCTTTCAGTAACAGGTCTATATCAGGAATGGTTGGGTGAGGTTCTAGGCTATGCATCTAGGTATCTGGAACCTCCAGGGATGCCCTCAGTTGGGCCTGGTGCATTGGCTGTTCATTGTGGCATAAAAATTTACCACACAAAGAAGGTGTGTGTTTGTGTGTGTGTGTAAAATCTCATAATAACAAGAGTGGCATCCCATCACCTTTGCCGTATATTTTCTATTTCTATTGCCATATATTTACATCCATTTTCTACTCATTTTTAGACTGGAGTCACAGGCGCGGCCCAATACAAGGGGAGGGAATTATTCAAAACTGAATGCTGGAAGTTTGGGATTATTCGGGGGTCAGTTTTGGGTCTGTCCTTGATACTTGAATGCATCGAAGTTCTGTTCCAATGAATAACTAGAGCAGACCCACACCCTCAGGTCCCTGTACTACATCCCCAGGTCCCAGAACCCCCTCATGCCTCAGCACTTCTCTGCATACTCTGAGCTCCATTCCTCACCTCAAGGGGCTTCAATATGCATCTATCTATCTATCTATCTATCTATCTATCTATGTATATATGGATCCTGAAGCCCACTTGTCCCCTGTTCCTTGTATATAGCCACCACCTCTTGGTCACCTCTCAGTGCTGAGAGAACACATTGACAGTACACTCAACCCTCAGAAGCACAGACTCAGTGAACAGGATCCTGCAGGCCTCTTGGGGTTTGGAGTCACTTGGGTAGCAAATTCAGGGTTCCAGATACCCAAAACATGTTTAGGGGTGGAAGGCACAGGTTCTGAGTGCATAGATTCCCATGACCTCAAACACTGAACTCTTGGCTGCTTGCGGAAAGGTGAGGCTGGAAAAGGGCAGGTGTGGAGCCTCTATAGTGTGGGGACCATGAAAAGCCCTGTCTAGACAGAGCTAGTGAAGTTCTGTGAGGTTGAGTTTATGGTTTATAAAAGAACACAGGCTTTTACCGTGGAAAGATTTATTTATATCTCTAAATGGTCTTACAAGAAAAAAATATTTAAACACATTCAAAACTATCACCATAAATCAACTATGAGTGCATTTGTATGTAGTAAAAGTAATGCATGAATATGATGTATACATACATAGGGTGCAGAAAGTCATGTATGAGAACAATAAACACTTTTTGTTTAGGATACTAGCTGTGGCTTGTGAAGAGAGAAGAAGGAAAATTTAATTGGAGAGGGGTATGTGGGGGGTCTACTGTAATGTGATATTGCTTTAGTTGAGTGGTGGGTACATAGATATAGTATTCTATGTTTTGTTATCTAGGTTGGCAATTATTTCCTAATGAAAAAAATAAACATTAAGAGAGGAAAGGGAGAAAATTGAACAAATAACTGGAATCTGTTTAACGAAAAAAGTTAAGTCCTAGGTGACCAGAGTACAGGATTAGAAAGGGAAAAGACAGGCCTCATTCTACTTTTACATAAGTTTGTTCAGTGCTCTGTAGACAGCCTTAATATCTGATCTCATATTTCTGGGGAACACATCTGTTTTGTATTATTTTATAAGATGGTGAGTCAGGTGCAGCCATAAAAGGAGACAGAGGAGAGACTCAGGAAAAAACAAAGTTGACTATACTATTATACTCACAGGTCCTGGAGACAAGAGGCATGCCATGCCACTGAGGGCCAGATGGGAAAGATACAAGGATGGTCAGGAGCCAGAAGACAGAAAAAAGAAACCCTTAGGCCAAAGCTTTTTCTTTTTTTTTTGGAGGTCTCTAAGCTATAGGGGTGGTCTCTAGTTGCCTGGTATCTAGTCCTGGGATGATTAAGGCAGAGAAATCTTGCTTCCTCGGGTGAGAGGGCCAGACAGAGAAAGTATGGCTGTGGATTGGCTAGTTTGCATACAAAAGACGGCTCTGGTTGACCCCTTTGTTATCTTCAAGAATTGGATAACCCAGGGAGGCACAGTCTCTCCCCTGCCAATGTTTTGCTCTTTTTAGATGCCAAAACATCATAATACACAGGAAATTTTTAAATTGGAAATGTTTACAGTACAATTGGTCCTCTGATGTTTTGGCATCATATTAAAGAAACTTTGAGGTGATGATAGTGGAGACATTTAGAGAATAATGCACAAATTTATCCAAACAGCATAGAAAACATTTTATTATGAGTATAACAAGGAAGGAACACAAGTAGAAATACAAGAAGTCTCTGCAGGCTGCTCCATAACTGAGTTTTCAATTTATAAGGCATTAGCCAAGTAAAGTAGATCCAGAATTTTGAGGTCTCTAACAATATCATAATAGAGTTGTGGTGTGTTAGAAATATGCTCAGGTTAAGATGCCAGGTTATGTTGTTGGAGGGTATGAAATGGTAAGTCAGTAAAGTATGTATAAATATTAGTGATATTTGTTTGTAGCCCAGGGGAAGAAGTCATTTTATTTGGAGACACAGGCAGGAGGTCATTCTGGAAACCTGGATGGGGTTTAGTAGTAGTAGGTAGTGGGGGAGTCAGTGGTCTTCTCCCTAGGGGGATCATGAGGTCAACCAATAAGAAGCAAGTGCCTCCTGAGGAAAGCAATAATCTCCATTAATGTTTAGAGGAGTACAAGAAGTACTAACTTCAACCATATTTCTCTTTAGGCACAGGAATTGTGGGGAAAAAGAATTTGTTTTTTTTTCTTTGTTTTTCTTCTTTTTTGAGACAGGATCTCATTCTGTTGTCCAGGCTGGAGTGAAGTGGCACAATCATTCCTAGGCTCAAGCAATCCTTCCATCTCACCCTCCCACCGAAGTGCTGAGATTTCAGGCATAAGCCACCACACCTGGGTTGATTTCTTCTCTTACTCAGTACTAACTTCACGATTGAGGTACATATAACAAGAAACAGATTAACAAAAGAAAAGCATACAAATTTACTTAATGTAAGTTTTACATGGCATGGGAGCCTTCACAAATGAAAACTTACAGAAACAGGGAAACCTGTGTATTTTTATGCTTAGGCTTGATGAAGAGTGGACAGTGATGCAAACATATGATAGGAAAAAGAGAGCATGTAATGATAATAACTGGAGGGAACTTAGCAAGGCCTATTTGTTCAAATTATTGGTGTATCTGTGTATTTAAGGATAAGGATGTTCCTTTCCTCTGGATATTGGAAGGTGATATGGTTTGGCTCTGTGTCCCCACCCAAATCTCATCTTAAATTGTAATCCCCACGTGTTGAGGGAGGGATGTGATTGGATTATGGGGCCGGTTTCTCCCATGCTGTTCTTCTGATATTGACTGAGATCTCACAAGATCTGATGGTTTTATGTGTTTAGAATTTCCTCCTTCATTCTTCTCTCTCTCTTGCCACCATGTGAAGAAGGCGCTTGCTTCTCCTTCACCTTCTGCTATGATTGTAAGTTTCCTGAAGCCTCGCCAGCCATGTGGAACTGTGAGTGAGTCAATTAAATTTCTTTCCTTTATAAATTGCCCAGTCTCAGGGAAGTTCCTTTTTATAAATTGCCCAGTATCAGGGAAGTTCTTTCTTTCTTTCATTCTTTTTTTTTTTTTTTTTTTTTACAGAATCTTGCTCTGTCACCCAGGCTGGAGTGCAGTGGTGTGATCTCGGCTCACTGGAACCTCTGCCTCCTGGGTTCAAGCAATTTTCCTGCCTCAGACACCTGAATAGCTAGGATTACAGGTGCATGCCACCACGCCTGTGTGTGTGTGTGTGTGTGTGTGTGTGTGTGTGTGTGTGTGTGTGTGTGCATATATATATATATATGCACACACACATACATGTATGTAGTATTTTTTTTTTTGATAGGAACGGGCTTTTGCCATATTTACCAAGCTGGTCTCAATCTCTTCACCTTAAGTGATCCTCCTGCCTTGGCCTCCCAAAGTTCTGGGATGACAGACATGAGCCACCGCACCTAGCCCAGGAAGTTCTTTATAGCAGTGAAAATGGGACTAATACAGGCGGGTAATTCTGGAATAAAAGTTTTATGACCTGCTTCAGGCAAAAAGTGCAAATGGAATGTGAAAGTGACCTTCCTGCCTCTGCTATTTCTCAAATGCCAGGTGCTATATTTTGGCGTAGCATGTCTTGATCCCCATCAGAGTGTAGGTATGTACATTTGCAGAGCAAGGAGTATATCAAGATCATAGGCTAAACAGACCGGGAGCTCAGAAACATAATAGAATCCTTAACATCAAATGAAGAAAAGGAAACATGTAGGGCCTTAGGAAAGGCTGTCCATGGGTGTCACGGAGCAAAGAGTTTAGTGTCTAAGGTGAAGTCACTTCCAATATCAGGGACAGGGTGTTGAAGTTATCTCCCACAGTGAGGTCTTGGGCCAGGGTGATATCTTCTGAGATGTAGAACTATGGTGTTCTTTGTGAGTTAGTACACACTCGAGTTGATGTGGGCCTCAGCATCTGCCATGTTTGATTGAAACAATCTCTTACTTGGAGGGTTTGGGCTCCCAGACTGTAAACAAGTGAAAGTACCCAAACCAACAGTAAGATCAATAGTTGGCTGGGTGTGGTGGTTCACACCTGTAATTCCAGCACTTTGGCAGGCTGACATGGGTGGATTGCTTGAGCCCAGGAGTTCAAGATCAGCCTGGGCAACATGGAGAACACTGTCTCTACTAAAAATAGAAAAATTAGTTGGGCATGGTGGTGCAGGCCTGTAGTCTCAGCTACTCGGTAGCCTGAGGGGGGGGAGGATCACCCAAGACAAGGATGTGGAGGTTGCAGTGAGCCAAGATCATGCCACTGCACTCCAACCTTGGTGACAGAGCAAGACACTGTCTCAGACAAAAAAAAAAGAAGATGAAGAGTCAACAGAATGGTGCGCAGCTTCACTTGACAGGAATTTTTTAATTTTTGTGTTTTTGGTGGAATTTTAGGTTCAAATTTTGCTATATTAGATAGCGGCTGCCTGGTTTGTGGAACAATCTATGGTTAATGAGTCCCCGGAGAGTTTGCCCCTCAAATATGGCCTGCAGTTTTTAGGGGATGGTGGTAAGATTAGAAATGTATAAAAAAATAGATTAAGGCCTGGGACAAGATGGAGAACTTTAGGAATTTATTTGTGGGACTGAAATATTAAAACCATCATTTTAGGAGAACATTAGGTCTCAGTTAGACTGGTTATGCGGGGTCTATCACCAACATGGAAGTTCTATTTAATGTATATTTCAAGAGCCAGCAATGTGTATTCTAGGAAGCGAATATATGTGTGTGTCTTGGTTATAACCAGTAATGTCTATAACTCTCAAGAGAGTGCAAACCAAAAGGTATCTGAGAGTCTCCATTTCTAGAAGAGCCCAGTAGGTAGCCAGTCATTTGTTGTTTTAATGATGTATTGCATGAGGCTGAGGGAAGCGATTTCTTGCATCAGAAGCCCTTCGGCAACTAATGGCTATCATAAGTTGTCCAGAGACTCCAGGAGGCATGAGAAAAGGACGCCACACTCTCTACAGTGAAGGAGTTTTTCAGTGCCCTAACAGGAGTGTTTGTTAACTTTCATTTGAAAGTAAAATTTGTAAATGTGGAATATGTTGTTACCAAAACCCAGAGAGTACTAAAAGATGTTGGACTTATATATTCTTAATGATGGCATCAAATACATCTCCTTGGAAGAGGATGCCATTAATGTGATGTCATACCTGTGTTCCTGGAGAAACACAGATGCAGATAAGATCTTGCCTGCAAAGACTGCTTGTAAGCAAAGCTGTTGTGGTACCCCATGAGTAGTTTATAATGGTGTCTTATGTTCCTTTAGAGGAAGAGATAAACTGTAGTTAAGAGGATGTTAAAATAGGCACTGAGCATACCATGTGAGACAAATACATAAGAGTAAAATATTTACTGGTTGTTGACTAAATAGAGGAGTGGATATTGGGTATGGGGGCCTTGATGGATGGGAACACAGAATTAAAGTTGTCGTAATCTACCATAAGGCATCCTTTACTTTTTCCCAATTTAGGAATGAGCAAAATTGGGCTGTCAAATGGAGAAGCAGTGGGGACAACCATTCCATTATTAATTGGTTTTATATAATAAATTTTAATCCTTGAAGGCATTGTTTTAGTTACATTGGGCCATACTATTTTAACTATGGGTTCATGGGATCCCATTTCATCAAGTCAATTTATAAATGTTGTTAAAGTGAATTAAAGTTAAGACCAGGCCTGAAGAATCCCTGAGCAGATGAAGTGACTTTAACCTTTCTTGATTTGCAAACATAAACAAAACTTAACTTGAGCTGTTTCTTGTAAGTGCCTATATTAAAGAAAAATAGAACTTATGCACAACCAATCAGAAAAAGCTAACAAACTTATGTAACTAGAGATATAGCAGCTAAAAAACTTATATAACTAGAGATATATATGCTGACAAAAGAGTCAAACTTTGTAAAATACTTTAAGATATTTATTCTGAACTAAATATGAGTGACCAATGACCTATGACACAGCCCTCAGGAGATCTTGAGAACATATGCCCAAGGTTGTCAGGCCACAATTTGGTTTTATGCATTTCAGGGAGACATAAGGCATCAATCAATATATATATGATGCACATTGGTTCAGTCTGGAAAGGTGAGACAACTGGAAGCAGAGGCTTCCAGGTCATAGGCAGATTCAAAGTTTTTCTGATTGATAATTGGTTAAAAGAGTTAAGTTATTATCTAAAGACTTAGAATCAATAGAAAGAAATGTCTGCATTAGGATAAGGTGTTGTGGAGACCAACACTTTATCATTCAAATGAAGCTACCAGGTAATAAGCTTCAGAGAGAATAGATAGTAAATCTGTCTTACCAGATTTGAAGAGTCTGTTCTATCAGTAACTTAAAAAGGGAGAGGTTATAATGAGGTATGTCTGGCTCCCCCTTCCCATCATGGCCTGAACTAGTTTTTCAGGTTAACTTTGGAGTGCCCTTGCTGAAAGGAGGTGTCCATTCAGATGGCTGAGAGGCTTAATTTTTATTGTTGGTTTATATTTTCCCCTTCTGGTCAAGATTTGCCAGAGGCAACATCAATGGCCACCAAACGTTTATTTGTCCCATAGCATTGCCAAGGCAGCATGGCTGCCTGCCCTGGGTCCATCCTGTCTCTTAGTGGGAACCCTTATGGCCAAGGGGTTGAGAGTCAAAAGACTTATAGCCAATTAAGTGTTCCAGGACAAACGGGGATGGACATGAACAGACATTCATTACTCCTTAAAATTTTTAAAGTAATTTAAAAGCCAACAAACAAAAAGCCAAAGGTGAGGCTACAAATTGACTTTATCTATCTTTAACTTACATGTGTTGAGCTACTATAATCTTGTTTTTACTTATAGGCTTATAGCAATTGAATATACCAAACATAAGCATTGCTAAAACCTTTTAAGCTAAGGAATTTACAGACTTTTGATGTGCTGCAATGCTTTTTCTTGTCTTTCAGTAATTTGTCCTAAGATGGCTGATACAATTTTTAAAAATATAATCATATCCATAAATCTCATAACTAGCAGTATTATACCAAGAAGGCTTTTGTCACAAGGTGTCTTTGTATCCTCTCAGTAATAATTTCTTTAACTCTACAAGAAGCAACAAATTCTTTATGATGGTGACAAATGAAAAGATGACACAGAATATCTCAGAAGGCTAAGTCTCTTGTTTTACCAGATGTTTAAGCATCTATGTACACATGCTTATTTTGGACGGTGGGAACTAATTCTATCCTCAAAACCAGCCCTTTTAATCTCATGTGCCCACCTCTTCTGTGATAGTCCCAGGGCTCAAGAGGGAGTATGCCTATATTGTTTTAGCAGCAGGGCATTTGCAGTGAAAAGCAGAGCAGCTCCACTGGGATTTCAAATGAGGGAGATTCACAGGATTTGTCAAATCATCTCTAGTCTTTGGAATACCATATTTATGGTTTTCTCAGAAGAAGTAAAACAACAAGCAATAAATAATATTAATAATTTGACACCTAAAGAGAATGTGTGTGGCAGAACAGAAAAAAAATCTACTCTATTAGGGTGCCAACAAAAAACATGAAGCAAATTGCAATCTGGTACTCTTTAGAGGATTATTGTAGCCAATAAATAATTCATGATTCGGTCTGCACTCAAAAACAAAAGTCAGGGCTGGAATCTAGTAATAAGTGTTACAGTTTTCCTTTGAAATAATTTCTCTCTAGCCCTCCTCTTATACTTAAGAGAAATTATATTAAGACCAATTCCTGTACAAAATAAGTTTTTAGGCTTATTATACTTGGCTTGATTATTTGCAAAAAATGCAGCAAGAATTGAGTGGACATATAGCCTCTTTTTAAGTTGGCTTTTCTGGAACTTTGCATTAAAAATATTATTTTAGTCAAAACCTTGGTAAAATAACTAGTATCTCCAATTGTCCTGTTTAAATAGGAAAGACTTACTAAACTTATGCAAGTAATTATATTGTTATAAAATCACAGTTTCCAAATTTTGGAGAAAGAGCTCAGATTGAGAGAAAGGTAAATTTGCCAAAAACAACATATTTTACCTAATTCTTCTAAACTATAAATAACAAAAAGAAAAATATTTCCTTGATTCTTCTTAACCAGAGTAGCAGCCTTCCAAATAAGATGTTATTTGTTCACCTTGGAGCTCTCATTCACAAGCCAAGCAACTCATGTCAGATGAGGGTTGTTTATCAGGTGCTGTAGTAAATCTAGCAGCTCTTCAAATAGTTGAGTCAGTCCTAAGGAAAAAGAAGATCTCTGCTCGAGTATCTCCTCCTTGCATCCCCAGATAACAAGATCCTATATAAACCATTTTTATTTTATCATTGAATTCTTTTGGGCATGATTATTTTCATTAGCATAGAGGCAGCTTCAGTTAATATTCTATAGCAAGGCAGTAAATTTCCCTTAAGTGAAAATTCTCTAGTCCAAACTCCAGGTATTGTCAGTAGGAAGTGCTCACAGGCTTTTGCCTTAAGTCCCAAGAAATGCTCCACAAAGGAATATGAAGGAGAAAATTTGTCCCCACCAGCACTCCAGCTTCTAGCCTATATTCTGTGGGCTTAGGAAAATCTTATGAGTTCCAATTTAGCTGTGTCCAGTTGACGTTTCTCAAAGGGAAGATTTACATGCCTTCAGTTTTATTGTACTACATAGGGAAAACATCCCCCAGTCAGATACAATAGAGGTTACAACTACCTTACACAAACCTAAAGCTTAAATATCTCAAATTTTATAATCCTACCTTTTAAAAAGGTTGACAGTGTGGCGATTCCTCAAGGACCTAGAAATAGAAATTCCATTTCACCCAGCAATCCCATTACTGGGTATGCACCCAAAGGATTATAAATCATTCTATTGTAAAGGCACATGCACATGTATGTTCATTGCAGTACTGTTTACAATGGCAAACACCTGAAGCCAACCCAAATATTCCATCAATGATAGACTGGACAAAGAAATGTGGCACATATACACCATGGAATACTATGCAGCCATAAAAAATGATGAGTTCGTGTCCTTTGTAGGGACATGGATGAATCTGGAAACCATGATTTGCCTTTTGGTTTTTCTTAAATTTCTCCACTCTGGGGCAAATGCAGAAACTAGTGTAAGGCCCTTTAGTGTAGGGGGACCAGCAGCAGTTCCCTTTGGTCCACCCAACTTTTGATACTGTTGCAAAGTCCTTTGTTTTAACCTCATCAATTTTAATTTTTTTTATTTCATTTCTTAATAACCATCTAAGATTTTGGCCACTCTTCTAGGGTGAGTTTTGACTCCCTTTTGCTTTTCCATTTTTTTGTTGTTAATTACCCTAATGCTTTATTAAGCATCTATAAGACCCATGAGGGACAGCAAGTTTGATAAGGCTTATCAAAGAGCTGTACGACTCTGCAGGGGTAATGTTTTCTGGGGGTGTCCATGTAAAAAGGGGGCTCTTAACCTCAACATTTACCTCAGTAATAGGTATATTCAGGAGGATAATAAGCCAGTCATCATAAAGCCAGTCCCACATGGCCTGCATATAAAGCACATCACTTGCTTCATCTGGGGTGTTCCACTTTGCATTTTATAGGAAGAATTGGACAGTCCTCTTCTCAGGGTAACAGACTTTATAATGGCATTTATCCAGTCCACTAGGTTGGTTGTTCTCTTAGGAGTAACGACCTGTGTGTCTGGATCACATGTACTCATCAGTGAATGTTTAATAGTGAGCTGTGGGCCCTACATCAACCCAAACATGCTCTATTATTTTGTAATACTTAAAATTAAAGATACTATTCTTAAAGTAGTTATTTTTACAATCTATTATAGGAAAGGTTTCTCAGAAAGCTGATAATACCAATCTACAAAATGGAATAATTTCTTTACATTATATGCCCTGGTTTTAATAGTTACTTGGTTTTGCCCTTCTCTCACATTAACTATTTTCTTGGTAACCACAGGTCTCAGAGGTAACTCTTGTTGCCTTGGCTTAATTTTTCCTTTTATGGTAGCTTTGATGCTACTGGTCTGAGCTGAGACAGACCTACATCTGAGCTTGGTCCAGCATTAGCACCAAATCCGGCACTTTTATTTTCATTTTAGCTGTTAGCGATAACAATAGCCAAGAGATTTAATATTTTGCTTTTTTTCTTATTCGTTTGCATTTCTTTATGCATCCAGTGAACCAACTCCCTGTGAGTATAATTCATCTCTAAATTTCACTGGTAACGTTTGCCTTTAGTAACTGAATGCAGCTCAACTGCCGCTCTTTAATATGGGTGACCACATGGCCACCCAGGAGTCAAAGCTTTCTCATTCCCCACCTTTTACTTTTCTCTTTATCCATTTAGTTTTGTCTGTGTAATTTTTTCCTTTATTTTAAAGTAACTCTTTAATAACCTCTAAATGAGAAAAAAAAATACATTCTCTTTAGCAAAAACCACATCCTTGTGTTTTTATAAACTTCACCTTAAACAATTTGTAGTATCTTATTATTCTAACTCTTAGTAACCCAAATTTCCAGTGAAAAAACTGAGATTACTTAATTTAATATAACATGACTTTAAGATTTTAAACTACTGAAGAGAATTTTTAGATTAAATTACCAAATGATGAATCTGGAAACGATCATTCTCAGCAAACTGACCCAAGAACAGAAAGCCAAGCACCGTATGTTCTCACTCATAGGTGGGTGTTGAACAATGAGAACACGTGGACTCAGGGAGAGGAGCATCACACACTGGGGACAGTTGGGGGGGGGGGGGGTAGGGGAGAGACAACGGGGGGTGGGGAGGGAGGGAGGGTGGGGAGGGATAACATGGGGAGAAATGCCAGATATAGTATGCACCTAAAGTAAAATAAATTAAAAAAAAAAGTTAGAGATGTCAACAAAAGGTGAAGGAGAGAGTTGCTATTTCAGGCCTCCTCAAAAGAAAGAAAGCTAAAGCAGCAGGGTACAGCAGAAGTTAAACTTCTGAGATATCAGTCTGAAGAATTTCAAAAAGAAACTGATTGTAGAATTTAAAAAATTCTTGCACCGAATAATAGTATTTTTCAATTAAATCTTGTTCTAATCAATTCTTTAGTTTTGTGTGTGTATTTTTAATATCAAAATCCAATTTCTAGAAATACTATTGTAATTTTCTTATAATTATAGCCAACTTAATTATATAACATTTTTTCCCATACATTCCTGTTTTACTTACCTGTTTACAACTTGCACAGACTACTCACCATATGCTTGGACTTTCTGGTTTGTCCTAAATATCCCCCTTTATTAAACAACCAGTGTATTTATTCTAGAACAGAAATTTACCATACTAGATTCTCTTGCAAACAAAGTCATTTCTGTTTTAACATTTCTTTTTAACATTCCAAAAATACCTCTTTACATCCATAACTTTCTTTACATCTCTGTTAGTTTCTGGTTCCTTTTACCTCATTTTGTACATAACTTTTGATTAGACAGAAATTATTTACCTTTTAATATAAACACATTTAAAAATGTTTTCCTATCATTTTAAATTGAAAATTACCCAGATATTTAATAAATAGCTATTATTTAATCTAACTTTAGATTCCAAGTTATATGACAAGTTTGTTTACAAGTGTTTATTCCATTACATTTACCGGATTAGTGCATTTAATAGTTTATCTGGATTATTTATGAAAACTGTGATAGTCATCATTTAGAGTTATTTCCCTGTTAACAATTTTCATAGCCTCTGAATTTCAGGTGTTTACCTAAGTAAGAAACTTAAGGCTAAGCATATGGGTATTCTACCAACAACCCAGGATTTAGCTGTTTTCATTAAATCAACAATATTAAATGTCTTATCAAAAATGACACATTCTGTTCGGGGTTGAGTTTATAGTTTTATAGCTCTTATGGCAGATTTTGACACCTTATAATATTCTGCAAGGATAAGTATGAAACTGTTTGATCAAATAAATGCAAACAAAAATGCTGACAATTTTAAAAACATCTCCAATATTTTTACCAATAATTTTAAAGCTGGTTTATTTATTAAAAAATTTACTTAAGTCATGTGAACTTCAAAAGCATTTCAGCTTATTATTTAATTTATGAGTACTCTTTAAGCCAATTTGGTACCTTGTGGCCAAAACACATAACAAAATATGTGTATGTACACATAAACACACACATACATACTCATAAAAACCAACAAAGATCCTATAGCTTTCACTTCAGAACTCTAGTAATGAGACATTAATACAAACTCACCAGTTTGCAAAAACAAAACAAAACAATATGGTTGAATCCAATGAGTGTTTCTTATCTCAGTAGAAAAGTGACACCAGATTTAAAGCAGGCAGGAAAGAAAATAGAGAAATAGAGAATTTAGGAACTCTACAGTTGCAGGTCAACCTTTGGGCTCTGAATTATTCCTTAAAATAATTTGCCCATCAGTTTAAAATGTGCACAAAAAAGACCATAATAAGTAACCAGCTGGAGTACTAGAAAAACTGACATGGTCTCAAACTTTTCCATTTTACACAAACACAAGTAGAGGAACCATAAAACTAAAGGGGTACTCCAAAGGGGGTTGTTCTCCTTGTCTTCCTCATTCTTACATTATTTGTGTGAACCCAAAGTATCTGAGAGAGGTCTCAATCAATATAAAAAGTTTATTTTGCCAAGGTTAAGGACATGTGCCCAGGAGGCAGGTCTGCGCTTTTAAAGATGATTTTGAGGGTTTTAGTATTTAAAGGGGATAAAGTGTTGTTGGAGAGAGGAAGAAATTTTAAAAAGGTGTGGATAGAGGTGATGGGGGAGGAAGGCAGCAAATCACACTGCCATGTGTGTACCTATGCAACAATCTTCCAGGTTCTTCACATGTACCCCCAAACCTAAAATGCAATAAAAAAAAAAAACTGAAAAAGAAAAAAAAAAAAAACATTTCACAGATTAAAAAAAAAAAAAAGGTGTGGATAGATAGAGATGAACATTTCATCCTTTTGAGTCTTTGATCAGCCTTTCACTGAATACACAATTTACATGAGAGATAGGGGTAGAGGGATATTTACTTATGCCTTAGTCTGGTTCAGTGAATATGCATTTTTGCATGAACAATGGGGCAGAGGAAGCAATCAGATATGCACTTGTCTCAGGTGAGCAGAGTGATGACTTTGAGTTCTGTCCTTCGTTCTGTACCTGTGAAGATAAGCTATCAATTACACTTCCATGGTGAGATTCAACAGAACTGTTTTAGGGTAAAGATCTTGAGGCCCACAAGGAATTTCCATGTGAGCAGATTGTGAGGGAGGTATGTAGCATCTTTTCATCTTTGTAGCTGTCTTATTCAGGAATAAAATGGGAGGCAGGTTTGCCTGAGGCAGTTCCCAGCTTGACTTTTCCCTTTGGCTCAGTGATTTAAGGGGTCCCAAAATTTATTTGCCTTTCATATTTGTTTCCCACTTCTTTTTTTTTCTTAAAATAAGAAACTGAGCTGTGGCCTAGGGTTTTGTGTGTGGTCAATTCATGTATGCTGATTGTGGGTAGGACTCCACAGTGTTTCAGCGCTGAGTCTTTTCTGCTCTCTTACATGTCTGTTTCTCTCTCTGGAGGTCTATCACCTCCAAGAGGGCTCAGAACATGGAGTAATCAGCTCTTATATGCATATCCTGGATGAAGCTTTTTAAACTAATTTTGTTGGGGGTTGTCTGTAGTGGTACTGCATGTCATGAGGGATTAATACCCCAGACACTGCCACTCAGCCCAAGGGCATCTTTCAGCTGGAAGAAGTAAAATGTCCTTTCTCTTCAGAGCTGAGAAAGCGCAGTCTCTCATTTATTGACAAAAACAACATTTCAGTTCCTCATGGAAATGCACAGACAAGCCAACTGAACTTAATTTTGGGAGTAAAAAATGTAGTAGAGAATACCTTTTAGAATGTACCTCTAAACTAGAAACCAGACAGGGTGTCTGAAAGGGGGTCATTCTCCTTGTCTTTAGAGAAAGAAAATGGAGAAGATCCTTTAGAATGTACTTCAGAACTAGAATTAGGATCCTAAACAAGCACATCCTACGAGAAAAATAAAACAGCTCAGAATAAATCAAGGACCATCAACTAAAGGAACGTTCGGGCCTCAGGAGGACTACTAGTTCCACCAGAGGAGGAGCTTGAAGTCAGAGACTATTTCAGTGGGCCCTTGCTCACACGTTAGCTCTGAGTTCAGGCAACTCCTTCCGGGTCCTGAATCTTCTCTGAGGCCCCCCCACTGGACATCAAATTATTGTTGACAAAATGTAGTAAAACTAAAATCTTTGAGGAGATTTATTCTGAGCCAAATATGAGTGACCAGTGGCCCATAACACAGCTTTCAGGAGATCCTAGAATATGTGCCCAAGGTAGTCAGGCCACATCTTGGTTTTATGCACTTTAGGGAGATGTAAGGCATCAATCAAAACGTGTGTGATGTAGATTGGTTTGGTCCAGAAAGGCAGGACAACTGGAAGCAGGGGGCTTCAAGGTCATAGGCAGGTTCAAAGATTATCTAATATGTTGAAAGAAATATTATCAATAGAAAGGAGTGTCTGGGTTATTATAAGGGGTTGTAGAGACCAAGGTTATATCGTGCAGATGAAGCCTCCAGGGAGCAGGCTTCAGAAAAAAGATAGTAAATGTTTCTTATCAGACTTAAGGAGTCTGTTCTGTCAGTAATTCCAAAAGGGTGGGGGTATAAAGAGGCATGTCTGGCTCCTCCTTCCCATCATGTGCTGAACTAGTCTTTCAAATTAACTCTGGAATGTCCTTGCCAAAAGAGCATTCAGATGGTTGGGAGATGTAGAATTTTATATTTGGCTTACATTTATATCCTTGTATTGTAACTTACATAGCAGGATAGACCAAATAAGGCAACTTTATAACTGTAAACAATCAAATAATTTCTTTGTACAACTTCTGGATTCACTCTGTAGAAGCTTGTCCCCGATACTTCTCAGTGGAGTCCCAAACCACTGGTTTGGAGCTGCCCTATTCATGAATCAATATTTGCTCAAATAAACTCTTTAAAATTTTATCGTGCCTCAGTTTATTCTTTTAACAGTGTTAAAGACTTACTTTAATTTTAATTCATTATTTTTTGTGTCAGAGCTTCTATGCCAAATTAGCGCAGTGGGTATTGTGACTGTGGGAAACATAGACAAGGTTACACTTAAAGTAAGGCATACCTATTTTTCCTCTATGCTGTATTTAGTTACTTTTTAAGATTATAGGGGATATAATGTTTCAACTTAATGGGCTCCTCCAGTATAACTATAAATTGAACCCCAATATTGGTTAAGTCCATGAAGTTTTGTCAATTGGATGCATTTTAGCAAATGTTAAGTTAGAATTTATGTTGTACCAGCACAAAAGTCAATCAGTGCCCTTTTCATCCTTTGTTATATAAATTCTGTATTAATTTTTAATTTCCAATTATATCAAAGTAGAACTATTTTTGTTTATAGTTTGTAGAGACATAATTTATAATAATTATTTATATTAAAATGTATATGTATGCATAATTTATTTAATGTCTTTTCATCTTCTACCCCGTTTGAGTTTGTTTATAAATTGGAAAGTATCTAGGGCTAGTATTATTTTTCGTAGACCTGTCATTTGCTCCATACATAAGGACTAAAGTTCCTTTTACCCCCCTTGGGCTTCTAGCCACCTAAAGCAAGTGTTTTTTACCCCCTTCCTTCCTTCCTTTTTTTTTCCTTCCCGTTTCACTGTCAACCGCCTAAAATGGCAATCTTTTCTTTCTGTCTCTGGCTGATAAAGAGGGAAGGGGGAGGGGCTGACGCCTCTAGGCAGTAGCTTTTTCCTGGGATGGCCCCTAGCCACAGTATGCTTAGTCCCTTTCCCCATTTTGTAAGCCAAATTTTTAGAATGGATTTTATTTTTAGTTGGCTATGTTTTTCTCTTTTGTTGTCTTCTGTCTGTCCCTGTTTCTTTGTCCTTTTTTCTTAGATGTTTACCTGATAATCTCCTGATGGTCCTGAGTGGCCTCTACTGTAAGCAGCAGCCTCTCTTTCTAGGGCGTCTCAATCAACTTCTGAGGTACTATGGTCTACATCAAGAGAGCAGTGGTGGCCTCAGTTTTATCTTTTAAATTCTTGGTTTTGTGACAATTTGATTGTAAGGAGGAGACTTTCAGCATGTCAATAGGGAACAGTATTTAAGAGTGTCCAAGCACATCGAACTAGAGGTTTTTAATCTCAAATCAGCTGAGAAACTTGAGGTATTTTAGGGAGAGGAGGAACACAATATTCCTTCTCCTTTTCCTTTTTTTATTGAGCCACACCTCTGCATGGGTGAGATTCGAGATGTCCCATGAGGTCAGGGAAGAAGACTGACAGAAGCAAGGCACGCAGCAGAAAAGGAGTTGCCAGCAACATTAACTCTTACTGGACACCATGGTGGCCTTCCTTTGAAGGTGATCCTCTTCTCTGGTTAGAACTCAGCAGGAACATGAGAAACATGAATTTGAATGTGAACATGAGGCAGCTTCCTGTCCAGATGGCACTTGTCATCTTGAGAAGGTCACCCAGCTCTCATTTGCTGACAAATCACCTAGTACCTAAAACCTGGTACTCAGTAAGCCTTTGCTAGCGCAGGGAAATTCACCTTTCCACTGTCATTCTGAATCCCAATGGAACCTTTGTAATATCTTTAGCCAACTGTTCCAGTCTTTAACTTAATTGGGGAATACTAGAAGAATCTTTTTTTCCCCTCTTACCAAGACAGGACTAGCTGGAAGTGGAGTCCTTAAGCATTCTAGAAGGATGCAAACCACAATTTAGGGCAGTAAGCTTTGGAAGTCTCTAAAAAAGGACCACACAAAGCAGCATACAGCAGTACACAGAAATGTTAACATGACACTGGAGACCCCTCAGATGGTAGAGCCCAACTGAGACTGCCTAATAGTAAGCCAACTAGCTAAGAGACAACTCCTAAGTCTCCTTGCCCATAAATAGACCATCCTGTTTGTGACACCAATTGTTGTGTAATTCTTTTATAAGATGGTCAGTCAGGTGTGGCCACAAAGGAAGGCAGAGGAGAGGCTCAGGAAAAAAAAAAAACAGTTTATTATATTCATGGGTCATAGAGACAGGAGGCACGGCACATTGTGCTTCTGATTTCTCAATGCTGCTGGAATTTCTACTACTATAATATAATCTAATTTATGCAACTTCTGTGAATCATATTGGTGCTCACTCTATTACATAAAAGGCACAACTGCAAATCTCCTTCAGATAAGTCATTTACACCCGGGGTTTCTGCTAAGACTGATTAGGGACAACATCCTTCATCTTCTTTGAAAGGCTACTATTTTACTGAATGTTTCTTTGAAATACATCCTCAGATCTTCCTGAGGTCTTAACAAAGGATTTTATACTTACACCATTGACTTCAACTTTAGAGTATGTTTTCCAAATGGTTTCTGAATTTGATCTTTATCTGGAAGCAGTTTCTTAATTTTAACATTCTCTGCCATTTAGAAAGGCTGGAAATTTTTAAGACTAGCAAGTTAGTCTCTTCTTGTTAGTTTATTTACCTTAACTCTATCTCCTAGCAAGAAGAAACCATGTAGCACTTGCAAGGCTCTAGAAATCTCCCTAGTTTTATCACCCATTTTGTTAGATACATTTTCTACTCCCCCACATCATGGCATTACCTGACAAGTTATTCCTTTCCTTCAGTTTCCAATAACGTTTTCCTTACTCCCCCTTTAAGCTTTCCTAGGCAACCTCCACATTGATCACCAGGCTTCTGATAATAGTCTGTTCCAGGCATTTTTGATGTTCATTAATACTCTTCTCAAACTTCTGGTTTCTTCCCCTCTGCCCAGTGAAGAGCCATTCTCACATTTTAGGTGTTTGTTACCACAGTATCCTGCTCTTAGTATCAAAATGTGTTCTGGTTCTCTGTGGCTACATAATACATGAGGCTGAAACAAAGTGGCTTAAGACAACTGACATTTAATATCTCAAGATTTCTGTGGGCCAAACATTCAAGAGTAGCTTAGGTGGGTGGTTCTGTTCTGGAATATCTTAAGAAGTTGCTGTTAATATGCGCCATTGCCTATAGTCATCTGAAAGTTTGACTAGATCTAGAAGATTCCCTTTCAACATGACTCACTCACTGAATTATAGGCAGGAGAACAAAGTTCCTTGCAGGCTATTTCCAGGAAGCATCATTTCCTCACCACGTGGTTTTCTCAATCAGGCTACTGAATATCCCCATGACAGCTGACTTCCCCAGGAATGAACAACTAAAGAGCAAGAGGAAAGCCACAATATCTTTTATAACCTAGCCTCAATGTCACATTTTGTCATTTCCACAATATCTTCTTAGTTACATAGGTCAGCTCTATTAAACGAAGGAGGGCACTACACTAGGACATGAATGCCAGGTGGCAGAGATTATGGGGGTGATCTTGGAGGCTGGCTATCCTAGTGCCTACGTTGAATGAGTTGTTAAATATAGCACTGCTCTGAGATTCAAGATATAGAGGGATTGTCATGGGCCACCCACTTCAGAGTTTCACTCCTTCCTTTTCCAAGTCTCACCTCTCTTCAACTAGCCAGGATTCAAGTGTGAGGACAAGAAAATGTGCACAGTCAGAGCCCATTCTCCCCCCCCCCACCCTCAACCATGCTCCTTCTGGGGCCTTGAATTTCCTGACGAAGTGGCCCGAAGTCCCAAGTTCCAAGAGGCCTTCAGGCTCCTCTTGACTGAATCTGTGCTTCTGAACTCATTTATTATTTCTAATTGTATTTTTTCAGTGAATTCCTCAGGATTTTCTATATACAAGACCAAGTCATCTGCTAATAAAAAAATTTTTTTTCTTTTTAATTTCAATGTCTTTCATTTGTACCCCTTTTATCATTATGTGAAGGATTCTTTTATCATTATAAAAAATCTAGCATTATCTCTAGTAACCTTTTTTTGTCTGATATTAACATATCCACTTAATCGTCTTTCCGTTGCTTTTTCTATCCTGTTACTTTAAATCTACTGTATATTTATCTTTGTATCTAAAGTGTGTCTACACATTTGCAGCAGCTACTCTGTGAATAAATCAAAAGATAAAACATGTTTGGATTGAGACAAATGACTACATCTTTAAGGTACAAATCCCAGAATAAAATGCTTGCTTTTTCTGGAATTTACACCAAACGAAATGGGCTCTTAAACCGACAGCCAGGATGCATCGGTCTACAGTAGCCAGACCATAAATACAGTCTCTACCTTCCTTCTACAACTGTATTAAGGAAATTCAAGCAGTATCCGTTATGAAGATACCTAGAAACCTATGTTTTAAGAAACCATTGTCGTTGAAGAGACATTTCCATAAATAGAATATATGGGGCAAGTAGAGAAAACAATGCCTTTACAATAACATCAAAAGAACAAAATACTTAAGAATAAATTTAGCCAAGGAGGGAAAAGACCTGTATACTAAAAATACAAACCACTTATGTAAGAAATTAAAGAAGACACAAATAATGGAAAGAGATCTTATGTTTATGGATTGCAAGACTTGACATTATTAAAATTTTAATATTACCCCAAATAATCTATACATTCAATGCAATCCTATCAAAATTTCACTGGCAGATTTTACAGAAATAGAAAAAAGAAATTCTAAAATTGATATTGAAACTCAAAGGACCCTAATTACCCAAAACAATCTTTGAATGAGTGAATATTTGAGCATGCTCTGTGAGTGAGTGTGTGTGACTGTGGATTCAAGCGTATACCTGAATTTGTGATCATATGCATAGATGTTAGCATCTTTGTATGAGTGAATGAAAGTTTTGGGTTCACTGCTGCAAGCTACTTAGTATGTGAGTATAACCTTGTGAGTGAAATGTGAGCAGGTGAATGTAAGTGCATGTGAGAATATTTTTTTCTGTGAAGGTTTGAGCTTTGTGGTGGATGTGAGCATATTTGTGTGTGAGTTTAAATGTGAGCATGTTTCTAGTTTCAGAATGTTACTGTGCATGTGTGATTGTGGACCTCCGAGTGTATACATTTGTGTACTTCTACAAATGCATTTGTGGGTATAGTCATGAGTCATGTGATTGAGTGAATATTTCAGCACATTTAAGTGAAGGATTGAATGCGTCAGTGTGCATTTCAATGTATATGTATCTTTGAATGTGAGTGAATTTGAGGGGCATGTTTGAGTCAGTGAATGTTTGTGTTTTGTGAGTGAGTAAATATTTTAGTGAGTATAGGACTGTGAGCATGTCTATATGTGAAAGTGCATGTGTGAGCCTGTTCATAGGTGAGAGTGTTTTCTTAGGTGTAAATTTGCATGCTGAAAGTGAAAATGTAAGTGTGTTCATCTTTATGAGTGAATTTATAAGCATGCGTTTTTTGCAGATTGGTGTGTATCAAGCAGATAAAAGTTTCCTGATGTAATCTTTATGTGTTATTATGTTTGAATAAGGTAATTTGTGAGTATGTGTAGGTAATGTAATTTTTTATATGTAATTAAGCGAATTTCTGATTTTCTGGGGGTGAACATATTCATGTATAGATGAATATGGGAGCATGTTACAGTTTCTGACAATGACAATTTGCATGAGTAAGTAATCGTGTGCACATAAATGCAATGAGCATGTGTGGTGTGTGAGTGAATCTGTAATAATGCTCATGTGTGTTTGTGAATGTGTGTTTAAGCATATGTGAGTGAATGATGTGAGAGTAATTTGCGTGAATCTGTGAGCATCCAAGGGTGAATGCATATAATGTTATGTATGAGTATGAGTAAATCTGTCAGTATGGGCATTTGAGTGAGCAAATAGTAAGCAGGTTAATGAATGACTGCATGTTTAAACATGTGAATATGCATATTCATGATAGTGAGTATGTGAACTTGTGTATATGAGTGTATTAGTATAACAATATTTGAGAGTTGATATAAATTTTTATGTATGTTCAAATGTATGCTTCAATTTCAGACCTATGCATTTTCAAGGACTATTTTTGCTCAAATTTTAGGTTCCTCTGAGCTCTCATCTCCAGTGGGCTTCATGCATGTCCTCATCCTTGGCCTACTGAGTCATATTTTAGCAAGAATCTTGCTAAGTAAGTTTAGCAAGAATCATGCTAAGTGAATTCCCCAACCTTGATACCTAATCAAGTTCCTCTTCCTCAAACACTTGATACCTAAGTTCCTCTTGTACTGGCTAGAAATCTTCAGCTGTCCCTGTTGAATTCAGAGTTGCATTTAATATATTTCCCTTTTGCAATAGTCTTGAATAGTCTTTCTTACCAATTTAACTTCATCCAGTGCAAACTTTCTCAAGTTTTATGAGTCATAACACATTTCCAGAGGCATGACTTGGATAGAATAGGATTCATCCCTGGACCACCAGACCTTTCACCCAGGTAAGGTATTGGGATTTCTCCAGGGCATACACCTTTGAAGCCTTTGTCTTCACTTCTTACTTATTCATCCAAGGTTCATTAGTAAGTCTGACTCCTGATCCAGTGCTCTGAATGATAGTTTGTTGATGCATGATAACTAAAAATTTTGATTTTTAGGATTCTGAGTATACTTTTGAGTCTGGATTAGAGTGCCAGGCTTCTTTATTTGAAAGGTACCATTGTTTTAGAACATGGGTATTTCTGATTGATTCTTATTTGGTTGAACTTTGGTTCTCTGATATATAGAGTACTCTTTATTTGTAGAGATATCATTTGTAGAGATTCTGTTTGGATCCTGTTTTCATTGTAAAGATCTCATTCAGATTTTCTGTCTCTGTTGCTGTAACTTTAGTGCCTTCATTTTGCATGGAAAAATCCCATTCTTCTGTTTCTCCTCCTTTGAAGACTCTAGCTGACTGTATGCTTCAATACTATGACACTAATTTGGCCTAATGCCTTCAAATGGGGCAAAGGTAAAAATTTTTCATAAAAATCAGTGAGTTTTATATCACTGCATTCATATCTGACTTGTAGCTAAAATTTTGAAAGGAAAGATATAAGATCTCTGTTTGCATCTGTCTGTATGTTTATGTATGCATGTATATATTTATATATGTGTGACATTTTCCTATTTTCCTACTTCTGGATGACATCACCAAATTAACTTACATAATACTGTAAAGGAATTCTATTCTAATTGTCTTAGAGATAAGTAAATGCATATATAAATTAAGTATTACTGAAATTCCCCCAAAATAAAAAAGTGAAATTCTAATATTTCTAACACAAAAAAGGTATTCTTATAACAACTAACTCAAACATTTTAAAAATTCAAGCTTACATAATTTGTGTAAAGCTTTAGCAAATAAAACTAATATTGTTGATTTAATAAAATAGCTATGTCTTCTGAGGTATAAGCATTAAGTAAAATATTAGCATACATTTTTATTCTACTTGACCTTACTACTCAATATGCTAATATTATATCTACTAGATGTATCTGCCATCATCAAAAACATTCAATCTGAAAAACAGGAAATCCATCAGATTGCCACTACCATCCTCATTCCACCATCTAAATAATTTCAAGCCCAACATCTAGAAGTTTCCTTGACTGGCTGTCTTGTGGACTCAGAAACTGGATTTATAATCCATTCCAGCATTAATCTTTCTTTTTCTTTTCAGAGAAATCTCCCTCATTAAATGCTTGGTTGCTTGCACTGTGCAGAAAACATCCCCTACTACCAGGTCTCAACAGATTGCTCAGCTGATCTTTAATGAAAAAAGATTACCAAATGAGAAATGGACACATTGTTCAGAGGAAAGAATAATGTCTCTTCTTGAATAAGAGGAGGGGACTAACAAGAACTCCCTCCTTGACCAAACTTAAAGACATTTTGAGCCCTCTTCTCAACTAAGCCTCATGCTTGGCCTCATCTTAGACTTTCCAAACCCAGTTTTAGGAAAAGTCGTGCTAAGCTTGCTAAGCAAGAATCCCCCAACTCCTGATATTTAATCACATTTTTGTTTCCTCCCCTCCCTGATACACAACCAAGGTTCTCTTGGTAATTTTCCATTCATTAACTCCTTGATTATGCTCATTGGCTGTAAATCCTTAGTTGTATCTGCTTTATATGAAGTTGAGCCTAATATCTCCCTTATTACAATAGTTTCTGTCTCCTGTTATAACAGTCTTGAATAAAGCCTTCCTTGACTATTTAATTCCATCTGCTGCAATTTTTAATTGACAATATGAACATTAATATGTTTATTTGAGTGAGGGAATGTGTACCAGGTTGGTTCCTATGAGCTATTTAACATGTAAGTATATTTGTATAAGATGATGTGAACGTGTGAGTGTAAGTACATATGAGTGTGTTTTCTTCAGTGAGTGTTTGAAATACATGGTAGCTGTGCATGTGTGACTGTGTTCATGTTTATGTACAAGTGTTTTGTGTGTAAGTGAATTTTAAAACTCATATTCATGTGTGTGATTGAATGTGTGATAATGCTCATTTGAGTGAGTTGTGGGCATTTTTGTATGAATCAGTGTTTGAGGGTGTAGGTTTGAACATATGTGAATATGTCTATGTGTGTGAGTAATCTATCAATATGTTTATTAGAGTAAGTTATAATCCTGTTAATATGAGTCAGTGTATGTCCATGTGCATATATGCAAGCACGTGTATTTGTGGCAGTGATTATGTAAACCTGTACATGTCTTACAATGTATCAGTGGAAAAATATTTGAGTGCTGAGGTAAACATCTGTGTTCATGTGTACTTATTTGTGAGCATATGCATGGAGTATAGCCTGTTAGTGTGAGTTTATGAATCTGTATCATGTTCATTTTGTGAGCATATTAATGTGTGAGTATAGTGTGTGGGTGACATGTGGGCATGTAATTGTCAGTGCTTATAACTGCAAGTGCATGTGAGTGTATTAATGAATGTTTGAGCTTCATGATATGAGCATATTTGTGTGCAAGAGTATATGTGAGCATGTTAATACAGTGAAAAGAGATTAGATAAATAGGAACATCAGACTGTATATATTTGTGTTCCTGTGTGGAAAAAATTATAATAATGTCCATATGACTGAGCTTGTTTCTATGAAGGAAAGAATGTGTCGGTGCGTTTGTGTAAATGTATCTGAGTATCTGTGTATGTCAGTGAAATTGTGAGCATGTTCAGATGAATAAGTAAATGTGTAATCATGCTGTGGAAGTGACTGAAGTTGGGAGCATGTTTATGTGAATGAGTGAATGTGAAAGCATGTGGGTGTGAATGTATTTAAGTGTGTCTATTATACTATAATCAATACTAACATACTGTATGATACTATAATCGATACCATTATACTGACTAAATATTTTTTTTGAAAAGTATAAGAAATCTTTAATAAAACAATCACATACAATAAATAACTCATATGTGAAAATGCTCATTCGATAGCTTCATGCTTTGTCCGTGGAAGAGGCCACCGCACCAGGGAAATCAGACGGCAATCTTAGCAGCTCTTCTACCTCTTCTTGCAGGGCCTCTGCTTTTTCATGCAACAGCATCTTTGCTGATGAAACAATTTGCTTGGCTTGGTGTCTTGATAAATGATCAGTTGTCCTTATGAGTACTTCAGGATTTGCATTAGCTAAGTGCATTAGACTTTTGTAACCTGCACTGTATAATTGTTTTTCTCGACCCTCTAAAACTCCAGTCACTTCCATCAGAGGGATTAGTTCCGCCTTTACACAGTAAGTCAGCTTCTTGGTGAGTTCTACCAAAAGGGCTCTGTAAACCCAAAACTCCTCAAGCTCCTCACAGAAATGTAACACACAAGATGAGAATGAGGCAGCTCCAGTAAGAAGATTTTGTACATATCCTCGAGGCATATTAAATTTTTCTGATACAGTCCAAATGTTGGTCTCTTTGAGCAAGGAATAAAGAACAAAAGACAGATATAGCCTGTTGACAACGTCCTTGTCCACCTTCTTTCTGATGGCTTGACCTGATGCTTTCCTCCCAATAAAGCTTTCAGAGACTCCAAGAATGGCAGCTACATTTTGTTCTGCTGGACTGAGTTGGCTAAACTGCCTGAAGTATATCATCCAATCAGGGTTACATTGTGAAACCAGATCATAGGGGGTTGTTAGGTAGATTAGATGAAGAAGGCTTTCCAGCACAAGTCCTTCAAGACCTTTCTTCAAGTCTCTGTAGAGAATGTCACAATAAGCTAAATCTATGGTTCCCTTAAATGAAGCTCGTCCCAACTTTGTAATATGAAAATTATATTGGACCTCTTCTTCAGACTTATAAATAGTGTCTTTTTGTAGGAGTCCTTTTTCTGTCAGGTATCTAAGTGATTCAACAGTTATTTCCCAGAGACTTTTTTCTTTCAATAAAATCTTCTGCTGAACACCAAAAAATGTACCATTCATGAAGTGATAGATATCATCAAGAGTTGTTGCAATCTTCAAACCAATCAAAGAGAGAAATAATGTTTGGATTCCCTTGGTGAACTCCTGAACAAGATGGCTGTAACAGTTTTCCAAATGTCTAGTTATTAACTCCAGTACCTGTTTGTCTTTTTCTTGCAATATGAGGATACTCTCCCCAATAGTATCTATTCCAGCACGACCAGCTCTGCCAATCATCTGTTTATATTGATTCCTCTTTAAAAATTCCATAGCAACATAGGGAGCTCGTAAAATAACTCTTCGAGCTGGTAGGTTGACACCTGCCACTAGGGTAGATGTGCAGGTAAAAAGACAGAGCACTCCTGTGGAGTAGGCCTCCTCTAACAGTTTCCTTTCATCACTTGTTAAGCCACTATGGTGATAGGCAACTCCAAATGGGATCGTGCGCTTTAGGACAGGACACAGGTTGCCATTGCCAATATTCTTCAGGTTCTTAATCACCTCACATTTTTCTTCTCCTTGTGTTTCAGATATTCCTTGCTTAAAATTTTGCATATCATTTCTGCTACATTTTCACAGTTCTTCTTACTAGGACAAAACACTAAGCAGGAATAATTGGGAATAACTTCTGTCACCAATGCTACCAAGTGATCGGGATCCATCTTTTTTAGGGTATCAGAATACCTATAATTAAGGAAACGTGAAAAAGTCATGCCATTCTCAGTTTTGCTGTCAATTTCATATATTGTATCATTTACTTTCAGATATTCTTTTAATTGAACTGGTCTAAATTGACTGGTATAATATTCTGCTTGAAGAAACTTTTGTAGGTCTTCAACATTGTTTAATGTTGCACTCATACCAATAATTTGAGTTGTTTTGCTAGTGTAGAGGATTTTTGCTAGGGTCATTTCCAGTATAGCTCCACGGTTTCCTTCACCAATCATGTGCAACTCATCTACAACAACCAGACCCAGACTGTCAATTCTTCCAGTTTCAGTCAGGGAGTTCACCAAGCTATGTCCTTTTTCAATAGTGGCAATATATAGAGATTTCTTTTCCCTTCTTTTAGTTGGAGGAAATCTTCCTTTGCTTCCAGCATATTCTTCAACAAAGAAACCGAGTTCTATACCAAAACTTGACAAACCTGAAATCTTTTCTTGGACAATTGCCACATATAGAAGAATCATTAAAACATCTTTCCGAGAGCAAAGCAGTTCTTGTAGCATTAAAATCTCAGCCACGAGGGTTTTCCCACCACTTGTTGGCAAGGAATATATTAAATTTTTTCTTTCTTCCAGACTTCAATGTTAAACAAGTATGTTGCCATTCTCGACCAAGTATTACGCCCGCGGTTTCCGCCGCCTGTCTCAGCCACCATTTCCTCCTTCTTCTTCTCCTCATCTCCGCGCTCGAGCTTGGCCACGGTGGGAGCGACAAAAATGCACCCCAGGCTTGGACGTTTCCTTTTGGGGAGAGACACCCGCTGGCTGATGCGGGAACCACCTTCATCCATGGCAAGTGCCCAGGGCCCTATTCAGAAGCCATTCTCAGTGACCCAGACGCTAAACCCTAATGGAAGGGAGAGCGGGAGGCGGGGCGCTCGCCTTTACATCCACCTTGGGAAAGCGCCCCCTGACTAAATATTTTTACTATTTAGTTAGTATGCTCATTTGAGTAAATTCTGTGTATTAAAGTGTGTATACATATGTGAGAATATACATTATGAGTGTGAATATGCCAACTTGTATGTGCCTCAGGATGTGTTTGTATAACAATATTTGACTGTTGAATAAATATTTGGGTGTATTCTTGTGTATATATAAATTCGTGAGGATGTACATGGATGGTAGCATATTGATGTCAATGTGATTCTTCGTCTTATCTATTTCTGTGATCTTGTTATTTGTGTGTGTATTGTATGAATGAAATGTGAGCAGGTAAGTGTGAGTGTCTGTGAATGTATCTATGTTTAGGTGAATGGCTGAGCTTCATGGTAAATGCTATGGTTTGGATGTTTGTCTCTTCCAAATCTCTTGTTGAAATGTGATCCCCAATGTTGGAGGTGGGGCCTAGCGGAAGGTGTCTGGGTCATGGGGGTGGATGCTTCATGAATGGCATGGTGCCGTCCCTGTGGTAATGAGGGTGGCTATTCGTTCACATGAGATCTGGTCGTTAGGAAGAATCTGGCACCTCCCTCCCCCTGTCTCTTGCTCCCTCGCTCACCATGTAATACATCTGCTCCTCCTTTCCCTTCTGCTATAGTTTAAAGCTTCCTGAGGCCCTGACCGGAAGCAGATGCTGGTGTCATGCTGCCTGTACAGTCTGCAAAACCATGAGTCAAATAAACCTATCTTCTTAATAAATTACTCAGCCTCAGGTATTCCTTTATGGTAACCCAAAATAGACTAAGACAGTGTGACCAAGTTTGTGTATAAGTTTATCTGTAAGATGTTCCTGATTATAAGCATGTTAATGCCTGTGATAAGTGATTAGGTCTGTTGGGGCATATGAGTGTATATATTTATGTTCTCCTGTACATGAATTTGTCAGTATGCTCATGTGATAGAATGCATGAGTATGTTTTTATGAAGGATGAATGTGTCAGCGTATGTATGTGTGTATCAGATTATGTGTTTGTTTGTATGTGAGTGAATTAATGGGCATGTTCTTGAGTCAACATTTGAGTGTTTTTACTGAGTGAATGTGTCCCTGTGTGTGTATGAGAGAATGTGTGTGACGATATATGTAAGTCTGTCCATGGATGAGTGTTATAATGTGTGTCATTAATGTGTTTACAGGGGACATATTTATGTATTCATCTGCATGAGTCAGTGAGAATCTCCATGCATGTTAGGATGTTTGTATGTAGTGTGTGTTTTTGTGTGCTCTTCTTAATGTGTGGGTAGATTTGAGTAAGGTAATGTGTGAGTATGTGAATGTAAGCCAATGTTAATGTTTTATGTGTGGAGATACACTGGTAAATGTATGAGATTTTTGGTGAGTGAGAGCATGTTCACATGCAAGTGAATACATATGTTATTATTTGTAACAATTATAACTTGTATGAGTACATGAATGTGTGAGTGCACATGTATAATTGTAATAAGCATGTCTGATATGTGAGTTAATTTGATGTCATGACGTTATGTGTGAGTGAACAGATGGATGATGATGTTCATATGAATAAATGAGATGTGAGCATATTTGTATGTATGACTGAATGTGTGAGTGTGAGGATGCGAACGTACGTATGTCTACATGAATTAGTAAATTTGTCAATATGCATGCTATTGGAGAGCAAACTGTAAGCATATTAATGTGAGTGAGTGAGCATATGCATATATATAGTATGTACATTCATGAGAGTGAATAAGTGAACCGTACATATGACAGTGTAGTTGTGTGACAATATTTGAATGCTGAAGTTAATATGTGTGTTCTTTTGTATGTATGAACTGGTGAGCATGTGCCTAGACAAACAGTATATTCATGTGAATAAATAAATGTAAATTGTGTTTATTTCTTTGAGTTTGTTAATGTGTGGGTATATTATTTGAGCAAATGGGGGAGCATGTGTGTGAATGTATTTGCATCTATGTATGAATGAATATTTAAATGTCTTGGTGAGTATAAGCATCTATGCGTTTGAGTATATATGTGACTGTGTTTCTGTTTGAGATTTTATTAATTTGTAGGTGAGAGTGAATGGGTGAGTGTAAACATTTAAGTGTTTATACTGGTGTCCATATGTCAGCGACTTTGTGAGTATGCTCATGTAATTGAGTGAACATTAGAACTTGTTTGTATGAAAGACTAAATTTGTTAGGGTGTGCATGTTTATATGTCTGTTATCTATGTATGTAAGTGAATTTGTGAGCATGTTCGAGAGTGGGTGTGTGCATATATTTCATAAGTGAGTAAATGTGTGAGTGTATGTATGTATGTGAGCATGTATGTGTGTGACAATGTATGTGTGGAACTGTGGATAGCTGACAGTATTTTGTTATGTAAATATGTGCGTTTAAAGTGAGTAACTGCATAATCATCTGTATGAGGGCTTCTGTAAGTTTGTGCATACATGATAGATGTTC
Source organism: Ateles fusciceps (assembly GCA_036589455.1). Lineage (NCBI taxonomy): Eukaryota > Metazoa > Chordata > Mammalia > Primates > Atelidae > Ateles > Ateles fusciceps. Next base: position 55,723 of record JAZHEH010001054.1, on the reverse strand, counting down.
ACATGTAATGAGTAATAAGCAAATGTGTCTATGTGATCTTGTTAATGTATGAATATATTTGAGTAAGGTTACATGTGAGCATATGAGTGAATGAATGTGTTTTTATGTGTTGAATAAATCTGTGATCAACTTGGACAGTTTAAGCAAGTTTGTGTGCAAGTGAATATACAGTACATTCTTGTTCTATACCATGACAATGTGCATGGCTAGTGAATTTGTGATTCTGTACATATAAATGAAATGACTGTGACTGTTGTGTCAGCAAATTTGTGATCATATTCATGCATCTGCATTCATGGTAATTCTCACATGAGAGTGTGCAGGGCAGGACAATGATAATTTGCATGTACAAGTGTATGTGTAATTGTATGTATATAAATCTAATGAGTGTGTTTGGTGTGTGAGTGAAATTCTGATCAAGTACATGTGATTAAATACAGGAGAATGTTTGCATCACTGAATGAATGTGTAAGTGTGTGACGAGAATATATGTGTGTATATCTAAGTATGGGAGTACTTTGGTCAGTATGTATCTTAAGTGAGTGAATTATAATAGTGTGCATATATGTAAGCATGCCATTCATGACATTGAATATGTGAACCTCTACATCTGAGTCCGATGGTGTGACAACATTTGAATGTTGAAGTAAATGTGTTCAATTTTATGCCTGAAATTTGTGATCATATACATCAGTGTTCATATGTTTGTGTTAGGCAGTGAATGTGTACTGGGTTCACTAGTGTAAGCTTGTGAGAATTCCTTTTTTCTTTTCTTTTCTTTTTGTTTTTTGCATTATAACATTCAGATGTCTTTCCTTTTTTTTATTGTACTTTAGGTTCTGGGGTACATGTGCAGATCATGCAGGATTGTTGCATAGGTACATACACGGCAATGTGGTTTGCTGCCTCCATCCCCCCATCACCTATATCTGACATTTCTCCCATGTTTTCCCTCCCTAACTTCCCAAACACCCCCCCCGCTGTCCCTCCCCTGGCCCTCCCCTTTAACTTTTAAGTTCAGGGTTACATGTACAGGTTTGTTATGTAGGTAAACTTGTGTCATAGGAGGTTGTTGTACAGATTATTTAATCACCCAGGCATTAAGCTTTGTACGCATTAGTTATTTTTCCTGATCCTCTCATTCTTCTCACCCTTTACCCTCTGATAGGCTCCAATGTGTGTTGTTCCCTTCTATGTGTCCATGTGTTCTCATCATTTAGCTCCAATTCATAAGTAAGAACACGTGGTATTTGGTTTTCTGTTCCTGTGTTAGCCCCCAGTGCCATCCATGTTCCTGAAAAGGACATGATCTTGTTCCTTTTTATGATTGCATAGTATTGCCTGGTTTATATGTACCACATTTCCTTTATCCAGTCTACCATTGATAAGCATTTAGGTTGATTCTATATCTTGCTATTGTGAATAGTGCTGCAATGAACATACACGTGAATATGTCCTTATAATAGAACAATTTATATTCCTTTGGGTATATACCCAGGAATGAGATTACTGGATCAAATGATATTTCTGTTTTTACATCTTTGAGGAATCACCACAATGTCTTCCAAAATGGTTGGACAAATTTACACTCCCACCAACAGTGTATAAGCATTACCTTTTCACTGCAACCTCACCAGCATGTGTAATTTTTTGACTTTTTAGTAATACCCATTCTGGCTGGTGTTATGTGGTATCACATTGTGGTTTTGATTTGCATTTCTCTAATGATCAGTGATGTTGAGCTTTTTTTTTATATGTTGTTGGCTTTATGTATGTCTTCTTTTAAAAAGTATGTATTCATGTCCTTTGTCCACTTTTTAATGAGGTTGTTTGTTTTTTTTATTGTAAATTTGTTAAGTTCCTTATAGATGCTGGATATTAGACCTTTGTCAGATGCATAGTTTGCAAAAATTTTCTCCTACTTTTTAGGTTGTCTGTTAACTTTGTTGATAGTCTCCTTTGCTGTGCAGAAGCTCTTTAGTTTAATTAGATCCCACTTGTCAATTTTTGCTTTTGTTGCAATTGTTTTTGGTGTTTTCAACTGAAAACTTCGTTTGTTCCTATTTCCAGAATGATATTGCCTAGGTTTTCTTCCAGGATTTCTCTTGTTTTGGGTTTTTGTTTTGTTTTGTTTTGTTTTGTTTTGTTTTGTTTTGTCGAGACATAGTCTCACTCTGTTACCAAGGCTGGAGTGCAGTGGTACAATCTCGCTCACTGAAAACTCCCCCTCCTGGGTTTAAGTGGTTCTTGTGCCTCAGCCTCCCAAGTAGCTGGGTTTACAGGCATGCACCACCACCCATGCCTAATTATTGTATTTTTAGTAGAGATGGAGTTTTGCCATTTTGGCTAGGCTGGTCTCCAACTCCTGGCCTCGAGTGATGCACCCACCCCAGCCTTCCAAAGTGCTGGGATTACAGGCGTGAGCCACTGCACCCGGTCTGTTTTTGGTTGTATATGTAAGCCTTCAATCCATCTTGAGTTAATTTTTGTATATGGTATATGTTTCAATATTCTGCATGTGGCTAGCCAGTTATCCCGGCAGTATTTATTGAATAGAGAATTCTTCCCGCGTTGCTTGTTTTTCTCAGGTTTGTTGAAGATCAGATGGCTGTAGGTGTGTGGCCTTATTTCTGGGTTCTCTGTTGTTTCATTGGTCTATGAATCTGTTTCTGTCCAGTATTATGCTCTTTTGGTTATGGTAGCCTTGTCGTGCAGTTTGAAGTCAGTTAATGTGATGACTCCAGCTTTGTTCTTTTTGCTTAGTATTGCCTTGGCTATTCAGGTTCTTCTTTTGTTTCCATATGAATTTTAAAATACGTTTTTCTAATTCTGCAAAAAATGTCAATGGTGGTTTAATTGAAATAGCATTAAATCTATAAATTACTTTGGGCAGGACGCCTATTTTAATGATATTGAATCTTCCTATCCATAAGCATGGAATGTTTTTTCATTTGTTTGTGTCATCTCTGATTTATTTGAGCAGTATTTTGCATTTCTCATTGTAGAGATCTTTCACCCCTCAACCCCGTCCCCTGTTAGCTGTATTCCTAGGTATTTTATTCTTTCTGTGGCAATTGTGCATGGGATTGCATTCCTGTTTTGGCTCTCAACTTGACTATTGTTGGTGTATAGGAATGTTAGTGACTTTTGCATATTGACCGTATGCTCAGACTTTGCTAAAGTTGTTAACCAGCTTAAGGAGCTTTGGGGCTGAGGAATAGTTTGACTTTCTCTCTTCTTTTTTGGATGTACTTTATTTCTTTTCTTCCCGATTGCCATGGCCAGGACTTTCAATACTATTTTGAATAGGAGTGATAAGAGAAAGCATTATTTTCTTGTATTGGTTTTCAAGGGGAATGCTTCCCAGCTTTTGCCCATTCAGTATGAAATTGATTGTAGATTAGTCATAGATAGCTCTTATTATTTTGAAGTATGTTCCCTTATTACCTAGGTTATTGAGACTTTTTAACATAAAGGGGTATTGAATCTTATGGAAAGCCTTTTATGCATCTATTGAGATAATCATGTGGCTTTTATCTTTAGTTCTGTGTAGGTGATGAATCACATTGATTGGCTTGCTTATGTTGAATCAACCTTGTATCTGAGGCATAAAGCCTACTTGATAGCGGATGGTAAGCTTTTTAATGTACTGCTGGATTCGATTTGCTAGTATTTTCTTGAAGATTTTTGCGTTGATGTTTATTAAGGATATAGGCATGAATTTTTATTTTTTTATTGTGTCTATACCAAGTTTTGGTATTAGAATGATGCCAGCCTCATAGAATGATTTAGGAGGAGTCCTTCCTCCTCAATTATTTTGGAATTGTTTCAGCAGGAAGGGTAACAGCTCTTTTTTGTATATCTGATAAAATTTAGCGGTGAATCCACCTGGTCCTGGGCTTTTTTTGCTTGGTAGGCTATTTATTACTTACTCAATTTTATTGAGCTCATTATTGGACTGTTCAATGATTAAATTTCTTCCTTTTTTAGTCTTGGAAGGCTGTATGTAACCAGCAGGAGTTTATCCATTTCTTCTCGATTTTTTAGTTTATGAGCACAGAGATATTCATAATATTCTGTGATGGTTGTTTGTACTTCTGTGGGTTCAGTGGTAACATCCCCCTTGTCGTTTCTCATTGTGTCTATTTGAATCTTCTCTCTTTCTCCCTTATTTGTCTAGCTAGCAGTCTATTTTATTATTTTTTCAAAAAAAAAAAAAACTAGCTCCTGAATTAATGATGTTTTGAATGTCTTATTCTCTTTTTTCTTCTTCTTCTTTTTTTTTTTTTTTGCATCTCAATCTCCTTCAGTTCCGCACCGATTTTGAGTATTTCCTGTCTTCTGTTAGCTTTGGGTTTGGTTTGCTCTTGGTTCTCTAGCTCTTTTAGTTGTGGTGTTAGGTTGGTAACTTAAGATCTAACTTTTTGAGGTGGGCATTTAGTTCTATAAATTTCCCTCTTAACACTGCCTTAGCTGTGTCTCAGAGATTCTGGTATGTTGTGTATTTGTTCTCATTAGTTTCAAATAACTTCTTGATTTCTATCTTAATTTCATTATTTACCCAAAGATCATTCAGGAACAGGTTATTCAATTTCCATGTAATTGTATGGTTTTCAGTGAATTTCTTAGTATTGATTTCTAATTTGATTGGGCTGTGGTCCAAGAAACTGTTTGTTATAATTTCAGTTCTTTTGCATTTGCTGAGGAATGTTTTATGACCAATTATGCGATTGATTTTAAAGTATGTACCATGTGGCAATGAGCAAAATGGATATACTGTTGCTTTTGGGTGGAGAGTTCTGCAGATGTCTATCAGGTCCATCTGATCCAGTACAGAACTTATGTCCTGAATAGTTTTCTTAATTTTCTATCTCAATGATCTGTCTAATATCATCAGTGGGCTGTTAAAGTATCCCACTGCTGTTGTGTGGGAGTCTAAGTCTCTTTGAAAGTCTCTAAGAACTTGTTTATGAATGTGGGTGCTCCTGTGTTGGGTGCATATATATTTAGGACAGTTAACTCTTCTCATTGAATTGGATTCTTTACCATTATGTAATTCCCTTCTTTGTCTATTTTTATCTTTGCTGGTTTAAAGTCTGTTTTGTTTTTAACTAGGATCACAACCCTGTTTTTTTCTGTTTTCCATTTGCTTTGTAGATTTTTCTCCATCCCTGTATTTTAAGCCTATGTGTGTCATTGCCTATTTTGAGATGGATCCCTTGAAGACAGTATACTAATAGTTCTTGGTTATTTATCCAGCTTGCAACTATGTGCCTTTTAATTGGGGCATTTATCCTTTTTACATTCAAGATTAGTATTGAAATGTGTGGATTTGATCCTATCAATATGATGTTAGCTGGTTATCTTAGACACTTGTTTATGTGGTTGCTTTATAGTGTCACTGGTCTGTGTACTTCAGTGTGTTTTTGTAGTGGCTGGTAATGGTCTTTTCTTTCCATATTTAGTGCTTCCTTCTGGAGCTCTTATAAAGCAGGTCTAGTGATAACAAATTATCTCAGCATTTGCCTGTATGAAAATAATCTTATTTCTCCTTCATTTATAAAGCTCACTTTGGCCTCATATGAAATTCTTGTTTAATATCTTTTCTTTAAGAATGTTGGATCTAGGCCCCCAATCTCTTCTGGCTTGTAGGGTTCCAGCTGAGAGGTCTGCTGTTAGTCTGATGGGCTTCCCTTTGTAGGTGACTTGTCTTTTCTCTGTAGCTGCCCTTAACATTTTTTTTTTTTCATTTCAATCTTGGAAAATCTGATGTTTACGTGTCTTGGTGATGATCTGCTTGTGAAGTGTTTTGTGGGGGTTCTCCAAATTTCCAGAATTTGGATGTTGGCCACTCTAGCTAGGTTGGGAAGGTTCTTCTGGGTGATACACTGAAATGTGTTTCCAAGTTTGTTTCATCCTCCCAACCTCTTTCAGGGACAATGATGAGTCACAGATTTTGTCTCTTTATATAATCTCATGTTTCACAAAGGTTTTGTTTGTTTCTTTCCATTCTTTTTTCTCTGCTCTTGTCTGACTGTCTTATTTCAGTAAACCAGTGTTCAAACTCTGAGATTCTTTCCTCACCGTGGTCTATTCTACTATTAAAACTTGCGATCGAATTATGAGAGTCTTGTCGTGTGTTTTTCAGCTCTATCAGGTTGGTTATATTCTTTTCTTTACTGGCTATTTTGTCTGTTATCACCTGAATTGTTTTTTCATGATTCTTAGCTTTCTTGTATTGGGTTTCAATGTTCTCCAGCATCTCAATAATTATTCCTATCCATAGTCTGACTTATATTTCTATAATTTCAGAATCTCTGCTGAGAGTTTATGTGTTCGTTTGGAAAAAGAAGGCATTCTGGTTTTTTGAATTGTCAAGGTTTTTGTGCTGATTCTTTTTCATATTTATAGGCTTATCTACCTTCAGTCTTTGAAGATGCTGATCTTTGGATTTTTTTCTTTTATCCTGTTTGATGTCTTTGAGGGTTTGATTGCAGTATAAGGTGGATTTAGCCAACTGGCTTCATTTCTGGAATATTTTAGGAGGGCAATGTTCAGCCAACAACTCCTGAACCACATTCTCTAACTCTGGGGACTTGTGTTGGGCCTCAACTTTGTTCTCTGGTTCCTTAAGGTTAGGAATCTACTGCACTAGGGTGGCTGAGGTGCTCCTGGGCTGCTGGTCACTACAGTCCAATGGGTGGTATTAGACAAAATGTTTCATAGTGTGGTAATAGCAGGATTCATCCTCATAGCAGCAGCTGTGGCAGATTGCTAGCAGGTGTCAGGGTGCCCGCCTCCCTGAGGGTGTTCACCACAGTGGTGCAGGCAATGCAGCTGGTTGGATGTGTGATTGTGCTGGAGGCAGTGTTGGCTCAGGGGCAGGGTGCTGGGGGGCACAGGTCTGGGTGCTTTCTCTGTGCCCTACAACCAGGAGTGTTCACTCAGGGTGGGGAAGGATCTGCTGTTCTCTGCACAGTGTTAGCACAATGATGGGGAGCTGTGGGGGATGGTGCTGGCTGGCTCTGTGCCTACCAAGACTCCACCTAAATGGTGGTCGGCGAGAGGAGTGGGGGTGAATTGGAGTCCTGTGTGCTGGCAGGGCAAGGAAAGCAAAACCCATCCTCACAGACACATATCAGCAAAGCAACGTGGGGAGTTGCCATGGGCCTGGGGGAAACTGCAGTATAGGGAGGGAGCACGCAGGCTGGTGTGTGGCCATTGGAACCACCCTGCTGGAGCTCTTCACCAGTCAGGCACAGTCTGCCAGTGCAGAAGCTATGGTGTTCCCAACACTGCCCTGCAAGCAGGCATGGCCAGTCCAGGCACCTAGAACAGGCCAAGAGACCAAGGGGTACTCAGGTTAGCCCAGCCCTGTCTGAAGGGCAAGGCTGCCCTGCAGAGTTCAAGTTCAGCAGTTCCCCTTGGCCTAAAGTCTCCTATGGGAGCAAGTCAAGCCTAGGGGGATGGCTGTCCCAGGCAGTGTTCCACTTCAGATGCTCCTGCACCAAACACTCTGGGCTTCATATCAGCTTGGTGCCCCTACCACTTCTCTAAGCGGCTTTCCCTGCCAACTCAAATGGCTGTGGTTGTCAAGGGGTCGCCCCTGCCAGGGTTCCAGAGGCCCATGGCAAGAGTGGGTTTCGCCTTGCCAGTTCAACTCATCCATTCCCCTGGAGCTGTTGCAGGCTAGGAACAAGTCCTGATATGTACTAGCCCCGTACAGGATTCCCAGCTTTCTCCCTCTTCAGCCCAGCTTCTGTGTCTTCCTTCCATCCACTCTGTGCCTTCTCTCTGAAGATCTGTTAGGAACCCACCAGTCTTCTAGATTCCTCAGTGAGAGCTGCTCCACCTGGCTGCATCTAGTTGGCTATCTTGCCCTCACCCAGCTTGGGAATTCTTGTGTGAGGGTACGATAATCATATGAGTTAAAGTTAATGTGAGTATATCTATGTGTGAATGCCTGTTTCAGCTTTGTGTGCTGGATGTGAGCATGTCCATGTGCAAGTGTATGTGTGGACATGTTCCTTATTCTAATTAATGTGCATGAATAGATGAAAAGGTGTGTGGGAGCACCTGAGGATATATATTTGAGTCCCTATATGAGTAAATTTTGTAAGCATGTTTATGCAATTGAGTAATCATTTAAGCATATCTGTGTGAAAGAGTAAGTATGTCAATGTTTTGTGAGTATATTTAACTGTATGCACGTATGTGAGTGAAATTTTCGAAATTCATATTTGTGCGATTCAATGAGTGAGCTTTTTTGGTGAGTGAATGCATGAGATTTTGTATGTATGTGAGCATAAATATGTATGAGAGTATGTGTGTGGGACTATTCATGGGGAAAAGTGTATGTGAGTTCATATTTCAGTAAATATTTGTGCTCAACTATATGACTGAATTTGTAAGCATGTGAATGTTTGCATGTTTGGGAGTAGTGTGTATAAGTGACCTTTGATGTGATCTTGCAAGATATATGTGTTCATGTAGATGTAGACTTAGTTATGTAAAGGAATGTGTGAGTACATGTGTGTCAGTAAATGTAAGTGTTTTACATATTTTGAGTGAATTTGTAAGCTCCTTGGTGAGTGTGACAATGTTCATGTGCCAGTGAATATAGGGGCATATTCCTCTATGTCAATGATATTTTGCAAGTGTAAGTGAATGTGTGATTGTGTGTATACAAATCTAATGAATGACTCTGGTGTGTGTCATTTTCTGATCAAGCATATGTGTCAGTGAATGTGTGATAATGCTCATGAATGAGTGAGATGTGAGTATGTTTGTGTCAGTGAATTTGTAAGCCTGTGCATATATGTGATTAGGCATATTTGACAGTGAATATATGAACTTGTACATGTGAACTTGTACAAGAGGTAAGTGTGATGATATTTGAGTGTTAAAATTAATCTTTTTGTGTGTTCAAGTAATATGCTTGAAGTTGTGACCAAGGGCATGGATGTTAGCAAGGTCATGTGAGTGACTGAATGTTTATAAGGTTATTGTTGTAAGCTTATAACCTGTGAGTATACTTGTGTTACTATGTGAGTATATTTCTATGAGTGAAATGTGAGTGTGTGAGGCTGTGCGTGTGTGAGTAAATGTGTGTCATATGGCGGTCAGCATGTTTGTGTGTGCCCATGTGTGCATGTTCTTAATTGTGACACCGTTCATGTGCATGTGAAAGTGAAAGTGGGAGCATCTGAGTACATCTATTTGAGTCCCTCTGTAAGTGAATTTATTCATATGCTATGCAAGTGAGTGAGTGTTTGAACATGATTGTATGTAATTTATTGGTGTGTGCATGTGAGTGTATCTAAAGTGTCTGTGTATTTGAGTACGTTTGTGAGCATGCTTATATAAGTGAATGTGTGATCATGCTCACATAAATGTGTGAAAGTATGAGCATATTTCTGTAAATAAGTGACTGTGTGTGAGCATGTAACTGCGAATGTATGTGTGTGTCTGTGTAAGTGAATCCGTGCATATGCTATGTGATTAAATGAATGAGCATGATTGTATGATGTTAATTTATTGGTGTGTGTGGGTGTATCTAATATGTCTGTTTATTTATGATCATGTTCATATGAGCGAATTGTGATCATGCTCACCTAACTGTGTAAAAATATGAGCATATTTGTGTAAATAAGTGACTGTGTGAGTATGTGTGAATGTATGCATGTGTCTGTGTAATTTTTGTTATGTTCATTTGCGTGAGTGAATATTCAACATGTCATATGAGTGAATGTATAAGCATGTGCATATATGTGAGCATGTACATTTGTGAGAGTAAATATGTGAATTTGTACATGTCTTAGATTGTGTTAGTGTAATAATATTTGAGTGTTGAAGTCAATGGGTGTGTTAAAGCATATTGTGAATTTGTGAGCATGTACATCGTGCTAGCATGTTTGTGTTAGTAAGTGAATGTGCATCATATTCATTTGTGTGAGCTTTTCAATGTGTGAGTATATTGTGTGAGTTAAATGTGAGTGTGAAGTGTATCTCTTTTTGTGAGTGAATGTTTGAGATCATTGTGAGTGTAAGCATGTTTGTGTGAGTGTGATAGGTAAGCAGATTCCTATTCATGAATGTGTTAATGTGCCTGTTTAATTGTATGGGTGAATGTGAGCATACAGTGTATATAATTGTGTCTCTATAGATATGAATTTGTGAGAATACACATGTGGATCAGTGTGTGAGCAGGTCCCTGTTTTTATGTGTTAATGCACGAGTGAGGGGGATGCGTAAAAGTGTTCAGGTGAGATATACAAGTGTGTCTTATATATGAATGAACTTGTGAGCATGTTCATGTGCATGAGTTAATATGTCTTGGTGATATATGTGAGTGTTCTATATGTGTGAACATTTAGCATGATCATGTTAGTGAATATGTGAGCGTATCTATATATATGAGCATAAATTTCTGTTTTAGTATATTTGTGAGCATGTTCACGTGTGAGCGTAAGTGTGTATGACTAAATAGTGAGAATGTATATGTGAATATATAATTATGGGAATATGATTGGGCATGTGATTGTAAATGATTATATGTGAAGGTATCTATATACTGTATATGTGATTTAATTTTATAAACGTGTGTGTGATTGATATGTTACCATGTCCCTGTTTATGTTTACATACACAAGTGAAAGAAAATATAAATGAGTAAATGTGAGCATATATGAGTGTGTCCTGTGTGTGTGTATGTCCATGTGAAAGAATGAATGTGTGAGCAAGTTTGTGTGAATGTGTGCGCATGACAGTGTGTGTCTATGTATGTTAGTAAATATATGAGCATGTCGTGAGCAAAGCGAGTCCATTTGTAAACTTTAATACGCAAGTGTATTTATGTGAGTGAATGTGTGACCTTTTATGGAAGTGTGAGCATATTCATGGGCAGTGAGCACCTGAAAATATTCCTTTTGTGGTCATGTTATTTCCAGTAACTAAATGTGTATGTACATATAAGTGTAAGTGTGTCTGTTCTTGTTTTAAAAAACTATTATATCTTTCTATGATACCTGCTATAGAATAATAAGGGAGGTAAAAAACTCAAACAATGTTATCTTGTAATGCCCATTGTTGTGTTTGCTTTGTGGTTTGTAGGGGGAGCCTGATCTGACAACATAACTTGTAGCACTCCCAAAGGCTGTGAAAGCTGTTAATCCCTCAATAACACTATCAGAGGTTGGTGCCTTGCATGAGTAAATAAACAGAAGGCCTGTGTAGGTATTCACCATTGTTAAGACATATTTTAATGGCTCCAGCCACTGCAGGGAGAAGCCCAGTGAAATCAATTTGCCAGTTGTGATGTGGTGCTTCTCTGTAAATTTCCCCTTCCATGAAATAGGCCCAGTGTCTAGATTTCTGTCAATGTGACACAGTATCTAATATTAATAGTTTTATGTAAATATCTCTCTGCCAGGTTGACTCCTCTAGTAACAATCCACTTTCATAACCCCACAATGCCCAAATTCCCTGACCTCTCATGTGCCTACCATAAAAGGGGTGGGATAACTCATGCCCAAATTCCGGAGACTCCCCCTCCTTCAAGAGACTAACCTACTTAGGTGGTTTTGTTGTTTTGTTGGCTTTAGCATTGTGTATCATGCCTCCGCTGTGCCTTACTTGGTACACATTGAGGTATAGTGCACCAAGATGGGTAGAGCAGGAGCCAGTGTGGTGACCTTTCTCACATCTCTTTACTCTAATTTTTTAACACTGATTTTGCCAAAGGCTCAACTAAGTAATTAGCCATCAACCAGGAGTCAGCAAAAATATGAATCTTATAAAAAATTCGGCAAGGGAGTACTTGATTACTAGAAATATTGCACACAGCTCATCTAATTGATCCCTATGGTCCACCCCCCCCAAACCGGAGTCTTGAATAGGAGTGAGGGTCTGAGGCTGTCCATTTTTAGCTCCTTCATACCCTGTACTGACTCCATATGTAAAGAGAGACCATTACTTTTCTGAGAGTGCTGTCCATCCTCCTTCCAGTCCCCATTGTGTAAGAGGTGGAGGAATTTCTGGAGATTTTGCCAAAGTAACCTCAGTGCCACAGTATGTGCCTATTTCTTCATGGAGTTGTGACACTCCAGTAGGGCTGGGTTTAACTCAATCCAGTAGATACAATTTCCATTTTAATAAAGAGGCCTCTGTTGTCAATCTAATTTATGGGGAGCTTTACCCACAACCCAGGGCATAATAGGACTCTGTCCATGGGGTAACTGGCTCTTCCCCCAGTAAGGGCTTCAGTATCAATAATTGCCCAGGATATCTCCAGGGGATGCCTCTCTAGCGGAAAATACATTTGAGCTGAGTCTGGGAGCTTCCTACACCAAAAACTCATGAGTAGGGGCTTTATCCATCCATTTGGTTCAGAGGCTCCAGGAAGTAAATATGGGATGGTAGAAATAATTTTATTTTATTTTATTTACTTCTTTTTTTATGGTACTTTAAGTTCTGGGGTACATGTGCACATCTTATAGGACTGTTGCATAGGTACACACATGCCATGGTGGTTTGCTGTATCCATCCCCCCTGTCACCTACATCAGGCATTTCTCCCAATGTTATCCCTCCCCAACCACCTTGCCCCCTGCTATCCCTCCCCTAGCACCCCACCTCCCAATATACCTCAGTGTTTGACATTCTCCTCCCTGTGCCCATGTGTTCTCACTGTTCAACACTCGCCTATGAGCGAGAATACACGGTGATTCGTTTTCTGTTCTTGTGTCAGTTTGCTGAGAATTATGGTTTACAGATTCATCCATGTCCCTACAAAGGACACAAACTCATCATTTTTACGGCTGCAGAGTATTCTATGGTATATATGTGCCACATTTTCTTTGTCAAGTCTATCACTGATGGGCATTTGGGTGGGTTCCAGGTCTTTGCTATTGTAAACAGTGCCACAATGAACATACGTGTGCATGTGTCTTTAAAATAGAATGATTTATAATCCTTTGGGTATATACCCAATAATGGGATTGCTGGATCAAATGGAATTTCTATTTCTAGATCCTTGAGGAATTGCTACACTGTCTTCCACAATGGTTGAACTAATTTACACTCCCACCAGCAGTGTAAAAGTGTTCCTATTTCTCCACATCCTCTCCAGCATCTGTTGTCTCCAGATTTTTTAATGATCACCATTCTAACTGGTGTGAGATGGTATCTCAATGAGGTTTTGATTTGCATTTCTCTAATGACCAGTGATGATGAGCATTTTTTCATATGTTTGTTGACCTCATATATGTCTTCTTTTGAAAAGTGTCTGTTCATATCCTTCGCCCACTTTTGAACAGGTTTGTTTGCTTTCTTGTAAATCTGCTTTAGTTCTTTGTAGAGTCTGGATATTAGCCCTTTGTCTGATGGGTAGATTGCAAAAATTTTTCCCATTCTGTTGGTTTCCGGTTTACTCTAATGATTGTTTCTTTTGCTGTGCAGAAACTCTTAAGTTTAATTAGATCCGATTTCTCTAGTTTGGCTTTTGTTGCCAATGCTTTTGGTGTTTTAGTCATGAAGTCCTTGCCTATGCCTATATACTGAATGGAATTGCCTAGGTTTTCTTCTAGTTTTTTTATGGTGTTAGGTCTTACGTTTAAATCTTTAATCCATCTGGAGTTAATTTTAGTGTAAGGTGAAAGGAAGGGGTCCAGTTTCAGCTTTCTGCACATGGCTAGCCAGTTTTCCCAACACCATTTATTAAATGGGGAATCCTTTCCCCATTGCTTGTTTTTGTCAGATTTGTCAAAGATCAGATGGTTGTAGATGTGTGGCATTGCTTCCGAGGCCTCTGTTCTGTTTCATTGATTTATATCTCTGTTTTGGTACCAGTACCATGCTGTTTTGATTACTGTAGCCTTGCAGTATTCTTTAAAGTCGGGGTAGTGTGATGCCTCCAGCTTTGTTCTTTTTGCTTAGGATTGTCTTGGCTATGCTGGCTCTCTTTTGGTTCCACATGAAGTTTAAAGTGTTTTTTTCCAGTTCTGTGAAGAAGGTCAATGGTATCTTGATTGGGATAGCATTGAATCTGTTATCTCAAAAGATGCACAGAAGGCTTTTGACAAATTTCAACAGCCCTGTTTGCTAAAAACCCTCAATAAACTGGGTATCTATGGAATTTATCTCAAAATAATATAAGCTATTTATGACAAACCCCACAGCCAATATCATACTCAATTGGCCAAACCTGGAAGCATTTCCTTTGAAATCTGGCACTAAACAAGAATGCCCTCTTTCATCACTCCTATTCAATATAGTATTGGAAGTTCAAGCCAGAGCAATCAAGCAAGAAAAATAAATAAACGGTACTCAGTTAGGAAAAGAGGAAGTCAAATTGTCTGTATTTGCAGATGACATGATTGCGTATTTAGAAGACCCCATAATCTCAGCCCAAAATTTCCTCAAGCTGATAAGCAACTTCAGCAAAATCTCAGGATACAAAATCAATGTGCAGAAATCACAAGCATTTCTATACACCAATAACAGACAAACAGAAAATAAAATACCTAGGAATACAACTAACAACGGATGTGAAGGACCTCTTCAAGGAGAACTACAAACCACTGCTCAAGGAAATCAGAGAGGACACAAACAAATGGAAAAACGTTCCATGCTCATGGTTAGGAAGAATCAATATCATGAAAACGGCTGTACTGCCCAAGGCAGAACTAATTTTAAGTCCTGCTCTCTGGGCACTATTGGGAGAGTTAATGTGATGGTGTCCTTTAGTTTATGTAGTGTCTGTTGTTGTGCAAGTTCCCACTAAAAAATGAAAGAATTATGGGTGACTCCAGAGATGGAGGCCAGCAAACACTGTAGTTTAGGAATATGTTGGCACTAGAATCCAAATATCTTATGGAATATTGGACCTCCTTTACTGATGGCAGAGGCTGGAGCACTAGGAGCTTGTTTTTTACTGAATGGGGGAACAGTTCACTCTTCTGAGTTTTCAACGCAGCTTCCAAATTTAGCAGACTAGGAAGAGCCTGTAACTTATATGGGATAATTGTCCATCCCCTTAGTGAGGTATTTACTCACTGTAATGATTGACTTTGAGACAGAATCTTAGCCAGGTCCTATGAGGAGGATGTCATCAATGTGATACCAAGGCCTAGTTTCTGGGAAGCATACAGGACAGGTGTCTAGATGCTGTCTGAAAATTCCATGCACAATTTAAGTACTCCATAGACCATTGGGAAATGGAATATTGTTGATCTACAAAGGTGAGGGTGATTTGTGGTTGACTTTCCTATGAAATTTTCATTGACTGGAACACAGTAACTAAGTCTATAACTCTGAACCATTTACCCATGCTATTTTTAATGTGATTCATTAAGGTTATGATATCTGAAAGACGTGATATCTGATATATGTTATCTACTAACTGAGGAGATTCATTCCAATAATGGGAAAGGGACAGTCCCAGGGAGAACAACCAGAATAGAATAATTTTTTAGAAAACTTGGACCAATTTTGACAGTTAAGCAGGTAATTATTCCTTTAATTAATCCTCCTCCCAAACTGTTCACCTCCTGGGAGTGGGAGGGGATTCCTTTAAAGCATGAGTGAGTCCTGGCATTACAGACATTTGGGCACTTGTATTTATCAGAGCCAGCCAGTATTTATTTTTTGGAGCTCAAACTACAGTTAATGTTATAAAAGGGTAATTGTCTGTCAAAAGGTGCTTACTTCAAGCCTACTGGATCCCTACATATGTGTGGATCCCAGCCACTGGCAGACATCATGGGCAGGTGTGGAAGATAGAGCTGTCTCTAAAGGAAAAGCCCTCCCAGACTGTAATCTAACCCTAGTTAATATTGTAATTACTCCATAGATTTACCAGAGGTGATATAATTTGGGAACTCCCTTTTTCTTTGGGTCCAATATAACCTCTCTTATTTATCTAGGGATTCACGCTTAAGCAGGGGTCCAGGTTATAGGTGGTTTGTTTGACCTAAGAAAGGGGCAGCTTCTCATTTGATAGTAATTTTTATTTTGGCCAGGTGGGGTATTGTTTGTAGAATTAATAGGCAACACTTGATTCTGTTTGTCTTTCATGCATTTCTATTAAATCCAAGGCAGCTGTGTCCTCTTGAATTGTGTAAGCATTTGCCATCATTGCCAGTAATGTGGACTTATACTTGTAGAGCCCCCTGCGGAACAATTGGGTGGATTCAAGATTCAATTCAGCCTCCTCTAGACTTGCCAAGTCACCATGCTGCATGCCATCTGTTGCCTAATAAGCCCATTTCAACATCCCCCAGCTGACAAGAGGTGAGTGTTTTCCATTGACAGTCTGCCCAGGGCTGTTAGAAGGCCTAATGTAGGATGGGAATCCTCTCAAGCCATAAAGATCCACATCAACAAGGTATATGTAGACCTGGATCCAACACCTCTTCTGGGATTATTCCTACCTTCCCCACTAATTATGTAAGATCTTTTAGTAGAAACACCATTTTCCATACCATATGATGGTAGTCAGTTGTTTAATTTCAGCTAACATTAGGTGGAGTTCGCCTCACAGCAGATATGTTCTGTATAGCCAGGCAACACTTTTTTTCATCTGGTTCTTGGACTAGGTCCTTAAGCAGGTACTAGGTCTCAGGACAAGACAGAGGATATCTTTCCTCCTCCAACCAAAACCAGCCTCACTTCCCTGGCCCTCCCTTTTTGTCTTCTCTGTCTTTACCACTCTGTGAGTGCTTACCTAGAAAGGAGAAGGTAAATTATCCTCATCAGTATCATGGTGGTACTGTGCTGCTTTTTCTTGTGCAGGACATCAATCCTCTTCTCCAGGATCCTCCCCTCTGTCTAGTCTCCCTCAGGAGTTAGGGTACCTACCTCTTCCAGCAGCGTCCTAGTGAGAAGCTGCCATGAGCAAGGCCTAGCATGCATCTTGTGGTTTGGAACACTTGTTCAGTATGACAACCACTTCCCTCAGAGTTCTGGGAGAGGCAAGAATATAAACATCCTTGCATTTAGTCACTATAAGTAATGCATTGGCCAGCTCAGTCCAAGGATTTAGGTCTCGATTTTCCTGTGGGAGAGGAACTAGAACGATGTCTTCTGCCACAACAGATACAAATCAAACAGCAGTAGAATCATGCTAGCTGTTTATGAAGGTGTCTCCTCCAATTGTGCTTCAGAGAGCAGCCTCAGCCTAACATCTCTGCCTTATTGGCGTTTACCTGTCTTAACAGTCCCCAGGGAGGACAAAGATGTTCCTCTCATCTCAGAGTACCCTAAATTAAGGGTAACCTATATTTGATCTACAGGTATGCATTCCTCCCCTTTTTCTATTCAGGCACACAGATCTTAAAATCTCCAGCACCTGCCCAACAAAGGACCCAAGTTGGCAGGCTGACCTTATTCCTCAGGGAGCTCAGTGCCTTTGACCCCTAAACTCCATTGCAATGTCATGGGTTTGCTCAAATGCAGGTACTGCTGCTTAGTTAGGCTAATAAGGCCTGGGAGGGCCACAACAAATATAGAGTATAATATAGCACAGAGTAAAGCCATCAAAGCCATCTCAAACTGGAGGTGTTCCAAATTTTGAGTCTGAACTACTTAAAGACTGTCTGAAATAATTTTGTCAATTGATTATACTACTATGTGGACTCTGTACTGATTTCCTGATTATCACCAAAATTCTTCCTTTTCCTCATAACCACTTGTAGTGGGTTTTAGGAATTTAGGGACTGATCAGGGAAAAATATATGACCCCAATGTAACAGTAGCACACAGCGAGCTTTATTTGGATGACACTTACACAAGTTTGCATGAAAGGGACGACCCTCACAACAGGAGAACTTCCAGAGGCACCACCCAGAAGGGGAAGAGGGCAAGATAATTTCCAGGAAAGAGTGGGATTAGAGAAGGGACCTGTGTGTCTAGGTGATGTCATTCAGCAGCATGATGACAGAGTCTCTGGGTCAAAAGTGCCAAAGAACAGCAGTGACTTGGGGGTCTCTTATAGCTATAGACTTTATCTTATCTATGGATAGCAGATGTTGAGTGCTGTTTTGTGGAGTATGCAAAACAGGCAGGCTCTCCCATGGCTAAAATTCTGCTTATTTGGGCCATATTTAAAATAACAGAATGTGTAAAATTTGAGTTTTCTGCCAGCTGGCTTTGAGCTAATAGATTGTACCCTGCTTTGAAGAGGTAAACAACAAAGTGCCAATAATATAGAGGCCTTCTTTGGCGAATTTATAGAACAGTGCCTATGTCAGAAAGTGAATGTGTGAGTTTGTTCAAGTATGAGTGTGTCAATATGAGTATAGTTGTGCAATTAAGTGTTTGTGCATGTTCACGTGTATGAGTGAATGTGTGACCATGTGTGTGGATATTATCATGTTTGTATGTGTCAGTGAATTTTTAAATGTTTTACTTGTGTGATATTTTTAATGTATGAGAACATTTGAGCAAATTTGTAGCATATGTGCGAAAGTATGAGTGTGTATGTGTTGTGAGTCAATTTTTTTTTTTTGAAAGAAAAGAAAGAGAGAGAAGAGAGAAAGAAGGAGAAAAAGAGAATGAAAGAAAGAGAAAAAGAAGGAGAAAAAGAGGGAGAGAGAACGGGAATCTTGCTCTATTGCCCAGGCTAGAATGCAGTCTAGAAATGGATATTAAAAAGCTATTTTATACTAATAATTGTGTTATACAATGGAGACAGGAAGGAATAAGGGAGGAAAATAACAAACAAACAGCCAACCAATATTTCATTTAAACCTATGAAATGCTATGCAATTGCTGGGGAGTGATCTACTCCCAACCATGTGGTCACTTTTAGAATAAATGTGATGTGTTACTGAAAAAAAAAGTATGTTTTTGTGGATTTGGAGTAGAGAGTTCTGTAAATGTTTATTAAGTTTACTTGTTCGAGGTCTAAGTTCAAGTCCCGGGTATTCTTGTTAACCTTCTGTCTCATTAATCTGTCCAATATTGACAATATAGTGTTAAAGTCTCCCACTATTATTGTGTGGGAGTCCAAGTCTCTTTGTAAGTCACCAAGAAGTTGCCCTATGTATCTGGGTGCTCCTATATTGGGTGCACATAGACTTAGGATCATTAGCTCTTCCTGTTACATTGATCCCTCTACCATTATACAATGTCCTTCTTATTTCTTTTGGTTTCTATTACTTTAAAGTCTATTTTATCAGAGATGAGAATTGCAACTCCTTTTTTTTTTTTTTTGCTTCATTTGGTTGGCAAATCTTCCTCTATCCCTTTGTTTTAAGTCTCTGTATATCCTTGCATGTGAGATGGGTCTGGATGCAGCTTACCAATGGGTTTTTTGGAGTGGCTGATACTGGTTGTTCCTTTCTGTATATAGAGCCTCTTTCAGAAGCTCGTATAAAGCAGGCCTGGTGGTAATGAAATCTCTGAGTACTTGCTTGTTCATAAAAAATTTTATTTTTCCTTCACTTATGAAACTTAGTTTGGCTGGATATGAAATTCTGGGTTGAAAGTTGTTTTCTTTAAGGATGTTGAATATTGGCCCCCACTCTCTTCTGGCTTGTAGGGTTTCTGCTGAGAGATCTGCTGTGAGTCTGATAGGCTTCCCCTTGTGGGTAACCTGACCTTTCTCCCTGGCTGCCCATAGTATTTTCTCCTTCGTTTCAACCCTGGTGAATCTAAGGATTATGTGCCTTGGGGTTGCTCTTTTTGGGGAATATCTTTGTGGTGTTCTCTGTATTACCTGGAGTTGAGTATTGTCTTGCCTTGCTAGGTTAGGAAAGTTTTCCTGGATAATATCCTGAAAAATATTTTCCAGCTTGGATTCATTCTCTTCATCACATTCAGGTACACCTATCAGACGTAGATTAGGTCTTTTCACATAGTCCCATATTTCTTGGAGACTTTGCTCATTCCTTTCTACTCTTTTTCTCTAATCTTGTCTTCTCGTTTTATTTCATTAAGTTGGTCTTTCGACCTCGAAATCCTTTCTTCTGCTTGATCAATTCGACTGTTAAAACTTGTGCATACCTCGTGAAGTTCTCGTATTGTGTTTTTCAGCTCCATTAATTCACTTATATTCCTTTCTAAATTGTCCATTCTCGTTAACATTTCGTCAAACCTTTTTCAAGGTTCTTAGTTTCCTTGCATTGGGCTAGAACATGTTCTTTAGCTCACAGAAGTTTTCTTATTACCCACCTTCTGAAGCCTGATTCTATTGATTCCTCACATTCATTCTCAATCAGGCCTTGTTCAGTTGGTGCTGAGGCACTGCAATCCTCTGTAGGAGGAAAGGCATTCTGATTTCGGGTGTTTTCAGCCTTTTTGTGCTGGTTTCTTCCCATCTTTGTGGATTTATTAACCTGTCGTCTATGTAATTGCTGACTTTCAGATTAGGTCTCTGAGTGGACGTCCAGTTTGTTGGTGGTGGTAAAGTTTTCTCTGTTTCTTAGTTTTCCTTGGCGGATGCCCCTCCCCCCACAGAGCTGGACCTTCCCAGGTTCAGCTGTACTTGCTGTGAAACTCTCAATCCTCAGCAGTTCCAATTGCTGTTTGCTTTTTTCTGTGGGAGGGGGACCAGCCTTCCCCTGCTGCGACCCACTACGCCGGCTTGAAACAGCAGCGTTGAGATTCGTGATGCTTTTCTGCCCGGGAATCTCCCGGTCTGGTTCCTCACTTCAGTCCACTTTTCAATCAAGCTGAATGGGAGACTCTGCCTTCCCGGAGCTCCAAACACCAACCAAAAGGGCACTCAGTCCCGTATACTCCGGACTGAGAACCACCGCGTCGCGGCGCGTGCAAAACAGCCCCGCGCCGGCCAAAAGAGTCGCGCTGGCGACCCGTGGGGCTCCTCCGCCGGGAATCTCTGGTCCGTGGGCAATAAAAATTCATCTCAAAATGTGGCGTCCACTCACTCTCTGTGCTTTCAGTGGGAGCTACAATCCTGAGCTGCTGCTAATCGGCCATCTTGGGTCTCTCTCCGTGAGTCAATTTATAATCATGGGCATGGATGTTTAGCATATTCGTGTGTGTGAATGAATGTATAAATGTGCTTGTGTAAGCTTGTTAAATATGAATATATCAGTGTAAGTGAATGTGTAAGCATGGGCATGTAAGTACATGTGAGTGAGTGAATGTATGTTTGTGTGCATGAATATGTGAGTTTCATGGCAAGAACATATTCATTTATGAGAATATATAAGTATGCTCAGAATAGGTAATATATGTTGTTTGTGAGTGTGTTAATGTGTATGGGTAAGTAAATGTGTGAATATTTGCATGTGAGCACATATGAGTATGCCTGTGTATTTGTGAGCAGGTTCATATGAGTGAATATGTGAGAAAATTTTAGTGAATGCAAACATAAGTATGTTTGCATGGGTGAGTGAATATGTAAGTGTGTGACTGTGAGTGAATGTCAGTGTGTCTGTGTGAGTAAATCTGTGAATATGTTTGTGTGAGTTTATGAATGTGTGTGTTATGTTATTCAGTGAATGAGCATGTGCATGTATGTGAGCATATTTTGGGTTTGAGGGAATCTGAGCATCTTCATGTGAGTAAGCAAATATTTATCAATGAATTATGAGTACATGTGTAATATATAAGCATGTTAATGTGTGAGTGTTACTGGATTGTGAGTTATGTAAATGATTTGTGTAAGGAGATCTGTGTATTTAAGTATACTTGTAAGCATGTTTGTGTGTGTGTAATGTGTGTGATAAAGTCAAGTATACTAATGTTTCAGTGATCATGTGTGTTGTGTGTGAGTAAATGTATAATTTTATGTGTGAACATATTTGGGTATGTGAGTGAATTAATATTGTCATATATATGTGTATGTAAATTTGAGTATACCTGTGTTTTGGTGAATGTCAGTGTGTATGTGAGTATATGTGAGTGTGTCTATAAGTAAATTTGTGAGCATGTGTTGAGTAAATGTGTGGGTGTGTAACTGTCTCTTTTTTGTGTGAGTTAATGTGTGAGCCAGTTCATGCGGGAGACTATGTTAATGTGAGTGTATTTGTGTGATTAAGTAAATGCTCATGTGTTCATATTTATGGATACATTTATAATCATGTGAATGGATGTCAGCATGTTTGTGTAAGTGAATGTGTAAGCATGTTTATTTGTGTGAGCTTGTTAGTGTGTGACTGCATTTTTGTATTTGAGAAGGTATGTGTGAGTTTATGTGAGTGTGTGTGTGTGACTGAATATGTGAACTTTGTGATGAGTGTGACAAAATTTGTGTTCAAGTGAGTGTATGAGCATGTTACCATTTGGGAGCATGTTAATGTGCATATGTAAGTGGATATGAGTGTACTTATGATCATACATGAGTGTGAGTGAATTTGTAAGCATATGCATGTGAGTGAATAAGCATTTTTGTGTGAGTGGATTTATGAAAATGAATGTAATCATATGAATGTGTCTCTGCATAAGTCAATTTATGAGCATATTCATATATGTGAGTAAATGTGTAGCATGTTTCATGAGTAAATGTGAAAGCATGTGGGTGTGGGTCTATGTATTGTGTGTGAGTAAATTTTTAGCATGTTCATGTTTGTCAGTTAATTTTTTAATGTTAATGAACTTTTGAGTGTGCATATATTTAACCATTTGTTGTGTGTCAGCAAATTTTTGAGTATGTTGATGTTAGTGAATATTATGTGAGTAGTTACGTTTGTATATGTAAGCATGTGGGTGAATTTGTGTGTGCAAATGACTCTGTGATTATAAAAATTCACTCACATTCTATGTGTGAATGTGTGGCCATATTTTTTGTGTGTGATTGATTGCATAAGTGTATGAGCATCTTAAGGTTGAGTGTGTACATGCAAATGAGTTAAAGTTTGAGTAACATTGTGTATATGAGGTATATTTGAGTGCATGGGTGAACAGATGAGTGTGTTGAGTATATTTGTATGTTTGAATGAAAGTGTGAGTGTGTTTGTGTAAGTATATGTGAGTATGTCTATGAGTAAGAATAAATTGTGAGCATTTTTATATGAGTAAATTGTAACTATGTGTGTGTATGTCAATATGTTTGTGTGAAAATGAATTGAACCTTTACATGTGTGAAAGTGTTAGAGTTTACTTGTGTGCTTAAGTGAATGTGTGTGTTCATGTGTATCAGTCAATTTATGAGCATGTGCATACAGTTAGCATCTTCGTTTGTGAGTGAATATATAAACATGTTCATTCGTGTAAGTTTGTTAATGTGTGAGTACATTTCTATGTGTGAGTACATTTCTGTGTGTGCATGTGATAGGGTCTATGTGTGAATGTTGATTGTTGTAATATGTGAGTGTGTTAATGAGTATACATGTATGTTTGTGAGCAGGTTCATTGTGTGTATATGTGAATGTATTCATGTCTGTGTGCAAGTGATTATGTGAGTACATACCTTTGTGTGTGAACATGTTTATATGTCTGAATGTGTAAGCATATTTGTGTGTGTTCATATGTGAGTGTGAGTGAATGCATGCATGTAAATGAGTATATTTGTGTATGAATGTGCAAAGATGTTTATGTCTCGGTGAATGCATGAGCATGTCCATGCATGAGCATGTCCATGCATGTGCATGTTATAATATGAGTGTGAGTGGATATGAGAGCATGTGTGTGTGAGGGTGTTAATAACTGTATGAACATATTTGTGTACGAATGATGATGCATGTCTGTGTGTGTTCATGTGAAAGTATGAGTGAATGCATAAGGACATAGGTAGATGTGAGTTTCTCCATGTGTGAGTGACTGTATGAATGAATGTGATCCTGAGTGTGAACATGTGATCATGTTCATGCTTCTGAGCAAGTGTGCATTTGTGAAACTTTTAATGTGTATACATGTGTATTTATGAGCATGTAGTCTTGTAAATATGTGAAATTGTTCACAAATGTGAACTTGTTCATGCATGAGTGATAGTGTGAATGTATGTTCGTGTTTTTGAGTGAATATGGCAGCATGTGCATATATGTTTTCATGTGTGAGTATGAGTGAATGTTGCATGTATGAGTGTGATGTGAGTATGCAAGCATGTACATGAGTGAGTAAACATGAGTATGTCTTTGTGTAAGTGTGTTTATGCATGAATATTAGTGAAAATGGGAGTGTGTGATTGAGTGAGAGGATGCATAAGCATGTTCATGTGTCTTGGTATGTCAATGTTTGAGTAAGTTCAAGTGTTAGTCAATGTATGATCATGTTCATTTGTGTGAGCATTAGCATGTGCAGATAAAAGTGTTTACAGTCGATGTTTTGAGCATGTAATGTGTGTGAGTGAATGTGTCTATGTGAATACATTTGTAAGCACATTTGTGTGAGTAAATATGTGAACATATTCATGTATGAGTGAATGAACATGTGTGTGCGCATGTTCATGGGTATGTTAATGCATAAGCAAGTTTGTGTCTGTGAGTGTGATCATGTGCAACTCTGAGATGATGTAAGTATGTGTATGTCTGTGACTTTGTATAGGATTGTCAGTTAATTTGTGAGTATGTTAATATCTTATTGTGGTCTTGAATGTCTGTGAATGTTTGTGTGTGTGAATGAATGTCAGTTGTGCAATTATGGGAATACGTTCCTCTTTGTGAGTTAATTCATGATGATTTTTTATGTGAGCATGTTAAACTGTGAATATGTTCATTAAGTGAATATGTGAGTATATATACTTGTGTAAGTGAACATGTGAGCATGTAAGCATATGTGAGTGTCTCAATATGTGTGTATGTTCATATGTTTAATGTGTTCATTTGAAGTGAAAATGTGTGTGTGAGCATGTTATTTTGTGTATGTTCAGGCATACATGTGAATCTAAGACTTGTCTTTATGTGTGAGTTATGTGAACACACACGTGTGTGATTCTTTTAGTGTGCAAATGTAACTGAATGAGCATGTATCTGAGTATATTTCTTCATCTTGAGGTTTTTCTTTGGGCCTCTGTGCTATCACTGTCCACTGGCAAAATGTATATATGACCATGAATTTTAAAATGTAAACTATACGGTGCTGTGCACAAATGAATTTTTATTATTTCCTATGGGTTCAAAGCTGCCTGTAATCAGCTCTACAGCAAGGCCATTGTTCTCTGTGTATTACATCACACTCCTGCTATGAAAATACGTGTGACCCTCATGGTTCAGCCTGCTGGCTTCTCTGCAGGCTGACTGCCCAGAAGCTGAGCTGCAAAGAGAGAAACAAGTACTCCAAGCCCAATGCTTCAAAAAGCAAAGTGCTATTGGGAATAAGTGTCTGAATGGCAACTAGAAAGTAAATGGGTCTCTGTGTTAGGGCGCAGCCCAGACTCCAGCATTCAGGGTTATTTTGAATAAGCCCTAGCAAAGCGCTATGCAGTGACAGGTTTCTAGAACACAGTTCTTGATTATAGCCTTTTGGGCTCCCCCACATGCCTTTAGAGAACAGAAGCTGTGTTATACAGTTAATAAACCCCAGCGAGGCCAGGCAGCCAGCTCCCAGCTGCCCTCCTCCAACCCCAGGATCAGACTTCTTATCCTAAACCACTTATTCAGTGCCAGTCAAGCAACTTCTCCCTTTCAGTGGAATCCGGGGGACCCTAAAGGGCTAACACAGAGCCCTATCCAAAGGCTCCCAGCTGAAGGAGCATGTGGGAGCAGAAACACAGGCCACATTCCCTTCACTAAGTGCGGTGCTCTGGCACAGAGATGCAGGCCAGAGGAAAGAATACTTCTACGTTATCTGCCTAGATGGGCCACTTTATGTGCTAGCTGTGATCAGGATGAGAACTTAGCTAAGGTATACCTATATCTCTAAAAGGATAATTAAAAAAAGAAGCCTGGCAGATAAGGTGCCTAAATGCCATCTTTGGAGTGATGGCCTTAGCCCTATATCACTGTCCTTCCTGATGAGTTCAGAAAGGCAAGAAAGTAGTGAGGTTAACTACTTCCCTCCCCAGCATCCATCACAGTGTCAATGCTCAAAAAACAGGTGAATGAAGGAATGGAATAATATGTTTCATTCATACCTTCACCCTACAATATTGGGGTGCTTATGTCATGCCAGGTACTATGCTAGGTGAAACCCTCAGAGAACGGTTTTTCACAGCACTGTGGCAACCCAGTTCTCTGCTCACAGAGAAGAAGCCTTGCAGCTTTCCCTCTCTCTCTCCTTCTCCTCTCGCCTCACCACCCTATCCTACTTCTCAAGGAAGTAATAAAGCTCCTATATGAACCTGACCATGGTACAGTCACTACGGCCTCTGCCTGTGAATTTAAAGGGGGGTGGAAGGAACAGGTTAAGCCTTGAAACTCTATTCCACCTCGAGAAACAGATAAATTTGACTCTTAGTCTAGTGGGAGGCCTCACAGGTAGTTCTGGGGCTCCCTAAATCCTGAAGCCCTTGGCTTGGTTTCCCGAAAGCCCTGCATGAAAAGAAGGATTGGAATGGGGGCTTGTGACTCTTTCATAGAATAGGTGTCACTGCCTGGATCCTGCTTGCCACTGCTGATCTGACAGACCTGGTGGGCTGACTCAATCTGCCTGGGAAGCAGACAATGGTTCAAATGAATTTTAAGTATTGTTGATACACCA
This sequence comes from Ateles fusciceps, assembly GCA_036589455.1. Taxonomy (NCBI): domain Eukaryota; kingdom Metazoa; phylum Chordata; class Mammalia; order Primates; family Atelidae; genus Ateles; species Ateles fusciceps. The sequence goes on along the minus strand of JAZHEH010001054.1, from coordinate 29,180 downwards.
AGTACTACTTATCTAAGCATTATTTTCCTTCCTGTCTTCCTTATTCTTTACTCTCATCCCTCTTCATTTCTGTCATGGCTTCTCTATGTATTTCTCTCCAGTGTCAGCTCTCATTCTCCTTTTGGCATATTGCCTCCTTCAACTAAATGCAATCCAATATGTAATTTAGCCTGTTCATTCCTTGATTCCTAGAGTCTTGCTCTCTTCCAGAATCAAGTTGTAAATCTCTACCCAGTCCTCCTTTCCTGCCAGCTAAACGCCCCCAGACTTTACTCCAGCTCCCCTGGCTGGGCTTCCTCTCTGGAGCATGCTGCAATTGCTGACCAGGTGGTGAGACTATCTCCAAGGACAAACACAGTGTTCTGGGTGTTCTGCTTTGTTCTCTACTCCCTCCACCCCTGTCACCCACCCATGCAGAGTGCAGTGCAGCTGTTTCATCTACTGGCCTCCCTCCCTACACACACACACCACACACACACACACACACACACACACACACACCCCACACATAGAGCCTGTAGTGCCCCCTTATGTCTAAAAAGGTCTTGAATCGTTTTGCGCTCCTACCTTCATCTACTGCTTAACCAAATCAATGCAGGAACCCACCTTTTCTCACTTGCTCCAGGTCTGCATGCTAGAAAAGCTTAATGCAACCCACCACCCCTTCTACCTGAGACATCAACTGTAAACAAATCAGATTCTGTGTGAAAAATAGTGGTGAGGTGCCTTGGGACTATCCACACCTTATACTCCCCAGAGGTTTGTCCTTATCCCTCCTCCCTTTCCCTGGTCTTGGATGCATGCTGAGGTGACAATCTGACCATAAAAGAGTAGGGAGAATGTGCTTGGTATACTTAACTGGTTGTTGGTTAGCTTGTGCTAAAAACATGGGAACAAAGAAAGGATAACACAAAGTAGCTACTTCGTTGACATCCACCAGCATTTGGCTCAATTGACACAAGCTCTGATGTTATGCAGTGGGGAGCTGCCTGTGACCTAACACTTGAATTCCAATGTACTTAGACCTCTCTCCTCAAATATCTTGGCCTCTTCCTTAGGAAGCCCACCAAGAGAGGCACTGCTATCTTTACAGGGTAAGGTTATTGAAAGAGCCTGCCTTCTGCCCTCTCTAACTCTAGCATCCCAGTCCCCAGGTGCACACTCATCTTGTATGCTGTGGGCTGCACCTTATGCCCTCACACTCTGGAAAGAGCAATGGAGCAAAGGGAGAGCAACAGTCAGGTGACCCACCTGTAAACCCAGAGCCTAAGGCAATGGTCTTGGTTTTCAAAGTTCAGTAATTCAGGAACAAGATGACCAAGGCCTAAGCTGAGGGCCTCATGATGAACAGAGAGATATATAACATAGTTAGGATGTTTTCCAGAGGTAGACCCAATAAAAATCAGCGGGAACTGAAGGCTTGGGGACAATGGGGGAAGTCCCTGAGGCCTGGGTCATCAAAGTATACTGAACAGAGATTTGTGAAATAGACTGTAAGGAGAAGAATATGCACACAGTTTTGAAAAAATGAATAGGGAGAGTGCCCAGGGTGCAAAGAATGCATACTCAAGTGCCCTCCGCATAGAGCATAACAGATGGAGCAGAGACTCCAGCTTGAGAAGAACAGCACCCTGAATCCTGCATACCCATTGCTTCTCCAGCCACACCAGGGGGTACACATTTAGGTTTGGTGCCCTCAGAAGGGACTGTGGAGAGCAGCAGATCTCTTGTATATACAAGCAAAGAAGTGGGAGAAATATATAGGTTTTGTATACAGGTTGTATATACACTGATCTCTTATATATACAAGCAAATAAGTGGGAGAAGGGGTAGAGCTAAAGGCCTGGGAATTGGAGGCCTGCGAGTGTTCAGCTGCATGTCTCTGCAGGGTCAGGAAGGTGACATCTAGAGAGGCAGAGGTGTAGAGCCTGGGGAATGCCACAGGTAGGGTTACTGGATGGGCTGGTTTGCTGTGTCTCAGCTCTGTTTGACCTAACACAAAGGTTTCAAGAGTCTGGAAGTGGCTTAACTCCAAAATTTGGTCTCAGATGGACATTGTGTCCCATGAGCATCCTGTCCAAAACCTTTTGAACCACAGCCTTGTTTGCACACTTTGCTGAAACAGAGAAGTAACTGGTTATCAGTAAATGCCACATTGCTTCTCAGAGGACAAACATCAGAGAACACCTCAGCCACTGACTTTCCTAGGCCTTCCCTTCTCCTGCACACATATAGACATGCCCAGTCATAAATATATACACTCTTCCCCACCCTCCTTTTCTTCCTATAGCGAGTCACCCAGAAACAGCAGCGATGCAGACTATCATTCCCACCCCAGCTTTTGTCCAGAGGGTGGGGCACAAAGACTGTCCATGTTGCCAGGCAGGATGTCAGGGTATGGAGAAGGCATTCTGAGAAGTGGAGAGGGGGAGGAAGCAAGGAGGTGGGAGCCTTAAAAAATGCATTACTTCAATCCCTGAAAGAGCTCCCACCTAGCCATCAGCATGGACACAGCTCTTCAGGTTACAGGGACTCCTCCTTTTAGGGGCATCTGATTGACTAAAGAAAAGTAATCTTCCACCCTCAGTGCCCTTCTGAGCTGATCCAACCAGTATATGTTCTCGAGCTCAAAGTCACATTTCCTCTATGTGGCCTGGGACTATAGGCATTTTGTTGTCACATCCACGTCAACCTTGCTCTTTTACACCTCTGGTCTCAGGGCTGGACATATGGCATGTGACACAGAGAGACAGCCTTGCTCATGTAGCAGAGATTTATGACCCTCACCCAATGAAGCCATTTCAGATTCTTGAGGCTCAGAGATGGCTTCACAAAGACATCCATTCTGGAATCTGGCATTACTCTCATTAATCATGTACTTTTAGCATAGAAGGGTCTTGGGTGAATACATGTAAGTACCCAGCTGTAGCCCTTCAGAGAGCTGGCTTTTCAGAGGTCTCTGATGCCCTCACTCAAGACTCCTGAGATCATTAGCAGGGCTATTTCCCCCAAAAGGTAGCTTGTGAATGAGAACAGGCCCTGAGCATCACTGAGACTTGTAGGATCTTTCACACATTATCCAATGAACTCCCTGCAATCTCAGCGTGTGTGTGTGTGTGTGTGTGTTCACTAATAGTCTCATGTGGAAATGTGGAAACTGCAGTGCTACCCGCTAGAACCTTACCCAACTACATTTTGACTCTACTGGGTACATGTTCATTTCTGGTTTGCCATGTAAAAACTTATTCTCAATTATCTTTAATGATGAAATTTCATTTAGAAGCATTTCGATGTGTGTATAAATTATTCCTGAATTAAAGCAATGTGCTCCCCACCTGTTTCCAACCATGCTTTACCCATGTGCTAGCATTCAGGATCTACAGCCACTGCAAATACATATTTATGTGTGATCTACATGTAAACAGATGACTGACAGACATCTTCAGATATTAGGAGACTCAAACAAATTTTAAAGTAAACAGAAAATCCTGTATCTTCAAATGTTTCACACAAGTAAGTACAAAACAATTATACACAATTATACAACCATAGATTGCATTGTCTTGTCTCCAATGGAGCTGAATCAATAATTTCTATCTGTCGCATCAAAAAAGGTCCCCTAGCCCCTTAATACACACACACAACACAGAAAGTGAGAGAAATACAAACACACATGCTTCAGATGGGCTAAAATCTAGACTCTAACAGGTGTCTCTCAGGTCAATGTTGTGCATCTTGCCCATCATCATATACCCGTTTTGGTGGCCTCCTATTAACTCCATTGGTAAGGGAGGAATTCCTGTCCTAGAGTTGTGGGAATGACCAAACACATGGCAGTCAATGCTGGACAGTGAAATTACTAGCAGTTTTATTAGTCACATACAATTGAAGGCCTGGGGAGTACACAATACACCACACAGGGCCACTTGGGGTTACACTCAGGAACACAATAAGCAACCAGGGTTTGTAGGAGGCAAACTGTGTAATATCAAAAGAATGAGGTGCCCCTGATTCCTGGGGGAGAATGTGACTGGCTTATTTGAATAATTACACAGACTGGCAAGGAATTGAAACTCTCTAATTAAAGATAAGCAGGAACTGCTCTGGTTCATTTAATAAGGGGACTTGTTTCACTAGGGGACCTTACCTGCAGGCACAGAGTGGAGAGGGGGAATTTGCAGTTAGGACATTCAAGGTCCTCCCAATTTTGCCAGATGTCGAGGCAGTACATAACATTAATTTAAGCCTTGCACCATAATTGATTATTTGATGCCTTCACATCAGTGTAAATTCTGGTGATGGCTAGACTTCTAGGGAATAGAAGTGCCTCTTTGGGAAGTGAAGTGTCTACACACATACACAAACATACAAACACACATGCTGATACGGCTTGGATCTATGTCCCTACTCAAATCTTATGTTGAATTGTGATACCCCACGGTGGAGGTGGGACATTGTGGGAGGTGATTGGATCATGTCGGAGTTCTCTCATAAATGGTTTAGTGCCATCCTCTTGATACTGTCCTCACAATAGTGAGTAAGTTCTCGTAAAATCTGCCTGTTTAAAAGTGTGTGACACCCTCCCCTCATCTCTCTTTCCTCCTGCTCCAGCCATGTAAAAGTACCTGCTCCCCCTTTCACCTTCTACCATGATTTTAAGTTTCCTGAGGCCTCCCCAGGAGCCAAGCAGATGTCATCATGCTTTCTGTACAGCCTGCAGAACTATGAACCAATTAAACCTCTGTTCTTTATAAATTACCCAGACTCTGGGTATTTCTTTATAGCAGTGCAAGAACAGACTAATACACATGCCTAGGGAATGGGCTAAAATCTGAACTTAAACAGGTGTCTCTCATGTCTGTTTTTGTGTCTTGACGATCATCCTGCACCCTCTGTTTTGATCACCTGTTCAACCCTGTTGGTGAGAAAGAAAAGTGTCTACTTCACTTCCTAGGGAGACAGGCAGGGAGAAAGCCAGAGGGTGAGGTGGTCCTCAAAAACATGAACTTCAGAGGTGTCCCCCTTTATGGCCAAAAAGGCAACTGAAGGACCTGAGTGGCACTGGTGTAGAGAATCCATATCCTAGAAGCCATGAATTTAGATTAATCAATGCCTGTGGTAATAGTGACACCTAGAGGGGTATCACTTTGTAACTTAAATAGTAGTTATCTGAGGAGCCAATTATGCCTGTCAATTAAACTAGCTGCCTGGGATCTATAAGGGAAGTGGAGCTCCCATTTTACTGTCTTATTCAAGAGCCTAGATTGTGTATTCTGAGAAGTGATATGAGTGCTTTGGTCATAACAGTAATGTCTGAAACTCCAAAGGGAAAAGGAGTATCCTGTTGAGGCCTTGTACTGGGCCTTAGTATAGTTCATCCTCATTATTTGCAGATTCTGTATTTAAGAATTTATCTACTCACTGAAACTTATTTACAACCCCCAAATCAATCCTTGCAGTGCTTCTGTGGTCATTCATAAACATGCATAGATCAGCAAAAATGTTGAATGATCTGGTGCATGTGTTCCCCAGCTCAGATTGGACAAGGTGATGCTCTGCCTTCTTGTCTCAGCTCTCGTACCATAAGCGAGTATCCTCTTTGCAGTATAGTTAATACCACATTGTTTTATGAGTTTATTAATAATTTCACTGTTTAAAATTCCTCCCAAGCATAGTGTTGAGAGCTGTCCAGTGTTTCTATGGAGAAAATACATGTGATAGGCATGAGTATAGTGCTGTTGTCCATAAGTTAAATGTAAATGAATAAACAATATATATTAAATAGCAATGTAAACAAATCAATAATATACAGGAAATAAAGTGTCATTAAACAAAAACACATAGAAAACAAGGTTATATACTGACTGGTTAATGAAAATGTTGTAACCAGAGAGAAGGTCACAGAAAGTGAGCCTGGATTTACTGTAGGAACCATGGTTTAATATCCACTAATTCAGCACTCAGAGTGACTTTATAGAACATAACTACCAAAAATAATGAGAATCAACTGTACATGTAGAGACATCTGCTATCTTGTGTGTCAGTCTGCTAGAGCTTCCATAACAAAATACTACAGACTGAGTGACTTAGACAATAGAAATGTATTTTCCCACAGTTCTGGAGATTTGAAGTCCCAGATCAAGGTGCCAGCAGTGTTGATTAATAATAAGGCCTCTCTTTTTGAATTACTGATGACCATCTTCTCACTGTGTCTCATATAGCCTTTCCTTCATGCACATGCAGACAGAAAGAGCTCTCTGGTGTCTTTTGCTTTCCTTATAAAGACACAAGTTCTATCTGATTAGGGCCCTACCCTTTTGACCTCATTTAACCATAATTACTCCCTCAAAGGTCCTGTTTCCAAATACAGTCACATTGGGAGTTGGGGCTTTAATATAGGGATTTGGAAAGACACAATTCAGTCTATAACACCCCGATTTATATTTTGGGTATCTGCAAGGGAACAGATTCCCAAGTTCTTTATCCCATAGGGATAATGGCCTAAGACTTTATAAAAATGTACTTACTGGGCCATTTGTTGGTCAAGGTACCCAGTGCTAAGGTGATGCTTGAAGTGTGGCCAATTGTGCTAACTCTTTATTTTCTGTCCTTTATCACCGACATCCTGGTTAAGAAATGGATAGCAGTAATATGTATGATAATGACAATATTGTCTGCAGTATACAAACTCCCATTGCTGTTCACTAATGTGACCCCAAAGAGCTCCCCATGTAACTAAAGGGTCTGGGTGACCTCCTCCAGCACCATGGCAATTGGCAAGGGACTGAGGATAGCGGGGGGTCATGCCCTCTTACATGTGTGATCTGCCAAGTACCCAGATTTGGCTCCATCCTGTATAAAGGATGCTTAAGTAACCATCATGACCTCATAGGGTACTGGTTCCATGACCCAAAGCATATTGGGCAACTACAGAGGTAGAGAATCAAAGGCTTAGGGTCTATGAGAGCCTCTATTTTGGGGACAGCGAGTATATGGCCAGTTATTCCCACTCTAATTGTATATAGTGCAAGGCTTAGTAGGGCAGTTTCTTGCATCAGAAGCCCTCCATTGACTTATACCCTTTGTGGCTGGTCCATTGACCACAGAGGGGACATGAGAGGAGGTTACTAAAGCTGCAAAAGGAAACTCTCATAGCACTAACAGGAGTGCCTATTGATTTAGGTTAGGACAGATTCTAGAGATTTTGTTGGAGGGGGCCCATTCAAGCTGTGCTGATTTGCAAGTAACAGCAGCAGTGACATTAAGACAAAATTGTAAATGAGGACTATGTTGCCATCAGAACTCAGAAATGAGTTAAAGATGTTGAACTTATATTAATATTGTGGGTGACGAGATGGTCAGTACTGGTTTTTGACAGTGTCAAGGTGGAGCAGTGCTGGGCTTACCAACTATTTTTTAGGAATTTAACAAAGATGTTGGAACCTTAAATCAAGTGTAGGGTAATGGCCCATCCCCTCTTATGAGCTCCTTTATGAGTATACTTAATGAGTGTGTCAAATGTATCTCTTTGGAGTCGGGTATCTTTAATGTAACATCATACCTGTGCTCCTGGAGAATGGTGAATACAGGTAAGACCTTTCCTGCAAACATTATTGGCAATGGCAAGGTTGCGGACATACCCCATGGGTAGTCTGGTAAATCTATCATATCTCTTCAGAGATGAAGGCAAATTGAAGCTGAATGGCTGTTGATACAGAGACAGAACAGAACATATTAGTCAAATTTAAAATGGCAAAATGTTTGCTGGTGTAGATTGAATGGAGTCAGTAATTTCAATAAGATTGGATATGGGGGTCTTAATGGATAAAGCCACAGGATTAAGATTGCAGTAACACACTGTGAGGTACCAACTCATTTCTTTCAGGTTTAAGAACAGGCTAAACTCAGCTGTTAAATGAAGAAGCAGTGGGATAATCACCCTTTCATTCATTAGGTCTTATGTAATAAGTTTCATATTTTGAATTTACATTGGGCCATATTAACTCGTGTGTGTGTGGGGGTGGGTGTGTGGGTGTGTGGGGGTGGGTGGGGGTGGGTGTTTGTGTGTGGGGGAGGGTTGTATTTTGTTTGTTTGTTTTTTGCTTTTTGTTTTTTCTTTTTTTTGAGATGGAGTCTCACTCTGTTGCCAGACTGGAATGCAGTGGCACGATCTCGGCCCACTGCAACCGCCGCCTCCTGGGTTCAAGCAATTCTCCTGCTTCAGCCTCTTGAGTAGCTGAGATTACAGGGACCACCACACCCAGCTCATTTTTGTATTTTTTGTAGAGATAGGGTTTCCCTTTGTTAGCCTGGCTGGTCTTGAACTCCTGACTTCAAGTGATCCACCAGCTTCAGCCTCCCAAAGTTCTGGGATTACAGGCATGAGCCACCACACCCAGCCTATATTAACTATTTTAATTAGGCAGTCCTCAGAGTACCATTTTGTCAAACCAATTTGTAAATGCAAAAACTTAATTTAATTGTAATTTATTACTTATTGGGTCCATGCATCCATGCCCACTATGGAATATTTATGGGCAATGGGTATTATAATCATGGAGAATTAAGACAAGACAATAGTTATGATGTTTAAGGTGAGGCATACCTATTTGCCCTGCAATTTATATTAAGTAACTTCCATAAGATTATAGGAGGGTGCCATGTTTAAATTTAGTGGCATCTCCAGATATGACTGTAATTTGAGCCTCAGTATTGATTAGGGCCCTCAAAGCTTGCTGATTGCTGCATTTCAGCAAATGTTAAAGTTAATTCACAACCTATGTTGCAGAAGTGCAAAATACAATCTGTGCCTTTTTATTATTTTATTATACAAATTATTTTAGTAAATTCTGACATTCCAATTGGCTTAAATTGTAAAATTTTGTTTCAATTTAATTTTTGTTTGTCTCTTCCCCTTGTATGCATTTGTTGCTTCTCTCTCTCTCTTCTCATTTCTTTTTGCTTGCTTATTTGTGTAAATAAAAGAGGTTTATTTGGCTCGTGGTTCTTACAGGCTATAGAAGAAACATGGTGCCAGCATCTGCTTCTGGTGAGGCTTCAGGTTGCTTCCACTCATGGTGGAAGGCAAAGGGGAGCTGGTATGTGCCTTGAGGTGGCAGGGATGATCAAACACATGACACCCAACACTTAACAGATGAGATCCATAACAATTTGTTAGTTTCAAACACTCACAGCTGTGAGGAGGAAAACACCACTTGCCATGCAGGGCTACACAGGGTTTGCACTCAGGAACTGAGTGAAAAGCTGGGGCTACGGAAAGCTGGCTTTGCAGTATCTTTGTCTGGTTTCTGAGAAATAATATAATTGGTTTGTTTGAATAATTCTGTGGGCTGACAGAAACTGTTCACTACTGAGGGATAAGAAGAAAAAGTTCATTTGGAAAGGAGGGCTGTTTGGGTAGGAAAACTTATCCAGGAGCAGAGTAAGGAGGGAATCTGGTTGGGCCATTTGAGACCACCCCCACCTTACCAAATGTTAAGGTAGCACATATTAATTTTAGATCTTACACCACATCTCCTCAACACATACTCAGAGGCCAGAGGAAGCGACTGGGAAGATCTGCCCAAGACCTTAATCTGCAAAGATAGATGAGTGGATCCTGGGATGAAGGCATTCAAGTGCCTAGCCTTGCAGTAACAGGTGGGCTGAAGAACAGGGCTCCGTTTCAACTATACATCCCCTTTCCCACCTCAACCCTCTCTTGGGGCCAGCAGACAGGGTAAGTGAGCTAAGGCTCAGAAGTGCAGGTCATGTCTCCATCAGCCAACTCCTTTCAAGGGGTTGCCTGCCCTCTTTACTTGTGGAAGCATGAGCGTCATGCTTACCAATGGAAGAGGTCCAGGAAAACGGTGGATTGTCAGAGGAGAGGTTAGAGGAAAAGTGGAATTTCGAAGCAGTACTGGAATTGCTGCCCTCCAGGAAACAGGTCTTGATAAGCAGTAGAACACAGAAGCTCAAAGTATGCCTCAGATGCCTATGGCCTTGGAGCTCGGAAGGAGAGAGGGCGTGGACGATGGTTGAGGACTGGAAGAGGACAGAGGTGGGCTAAGCAGGGTAGCACAGGGCAAGGGGTAACTAGGTGAAGGACACAGCTATTCCACAGAGTCATCTGAAAGAAGAGAGCTTCATGGTCAAGGGAGTAGGAAGGGCAGGTGTCCCTCAGGAGCCTAGAGCCCAGGAGCAGCAACAGGAACAGTCACACAGCAGCTCTACACCATATAGCACCCTCAGGATGCATCAGGCCATTTCGAAGTCCGATTAGTCTGCAAATACTCTGGCTGCAGCTGGGTGGGCACTAAGTAGGACATGTGACTGACTCTGTCCATCCAGATCACAGCTGCCCTAGCCAATCTGGCAGGTAGCAGGAGCCACACAAAAAGGTGCCAGATCCAGCTTTCATCCTCAGTATGCCCACTCCATGGCTCTCTGCAGTCCTCTAGGGCCAGCTCCATCTCCCCTTGCAGCTCCTCAGCTGCTAGAGTGCTGGTCCAGGGATCTGCACCTAGGGTTACCCTGCCCCTGTGCCTCTGCAAAAATACAAAATGTGCCTTTCTCTTGAAAGAGCATATGCCTCAGAGTTTGCTTCTTGCAGGGAGGGGAATGCAGTGATTTGACTGCCATGGTTGAATCTGCATTCCAAAAGACCTGTACACCGTTGAGGATCAGAAGATACTTGACTACTGCTCATTCTCTGATTCTTGAGCCTCTGGTAACCTGATTGGCTCCACTCTGGATGGGGTGAAGAAATATCACTAATAGATTTTATGACAGGATTTGGCCTCAAGAGGTGTACTCCTCCATCAGAACAGAAATTGGACTCCAGGAGCCCAGGAGTTGCCTGAAAATTTAAATTACCCAGAGTGCACTTTGCTTCAAGTTTGGGTCCCCAAGACAAAGCTCAGAGAACTGGAAGGACAGCTTCACCAACTGGGATCACCCCCTAAGATGTGGCACTGTCCCATAGCCAGGAGATGCAGAATTGAAGGAGAGTTATTGGCTTACACCACAGAAGGGGAAAAGAAGGCAAAGATTATTGTATCTGGGCTTCAAGGAATTTAGCCCCCAGCAAGCAGCCCACTCCAGTGCTGCAGTATTCTTGCCCAATCATGTGGAAAAGCCTGGCAATTTTACTAGAAGGCTCCTATCCTTTCCACTACCTTGAACATTATGCTGTGGGAACAGAAGTTATTTCAGAGGATAAGGAAATGCCTCCATTCAATCCCCCTCCATCCTTCCTATCTCAGGTCCATGACAAAGTGAGCTCAGAAAAGTCTCTCCAGAGCCCATAGCCAACTGAGCAATCAATGAATATACTTCATTCATGTTCACCAGCACTGAACCTCCTAAGGTATGCCATTTAGAAGTGGTGAAAGCAAAACAGACTTCAATTTCATTCTTGCTTAACTAGAACATTCAAACAGAAACATGTTCTCCTTCCTATTTCCCTTAGTATTTGGTGAAATGAGTTGAGACAGTGTATACCCAGCATATTGCAAAGTTTTATTTACCTGAAACTTCCAGGAGTGACTCAGTATGTTGCCACAGGGGTGCATGAGAAGGAAAAAAGGTGGAGTGAACTATATATCACTGAACATCACATACAGGAATAGGTCAAATGAACCCAGCCCTCCTGCTATTCATCCGGCATCCCTGGTCCCTGGTCATGCAGGCATTCTTGTAAAGATAATCCTGGCTTGTCAAAAATGAAAGGACCATTTCGGGTCATTTTGTCCAAGCACTTGAACTGTACATGTGAGGAAACTGAGGTCTAGAGAAGGAAAAGGAATTGGCCTAAAGCTTTATAGTGGCAGAGACAAAAACTAGAACTCTATTTCCAGATTGGCCTACTTCTTTAACAGTGTGCTTTTCAGTGAAAGTCAGCTTTGATTGGTATTTCAGGCAATCACCAGCAGATGGGAGTAGATTTGTTTGCTTCAAGATGGAGATACAGGCCGGGCGCGGTGGCTCACGCCTGTAATCCCAGCACTTTGGGAGGCCGAGGCGGGCGGATCACGAGGTCAAGAGATCGAGACCGTCCTGGTCAACATGGTGAAACCCCGTCTCTACTAAAAATACAAAAAAATTAGCTGGGCGTGGTGGCGCGCGCCTGTAGTCCCAGCTACTCGGGAGGCTGAGGCAGGAGAATTGCTTGAACCCGGGCAGCAGAGGTTGCAGTGAGCCGAGGTCACGCCACTGCACTCCAGCCTGGCGCCTGGTGACTGAGTGAGACTCTGTCTCAAAAAAAAAAAAAAAAAAAAAAGATGGAGATACATTCTGAAACTTTTTTGTTCGAAACTAAGAAACACAGATGTTAAGCTAAACCTACAATAGGTCAAGATTATCAATATTGCTGTCTTCCACCTCCATATCTTGTCCCACTGGAAAGTCTTCAGGGGCAATAAAATGTGTGATCTGTCATCTCCTGTGATAACAATCCCATCTTCTGAAATATCTTGTGAAGAAAATGACTGAGGCTGTTTTATAGTTAACTTTTTTTATAAGTAGAAGGGGTTTTCATATCCTGCCAAACTAAGCATCATAAGCAAAGGAGAAAGAAAATCCTTTAGGGACAATCAATTGCTGAGAGATTTCATCACCACCAGGCCTGCCTTACAAGAGCTCCTGAAAGAAGCACCAAACAAGGAAAGGAACAACCAGTACCAGCCACTCCAAAAATGTACCAAATTGTAAAGACCATCGACACAATGAAAAAAATGCATCAACTAACAGGCAAAACATCCAACTAGCATCAAAATGGCAGGATCGAATTCACACATAACAATATTAACCTTAAATGTAAATGGGCTAAATGCCCCAATCAAAAGACACACTGGCAAATTGGATAAAAAGTCAAGACCCATTGGTGTGCTGTATTCAGAAAACACATCTCATGGGCAAGGACACACATAAGCTCAAAATAAAGGGATGGAGGAAGATTTATCAAGCAAATGGAGAGCAAAAAAAGCAGGAGTTGCAATTTTAGTCTCTGATAAAATGGACTTTAAACCAACAAAGATCAAAAGAGACAAAAAAGGGCATTACATAATGGTAAAAGGATCAATGCATCAAGAAGAACTAATGATCCTAAACATATACACACCCAATACAGGAGCACCCAGGTACATAAAGCAAGTACTTAACAACCTACAAAGAGACTTAGACTCCCACACAATAATAGTGGGAGACTTTAACACTCCACTGTCAATATTAGATAGATCAATGAGTCAGAAAATTAACAAGGATATCCAGGACTTGAACTTAGATCGGGACCAAGAAGACCTAATAGACATCTACAGAAATCTTCACCCCAAATCCACAGAATATACATTCTTCTCAGCACCGCATTGCACCTACACTAAAATTGACCACATAATTAGAAGTAAATCACTCCTTAGCAAATGCAAAAGAATGGAAATTATAACAAACAGTCTCTCGGACCACAGGGCAATCAAATTAGAACTCAGAATGCAGAAACTAACTCAGAACCGCACAGCTTCATGGAAACTGAACAACTGGCTCCTGAATGTCGAATGGATAAACAATGAAATGAAGGCAGAAATAAAGTTGTTCTTTGAAACCAATGAGAACGAAGACACAAAGTACCAGAATCTCTGGGACACATTTAAAGAAGTGTCTAAAGGGAAATTTATAGCAATAAATGCCCACATGAGAAGTGAGGAAAGGTCTAAAACTGACACCCTATCATCAAAATTGAAAGAGCTAGAAGAGCAAGATCAAAAAAACTCAAAAGCTAGCAGAAGACAAGAAATACCTAAGATCAGAGCAGAACTGAAGGAGATAGAGACACAAAAACCCCTTCAAAAAATCAATAAATTCAGGAGCTGGTTTTTTGAAAAGATAAACAAAATAGATAGACCGCTAGCCAGATTAATAAAAAAGAACAGGGAGAAGAATCACATAGATGCAATAAAAAAATGATAAAGGGGATATCACCACTGATTCCACAGAAATACAAACTACAATCAAAGATTACTACAAACAACTCTATGCACATAAACCAGTAAACCTGGACGAAATGGATAAAATCCTGGACACTTGCACCCTCCCAAGGCTAAACCAGGAAGAAGTTGAAACCTTGAATAGAACAATAACAAGGGCTGAAGTTGAGGCAGTAATTAACAGCCTACCAACCAAAAAAAGTCCAGGTCCAGACAGGTTCACAGCTGAATTCTACCAGACTTACAAAGAATTGCTGCTACCATTCCTTCTGAAACTATTCCAAACAATACAAAAGGAGGGAATCTTTCCCAAATCATTTTATGGGAGCAATATCATCCTGATACCAAAACCCGGCAGAGACTCAACTAAAAAGGAAAACTACAGTCCAATATCCATGATGAACATAGATGCAAAAATCTTCAAAAAAATGTGCAACAGCACATCAAAAAGCTTATCCATCATGGTCAACAGGCTTCATCCTAGGGATGCAAGGCTGGTTCAACATACCCAAGTCTATAAACGTAATCCACCACATAAACAGAACCAAAGACAAAAACCACACGATTATCTCAATAGATGCAGAGAAGGCCTTCGACAAAATTCAACAGCACTTTATGCTAAAAACTCTCAATAAACTACATATCAAAGGAACATATCTCAAAACAATAAAAGCTATTTACAACAAACCTACAGCCAATATCATACTGCATGGGCAAAAACTGGAAGCATTCCCTTTGAAATCCAGCACTAGACAAGGATGCCCTCTCTCACCACTCCTATTCAATATAGTATTGGAAGTTCTAGCCAGAGCAATTAGGCAAGAAAAAAAATAAATAAAGGGTATTCAATTAGGAAAAGAGGAAGTCAAATTGTCTCTATTTGCAGACGACATGATCTGTATATTTAGAAGACCCTATCGTCTCAGCCCAAAATCTCCTTAAACTGATAAGCAACTTCAGCAAAGTCTCAGGATACAAAATCAATGTGCAGAAATCACAAGCATTTCTATACACCAATAACAGACCAACAGACAGCCAAATCGTGAGCAAACTCCCATTCACAATTGCTACAAAGAGAATAAAATACCTAGGAATACAACTAACAAAGGATGTAAAGGACCTCTTCAAGGAGAACTACAAACCACTGCTCAAGACACAAATAGATGAAGAAATATTCCATGCTCATGGTTAGGAAGAATCAATATCTTGAAAATGGCCATACTGCCCAATGTAATTTATAGATTCAACACTATCCCCATCAAGCTACCAATGACCTTCTTCACAGTACTGGAAAAAACACCTTAAACTTCATATGGAACCAAAAGAGAGCCCGCATAGCCAAGACAATCCTAGGCAAAAAGACCAAAGCCGGAGGCATCACGCTACCTGATTTCAAACTAAACTACAAGGCTACAGTAATCAAAACAGCATGGCACTGGTACCACAACAGAGATATAGACCAGTGGAACAGAACAGAGGCCCTGGAGGCAACATTATACATCTACAACCATCTGATCTTTGACAAACCTGACAAAAACAAGCAATGGGGAAAGGATTCCCTGTTTAATAAATGGTGTTGGGAAAACTGGCTAGCAGTGTGCAGAGAGCAGAAACTTGGACCCCCTTCCTTACACCTTACACTAAAATTAACTGCAGATGGATTAAAGACTTAAACATAAGACCTAACACCATAAAAACCCTAGAAGAAAACCTAGGCAAAACCATTCAGGACATAGGCATAGGCAAGGACTTCATGACTAAAACACCAAAGGCATTGGCAACAAAAGCCAAAATAGACAAATGGGATCTAATTAAATGCCAGAGCTTCTGTGCATCAAAAGAAACAATAATTATAGTGAACTGACAACCAACAGAATGGGAAAAAATGTTTACAATCTACCCATCAGACAAAGGGCTAGTATCCAGAATCTACGAAGAACTAAAACAGATTTACAAGAAAAATACAAACAAAACCATCCAAAAGTGGGCAAAGGATATGAACACTTTTCAAAAGAAGACACATATGAGGCCAACAAACGTATGAAAAAATGCTCATCATCACTGATTATTAGAGAAATGTAAATCAAAACCACATTAAGATACCATCTCATGCCAGTTAGAATGGCGATCATTAAAAAATCTGGAGACAACAGATGCTGGAGAGGATGTGGAGAAATAACACTTTTACATTGTTGGTGGGAGTGTAAACTAGTTCAACTATTGTAGAAGACAGTGTGGTGCTTCCTCAAGGACCCAGAAATAGAAATTCCATTTGACCCAGCAATCCCATTACTGGGTATATACCCAAAGGATTATAAATCATTCTATTATAAAGACATATGCACAAGTATGTTCATAGCGGCACTGTTTACAATAGCAAAGACCTGGAACCAACCCAAATGCCCACTGACGATATACTGGACAAGGAAAATGCGACACATATACACCATGGAATACTATGCAGCCATAAAAAATGATGAGTTCATGCCCTTTGTAGGGACATGGATGAATCTGGAAACCATCATTCTCAGCAAACTGACACAAGAGCAGAATATCAAACACCGCATGTTCTCACTCATAGGTGGGTGATGAACAATGAGAACACATGGACACAGGGAGGAGAGCATCACACACTGGGATCTGTTGGTGGGGGGCCAAGGGAGGGACAGCGGGGGGGTGGAGAGGTCGGGGAGGGACAACATGGGGAGAAATGCCAGATGTAGGTGATGGGAGGGATGGAGGCAGAAAACCACATTGCCACGTGTGTACCTATGCAACAATCCCGCATGATCCACACATGTACCCCAGAACCTAAAGTACAATTGTGCTATAGCTGGCCTAGAGTTAGAACCTGAGCGGCGCCGTTTTATAAAGAACAAAGCTATGTTTTGAATGGGTTGTAATGGCTGCCCCACTCTCCTCGCAGTGACTGCTGGCCTTTGGCTTCTGTGCCTGAGGCTGCTAGTTTGCTCTGCAAACTATCTACCTTTCTTATCAGTAACAGCCAGAATTGTCAGCCTTTGTGACTACAATAGCAGCCCAAGCTAATTCCATCCTGGTCCCTGTGCCCTGTAATAAATAACTAAGATCTGTTCTTTACAATACTGCCCAGAAGATATGCAAACTAACGCTTATCTTAACTTCTGTAAGCCACTTAGGTAACAATCGAGGGGGCAAGATGTCCTCAAGCCCTTGAAATATCCGGAGCCCCGCTCACTCCCCCTCTGTCCGGGAGATGATTTACAAAAACCCCTAAATGTCTGTGTCCCTTCACCCCCACCCCCACCTCTCGCCCTGACTCCCAAGGTAATTCTTACGGGTATAAAAGGTCTTAACCCCCTCCATTCGGGGCCACGGGTTGGAGAGACGCGAGTCCTCCGTGGTCGCCGGCTTAATAAACCCTGCTATTTGGCATACTTTTGTCTTGGTGCTGGTCCCTTAATCTCGCCTCAAATATAACATTTGGTGGCCCGTACGGGGAGTTGGCGAGATTTTTCTCCTTTTCAAACCATCACCTGGACAAAAGCCCTTAGAACCTCGCCCGGGTGGCCGCTCCCGCCTCCGGGCTCTCTGAGGGAGGCGCCCCCTGAAAATGTTTCAGGGCCCTGGAGTTCGCCCCAGTGGCGGATAAGCGACCGCTTGGCCGACATTCGCCCCAAATTCCTTCAGGGTCCTAAAAACCTCCGGATTACTGGGAGGTAAGTCTGGTCCTGGAATCTGTGAAAACTGGGGGACTAGTCCATTTGTGGTGTAGCCCGGGTCAGGGGCAAGTACAGATACGTACCGCTCTGGCTAGCCTGAGCCTAAGCTTCCAGGGGCTTTATTGCATTTGGGAAAGCTGGGAGAATAAGGTTTGGGGTTCCCCTCACTTCCAAACTTTATTTCCTCAGTACTGTTCCTTCCATTGATCAAATCCTCGTCAGGAGAACCTGACTGGCCCAATCCCGTAACGTTACCATACCCCTGGCTGGCATTCTAGAACTTTAACCATTTTTCCTGCATTAGCTGATGGGAAGATGTGAAGTGTAGATGGACCTCTTCTCAGGTGCTCTCCCCCACTGCCCTCCCCAAGGTCACCTTGGTGGCCTACACCCAGCCCAGCCATTCTCCTCCCATTCCCCTGCGTTGTGTTCTTTGTAGAACTCATCACTCCTGAAATGCCTCACGAATCTGATTGTTTATCATCTTATCTTCCTCTCTGAGGAACAGGAGACTGTCTTGCTCATTGTTGTCTCTTCCTGGTGCCTGACCCAGAATAAGCACCAATGGTACTGCCGAATAAATAAGAGCAGGTAAGCCAACAGCTAATCAGCACGGGCCAGTCACCTGGCCAAGCATCTAGACCGCCTATGGCCCGTTTAAACACCATGACGTCCTTGCTCTGCGGAAGGGGGAGGCTGCACCTTGCGGAAGCTGGCTGTGTGGAATAGCCCCCCGGGCTCAGCCTGTCCTTGATCACACCAGCTATCCCCTGTGCAGAGGAGGTTTGAGCATCATCTCTCTGCTTTCCTGATGGAGGCACCCGGGCCCAGAACCATGCCTCCATATCTGAGGATGAAGAGAGGAAACAGGGTGGGGTGGTGGAGGGTCCCTGACATCACGTTGAGTACATCCTTCTGAGGCCTGACACTGCTAGACTTCACAGTAAGTCCAGAAAGAAGAATGCGGAGGGCCCACAACTAAAGTCAAGGCAAAAGGGCCCCAGATTGTAGGTGCAACAAAGCCAGAAGGCACAGCCATGTGCCACCCTCTCTCCATCTGCTGCTGAAGACAGGGAGATGCAGTCCCCCTTTAATTCAAACCTTCCCCTTGCATGTGCCGGAGTTCACAGCTGCAAAACTCGTGGCCACATTCTGACTCCAAAGATAAAATAACAGCCAAACGTTTTGTGCCTTTGCTATGTCAAAGGCTGCAGATCACTTGAAGGCTTCTCTTTGTCAGGAGAGGAAGACGAATCCCTGAACTAATTCACTAATCTAGAGGCATGAGCCTGCCCATAGCCCAACAAGGGAAAGAGGCCAGCGGATCCTAAATAAGGAGGGGCTAAGGATTGGCAGGAAATCCGCAAGACTCCCAGAGACAAAATTCCCCAAAAGACAGCCCTGCTGCAAGCCTGCTGGGAGGACCGCTTTAGCTCCAAACCTCTCCTACTCTCACACCCCTCATGAAAGCACCCTTCACGTCCAAGGGTGCCGAGCTGAGGGGTCCGTTGCCAACTGCTGCTCCTCACCCCTACCACTCTGCCCGTCGACCGCCTCTGTGCACTCACCTGCTCCTGACCAAATTTATACTTCCACTAGGAAGAGAGAGAGGGATCGCACAGAACCTGGAACCCTGATTGCTCCCTCTCTGCAAACATCACATGTAGAGATAGAAATGAGGCTGGACCAAAGGATGAAGAGATTCGGAACTCCCATTCAGCCACCCTATCGGTGCCCTGTTACCAAATGCTACAGCAAATCTAAATTGATGGGGGAAAACACTTTTAAAAATGTTTTTCTTTAAAAGAGCCAGTTTATGAAGTATTACTGAGACAGATTCCTGAATACCACTATGATTTACACACTATTTTTTGTTAATAGAATCTAATAAAATGCACAATATCTATGAGACATTTTTGGCCAAGAGCCTCCTTGGACTCGACGAGGACTCCAGCCATTCCTTGTTTTCTTTTTCTTTCTTTTCTCTTTTTTTTTTTTTTTTAGGACCGAGTCTTGCTCTGTCACCAGGCTGGAGTGCAGTGGTGCGATCTCAGCCTGACTACAAACTCTGCCTCCCGGGCAATTCTCCTGCCTCAACCTCCCGAGTAGCTGGGACTACAGGCGCACAGCCATTCGCGCCCAGCTAGTTTTTGTATTTTTAGAAGACAGGGTTTCACCATGTTGGCCAGGATGGTCTCAATCTCTTGACCTCGTGATCCACCCACCTCAGCCTCCCAAAGTGCTGCAATCACAGGCATGAGCCACCATGCCTTGGCTCGCCCAACTTAAATTGTCTTGCCTTTGCTCTCTAGGGTTTCCATTGACAGCACAGGTTGGCAGCTCTTTTCCCCTCCAGGCTCCAGGGCCAGCCAGCCTCACCTCAAAACTGCTAAACAAGGGCTCTCCTTTGCCTTGACCACATCCAGGGTCAGACGTGGCTCAGTGCTGCTCCACAGCTGGCCAGCCTTTGCCTGACACGCCCCCACTCAGAGTTGAATTTCACTCTCTGTGGTCATGGAAATACTGGTCTGCAGGACTCAGTGGACCAGCAGCTGGGGAAACTATTTTCAATTGCACATAGCACCAATGCCTTAAAACACCTAATTCTTATGACATGAACGAACGAGCACTCCAAGAGATGAAACGACCCCACACCCTCCACATCCCTGCGACAGTGCCCTTGCCTAACCTTGGTCGGGTAGGGGCACCACCGAGGTGGTGCCGTGGCTAGAAATGGAAATCCCAAATTATGGTGGGCATTGGCTATAAGGAGGATAAAGACGGGGCTTGTTTTTAGTAAATATTGAAGCTCAGAGAAGTGTTTAATACAAATTAAAACTTACATTATCTTTAAAAACAGAGTTAATTCTGTGTTTTATTCTCAAATATATAATAGGATACAAAATACAAATTGGGTAAAGAGAGACTAGAAGAAAGCCCAGCCCTTAAACCTTCCATCACCTCCAAATCCCAGCAGGCAACAGGCAGATGCAGCTTTTAAAAACCACAACCTTTGGGATTTTAATTATATCCAATAGAATACATTGAACCATCTCTCAGCATCCTTCATTATTTATAACAGCAAAAAACGCATTCACAATCAAATAGCACCCTGACATTCTGTAATTTGTACTTGCCTCTATCTCCAGGGTGGATTTATATTAACAATCACTACCAAGGCCTGGCCTGAGGCTGCGCCGTGAATCTTAAGGCAGATGTGATGGAATGCCTGTAGAATCAAAACCTTACTTTGAAGCCTCCAATTGAATGTGAACTAGAAACTTTCTGTAGTTGTTAGAGAATAGATGGATAAAATCAGATGTTCCTGTCAAACCGGATACCGCTCCCTAATAATTAGAAAAGGAGATGACAACGCCTACATTTTTCTGGTTACTCAGCGTGTGTGAGCGGACTAAGACAGCATCAAAATTAAAGTGGCTACATGTAGCTTGGAAATGTCTAAATATACCTTTGCTATCTAGCACATTGGAAAAGCCTGTAAACCCAAGTCTTTGTAGTCTTTAAACAGGGGTAGAGGAGGCTTTTTTGCCAAGCTAAAGTAGGGTGGCCACCGGGTAGCCCTGAAAACCCTGGGCTTCACCTGCTCACTTCAGCCACAAGTAGATGGACGAGAAGGGCCTGTGTCCCTGCCCTCGTCCACTACTGCAACCCGAAGGGGAGGCCATGCTCATTCCAATTTGTTGTGGGGCTCAGCGTTGACACGTGGCAAGTGAAAAGGTGAGCATAAGCATTGGATGAAAATCTGGATGCGAGGTTTTAGACCCACTTAGATCACCGTTGAGTGCAGGGACCTACCCATGTCACTAGTCATCATGGAAACGCTCATGTGTGGCCTCACCTATGCGAAATGGAAAGCTGGAGCCGTGAGACCCTGGAAGCTGCTGGGGTTGCTTCCGGCCTCATTGTTTATGGTGGAAGACGACCTGGCAATGGCCTATATCAGCTGACAGTATGCAGGAGGGAGGCACTGTTCTTAACCCTTAGGCACTTACCCGATACCCATGGCACAGAAACAGATAGATACTCTGATGATCCCCCTTTATAGGTGAGGAAACAAAGCACAGAGGGATTAAGTACTTTACCCAAGTCATGCAGCTATTAAATAGCAATGCTGGAACTTGAGCCAGCAGCCCGTGCACTTAGTGTCCGCACCGGATCGCAAGTTTGCTGCTTCAGCAATCATTCAGGAGCTAAATAGTCACCAAGCACCCAGCATGTGCAAGGTACTCTGTAAGGCCCAGGTGACACTAGTGAACAAAACACACACATTCCTTCCCTCATGGAGCTTCGAGTCTAGCAAATGTGCAACATTAAATGTGGCAACAGCCAAACTTAGTGAATAAACACAGTTAGAAGGAAATTATAGTTCCTTAAAGGGACCTCACTGCCAGGACTAAGTTTTTGAAAAAGATTTCTTGAACAAGTGACATATAAGGTGAAACCTGACCCTTGTTAAGCAGGTGGAGAAGTAAAGGAGGCGTGATCTGGATGCAGGAGAAGCATTTGCAAGACACTGACTGGGAGGCTTTTGTGCCTCTCTGAAGGTTTTGTTAGATAGCCTTAATGACTAAGAGCAATTAACAGGGAGAGGGAGGCTTGTTTGAACAAACCTTTCAGACAGCTTTTCTGTAAGCATTAATGATCATGACACGTAGGACGCTGTGGGCAGTGTTTTAATCGCAGGAACAAAGAAGAAAGCCACTGGAGGATTCTGAACACAGATGCCAACCATAAACGATGATAGCATTTCAGAATCTAGAAATCTGCACAGTGTTTCCCATGATTTTACACATGAGAAAACTAAGACTTCCAGAAGGTAGGGGAAACTCCATGGTAATTCTCATTCAGCTGGTCAAGAGCTGCCTAGATTGCCCTTTACCACTGGCAGTGGATACTTGTCATTTGCATCTCCAGCATGTCTGTCCCTTCTAATAATACATTTTAATTTTAATTTTAAGTTCCTCTCCTGCTTCACTTCCATCCCTGTACTCTGGAAAATCTACACCAGGAGTGTAGCATGTGACCAACCCTGAGTTAATCAAAACATTGCAGTCCTATAGCACGGTGATGGTTTAGAGGTAAGTGTATCACCTCAGCCTACACAATCAGAGCTAAACGTAGAACAATTTCTTAAAGTTCTGAGTTAAAGATGCAGTCTAACTCTGCTAGCAAATTTAAACCTATACGATATCGCCCTAGAGCAGATTTTCTTTCTTAAGCCACTTGGGAACACATTAATGGCAGATTTTTATAAAATCAGAATCATGTTAACAAATAGCACAAGCACAAACATAGTATGATTTCCACTCCATCACATGAGGAGCACCTGTTTAGCCTTCTATGATAAACAACTAAAAAACTGAACAAAATGTATGAAACAATTTTTGTGGATACTGATCAATAAGCAACACCTGTGATATCTGGGAGGAAAAAAAGAGAGGTAAATTCTTATAATAACCTTGTTTTTCTGCACAGTGGATATTTTCAGACTGCTGCACAGGGAAGAAAATAAAACAGCTTGGCAATCTTGCTGAGTAGAATAAACAGATTAAAGGTCAGAGAAGTCAAAGTAGCTAGAATTTTCAGGGCAAAATACCAAGAAGAGGGGGAGCTAGAGAGACAAACAGTCCAATCTTGAGGAGGTCAATCATCCCTCTCATTTATTGGATCGATAAAAATTCAGGCACCAGTAAGTGAAATTTCAGGAGGGCAGGCAAAGAAAAAAACCTGAGGAAACAACTAGGGAGCTGCAAGCCAGAAAATTTCTAGAACTCACACAGTGCTCAGTTCTCATCAGCCAGAGTAGCTAGATCTTAAGGAATACAAGGACATTCAGGAGTGACTCTAAAAGGTTCCTGACTTAAAGTGATACCAGAATTTAATTAAAAATGACTAGAACATACTAAGTAGTAAAAGAAGCATGTACTAGAACCAGTCAGTAGAAACAGAATCAGAAATGACCAAAATATATGAAATTAGCAAACAAAAACTCTAAAACAGCTATTACAATTTTTTAAAATATACTCAATGATTTAAAGGAAAACATGAACATAATTAGGAAAGAAATGGAAGATATAAGAAAGACCCAACCTAACACCGAAAAGGAAAAAAATACAAAATATGGAGTAAAAAATAAAATCACTAAAATCGTAAAGATTAAACACAAATTAAACCCTAAAAGAAAAAAAAGAACTCACCAAAACTGCTCTTTGTGGGGTGGAAGTTTTTTAAATAACCTCTACCAACTTAAGCTGTTTTGGAAATAAAGAAAAGACCACAGTTAACAAGTGGGCTATACCTCTTAGCAAAAGTTCACCACGATTTTGTGGCTTATATTACATAAGTGAAAAAGAAATAAAGATTAATGGAGCCTTAAGGCATAGCAATAGAAAGGATTGAAACTAAGACAGAGAGTTAAAAAAAAAAAAAGGAAGACACATGAGGAAGGAGAAGAAAAGCTTCTGTGGCCTGTGGAAGAACAGCAAATGGGCTTACAGCCGTACTGATGGAGTTCTAGAAACTAAGAAGACAAAGGAGCATTAAAAAATAGTGGAAGCCACAATGGCCAAAATCTTACCAAATTTGATGAAAATTGTACACCATAGATCCAAGAAGTTTTGTCAACCCAAAGCTAGATTTAAAAAGAAAAACACATAGACACAAAATTAAAGCACACTATAATTAAATTGATGAAATTACTGATATAAAAACCTTAAGACACCTAGAAAAAAGCATATACAGAGAAAAAAATAAAAAGTTACAGATTTATTATCAGAAATTAATGCAAGTCAAAAGATAATAAATGTTACCATTAAAATGTTTAAGAAGAAAAAAAAAACTACCAACCTATTAATCTACTAAAGCTATACTCAGTGGAAAAACATTTCACTATTGAAATTGAACAAAATCTTCTGTAGACAAACAAAACCTAAATTTGTTTACCAGCAGAACTAAACAGCTTTTAAAGGAAGATCCTCAGACCAAATAAAAATTATACTAGAAGAAAACACAGTACACAAAGAAGGAAAGGGTGCTAGAAATTTTTTCTCATTTCAGTTTTTTCTTTCGAAATTTTTTTGGTAAGCTAATTAACCATTTAAAGCAAAACTTATAGCAGTATCTCTTGGGATTTTTTTTTTTTTTTCTTTTGAAAACAGAGTCGTCTTGGGTCACCAGGCTGGACTGCAGTGACGTGAACTCAGCTCACTGTAACTGCCGCCTCATGGGTTCAAGGGATTCTCCTGCCTCAGCCTCCTGAGTAGCTGGGACTACAGGCGTACACCACCATGCTCTGTTAATTTTTGTATTTTTAGTAGAGACTGAGTTTCACCATGTTGATCGGGATGGTCTCAATCTCTCGACCTCGTGATCTGCCTGCCTCAGCCTCCCAAACTGCTGGGATTACAGGCATGAGCCACTGTGCCCAGCCTCTCTTGGGATTTATAGCTAGTAGAAGCAAAATGTATAACAATGTAAAGAACAGAAAGAAGGAAACAGATTATACTGCTGTAACTCTTACGTCCTATATGCAGTGGCATAATATCATTTAAAGGTAGACTGATAAGTACACGTAAATTTTAATCAATGATTCTCAAACATTAGTATAAACTAGAATCACTTGACATTTCCAGTTCAGTAGGTCTAAGAGAACAGCCCAAGAATTTGTGTTTGCAAGTCAGAGATCAGCAGATTGGATGGGAAATTCAGATGTTATGATAATTATCTTGACTTAAGCATCTCACAATGTATATATACTTTAAAAATATCACATTGTACACCATAAATAGATAACATTTTACTTATCAACTATACATCCTTAAAAAGCCTAAAAAAATCAAGATGTAACTATATGTCGCCTACAAAAAGCATATTTAAATAGAAAGATATAGTATGTTAAAAGCAAAAACAATGGCAAAGGAAATGTCATGCAAACACTGACCATAAGAAAGCTTGAGTAACTATATTCCACATTCACAAGATAGATTTTTAAACTAGACATAGTATGATGAGGCAAGCAGGGACATTACATAATGATTAGGGGTCAATTCATCAAGACATTGAAATCTTAAATACATGTACCTAATAATAGAGTTTAAAAATACACGAAGCAAAATAATAACAGAACTGATGGGAGAAACAGTCAAATCCAATCATGTTGGAGATTTTATCATTCTACTCTCAAATATTGATAGAACCAGTAGACATAACACCAGTAAGATACAGAAACATGGAAAACACTATAAACTAAATACATTTCTTACAAAAGGTAAAGAGTAAAAATGACACTAACTCCTTAACAACACCAAGGACTAAAAGATCAAATTTCTCAAAATTCACTAGAATTATCCTCTTATTTATAAACTATCTCATCAAGAATTACTATCAAATGCAAAGTCAACTGTGAGTATGGAGATTCCTTAAAGAACTAAAAGTAGAATCGCCATTCAATCCAGCAATCCCACTACTGGGTCTCTCTCCAAAGAAAAAGAAAGTCATTATATGAAAAAGACACATACACGTGCATGTTTATAGCAGCTCAATTCACAATTGCAAAGATATGAAACCAACCTAAGTGTCCATCAACCAATGAGTGGATAAAGAAAATGTGGTATGTATATGCCATGGAATACTATTCAGCAATAAAAAGTGATGAAATAATGTCTTTGCAGCAACTGGATGAAGCTGGAGGCCATCATTCTAAGTGAAGTAACTCAAGAATGGAAAATCAAATATTATATGTTCTCATTGTTCTCACTGGTAAGTGGGAGCTACACTATGAGGATGCAAAAGCATAAGCATGGCATAATGGACACTGGGGACTTGGAAGGGGAAGGTTGGGGAAGGCAAGGGATAAAAGACTACCTTCTGGATACAGTGTACATTGCCCAGGTGATGGGTGCACCAAGATCTCAGAAATCACCACTAAAGAAATTATCCATGTGACCAGAAACTATCTGTACCCCAAAAACTACTAAAATTTTTTAAAAATTATTTTAAACAGTCAACTATGGAAAGCACTGGAGAATAACAAAAAGGAACCAGCATTTAAAACATTAGAATCTTTGTAAGAAGAGACAAAGATTGAGGTAAACCTTATTTGCTACAGTTTTCCCCTCGCAGCTCAGGGCAGAGGTTGAACCTAACATGGTGTCCTAAAGCCTGCTGCAGACCCACTGAACAGGGGAGGAAAAAAGTCAGAGTTGAAGGCTAACAACAAGCCCAGACATTAGGGAGCAAGTTACTAGAAAAAAGGATAATTTCTAAAAAATGAGATTAGATACTCTGCATGAAATATCCTCTAAAGGCATTTGCCAACACCTTGGCTGTATATTCTACAAGTAAGACAGATCAAACCAGAAAACTGGCTTCTAAAACTATGCAGGAAGTTGGAGGTCTCATAGTGACAGGGAGGAAAAAAAATCAGATTTTAGGGCCTGTTAAGAAGGAAGAACACTGGTAGACACTCTAGAATTTCAACAAAATCCAAGAGAGAGCTACACTTTAAGAGTAAGGGCAATATGGAAATAGACCAGCCTGTTTCACAGTGATGTGCTCATACGTTATCTGTTAGCCAGATGAAAATTAAATTGTCCTTAGAAAAGTACAATAACTTCCAGAGCACCGACGATTCTTTGTACATAATGTCTAATGTTCAATCAAAAATCACCAGAAACAGACCTGAGATGGTAAGTATTTTTAATTACATTAATGTTAGAGCTAATATTATGATTACAAAAATAGATGAAACTGATTTTAACAGAAAAACTACCAGAATCAAATGAAAATTCTAAAATAAAAAAAGTAGAAAAAAATGAAATAAACAATTCAGTAGATAGGTTTAAAGATCATATTAGACACAAAAGAGAACATTATTGAAATGTAAGTTAGATCAGTAGAAGTTTTCAGAATTGGGGCACATAGGAAAAATCCCCAGGGTAGAAAATACACACAAGATGTGTAGCACAAGATGAATAGGTCCAATGGGTGTATAATTGAAATCCCGTAAGGACAGGAGGGAAAGATTGGGTTAGAAGAATTTTTAAAAGCGTAATCGGTAAATAATTTCCAAAATTGACAAAGGACATCAAGACACAGAATTAACATTTTTTAAAAGCTCAAAGCAGGATAAATACAAAGCACACCTCCACATGCACATGTACATTAAAATTAAAGAGAAAATCTTGTAAAGGAAAAATAATTCTTGAAAAGAAAATACCAGGGTGGGCATGGTGGCTCACACCTATAATCCCAGCACTTTGGGAAGCCAAGGCCAAGGCGGGAGGCTTGCTTGAGATCAGGACTTCAAAGCCAGCCTGGGCAACATAGTGAAACTGTGTCTCTACAACAAATTAAAAAATGGGCCAGGAGTGGTGACTTGCACCTGTAATCCCCAGCACTTTGAGAGGCCAAGGTGGGTGGATCACTGGAGGTCAGGAGTTCAAGACCAGCCTGGCCAACATGGTGAAACCCCATCTCTACTAAAAATACAAAAATTAGGCATGATGGTGCACACCTGTAGTCCCAGCTACTTGGAAGGCTGAGGTGGGAGGATCGCTTGAGCCCAGGAGGTCAAGACTGCAGTGAGTGCCGGATTGCACCATTGCACTCCATCCTGGGCAACAGAGTGAAATCCTGTCTCTACAAAGAAAAAAAAAACGAAAGAAAGAAAGAAAGAAAAATAAACCTTCCATTCAGCCAGAGAAAAATAAACATCTTACTTTCAAAACATGACCAAAAGAAAAAAAAAAAAAAAAAAAACCTCATAGCCAAGTTTTTAACGAAATCCATGGAAACCATAAAATAAAATCTTTAAAAGTGTTGGGAAAATAAAAAAACCTACCAACAATTCTAAACCTAGTGAAACCAATGTACACTCCAGGAAATACTAAAAGGGGATGTTCATGCAAATGGAAAATGATCTCCATGGAAGCACAGCCACACAGGACGAAAACACTAGCACCAGAGACGGCAACTACGCTAGTAAACACAAAGGAACGCTAGACATCTAATAAAGCTGGTCATAGACCAGGTAAAATTAAAATATCCGGTGAATATCAAAATAGGTAAAAGAAGCATATGGATCCGAGTGCTATAAGATCTTGTCGTTTACCAGAATGCTCAAAGCACTGCAACTTAAGGTAGAATCAAATGTGCATGTTGTAATCTATTAAAAGAACTAAATAAGGTGACAAGCATACATCAGAGAGTATCTCAAGATACGAGGGAGAAAAAATAAATAAAATGTACGAAATGAATACAAACGAGTAGGAAAATCAATAAGAAAAAAAAATAAAAAATAAAATAGGAAGATGGTAGATTAAAACCAAAGATACTAGTAACTACATGAAGTGTAAGTGGAAGAAATGCTACTCATTAAATAAGATTGTCAGATTGGATTTTTAAATACCTGGTAATGGTGCTAGGAGACATACCTTAAACAATAAGGACACACAAAAGTTTAAAGTAAAATGATAAAAAT